>CM027125.1:12154343-12688439 GCA_015476505.1 Urochloa ruziziensis | reverse complement strand
GATGCGGATTGCTGGATGTCGTGTTGATCGCAAGTCTACTTCTGGTCAGTGTCAGTTTCTTGGTTCGTCTCTTGTGTCTTGGTCTTCTCGCAAGCAGTCTAGTGTAGCCCAATCCACCACAGAGGCCGAGTATGTTGCTGCTGCTAGCTGCTGTTCTCAGTTGCTTTGGATCACATACACCTTGAGAGATTTTGGCTTAGACAAGTCCCATGTTCCACTTCTTTGTGATAGCACCAGTGCCATAAGCGTAGCCAAAAATCCTGTGCTTCATTCCAAAACCAAACACATAGAAGTGAGGTACCACTTTCTGAGAGATCATGTAGAGAAAGGAGATATTGAGCTTGCCCATGTTTGCAGACATTTTCACTAAGCCACTTGACCAAGTTACCTTCACCCGCTTGCAAGGAGAACTTGGTGTGTGTGCGGTTTTCTGAGCTGAGTTTTGGAGGCTTCTCTTGTAGCATATGTATACTATTGTACCATCTTTGTATCTTGATGTACATTTTTCCTGCTTTTGTATCTTGATTTCATCTTTTGTATCATATCTTAGGATGAGCTTCTCCTATATGCAGTGATTGGTACAACTTGCTACATTTTAGAGTTTAGGCAGGCTGGCTAGGGATTGCTTGTATGGATGGCTATGCTCTTGATGGTTTTGATATATATTCTTTTGAGATAGTCTCTTTTCGAAATTAAAATGACAAACTGAACTTAAACTTCTTCACCCATGAGTAAATGCCTTTGCATGTCTTGTTTGAGCCGAAATGGCTATATCTTTCTTAAGATCATGCTAGGGTGTGATATTCTTTTCAATTGGGTCAAAGACCTGTGTCATTGTAAATGTTTAGCCCATGCTTTATCTTGTGGAGGAGCATAAGCTTCTTTCTGTCGCAAAGACATTTCATGTACCATGCTTAATTTGAAAAACTTGAAAAATGAGATGTCTATGCATGAAAGAAGAAAGATGAGAAAAAGAAATATTTGCAGAAAATTATGCTCATGTCTCTATGCTTTCACCATTGCACACACTTGCACACATGGGTGCTAAGCGGTTGCATGTTGTTTGCCGGAGAAGTCTCCCATGAGAAGTGAACACATGGCTCCGTGCTTTGACATGACATGAGGTAGAACTTGGGCGTTTATAATGATCTTTTGTCAAGAATGCTTGTCCTTTCATGATTTTGGTGAGATGTAGTTCACTTTTGCTTAAACAATCCATGGTTAGGACTTTGCTCATGTGGTGACAATTTTTGATAAAACTACACAATTTGCTCATGGCTTTGTCAATTGGATATATGTCTTCACCTTCTTGATGGCAATGCCCGTGTGACATGATGAACTATCTAGTTTGACTCTTCTCTAACTTGTAGCATTTTGTATTGCTCATTGTATATTTGAGAAGCTTGTAGTTGCATTTTGTACATTTTTACCTTGATGTGTGCATTGTCAACAAGGGGGAGAATTTCTGGAGCATTTGGCAAGGGGGAGATGTAGCTGGATCTTTGAGAAAGTTTTTGCTCTAGATTTTGTCGGATTTTTATGAGAGCTTAAAAGTTTTGCCCAATTGAGGTTTTCTGAAAATTTGTGAAGTTTCTAAGAGTTTGATCATTGGAATATCTTGTTGGGCATATTTGGAAGGTTTTCAAGTTGGAACGGCATCGTTGCAAGTTGGTTTGTGCAATTTTGGCATTTTCAACCTTGGTCATCTGCCAGGGGCGGTTTAACTGCCCCCACTGGGCAGTTTAACCGCCCCCTGTGCTGAGAGCACACAGTTTGTGGAAAATTGAGCCATTTTCGAGTGTTTTTCGCACGCACAAGTTCACTTGTTCAGGGGGAGTTGCATCTTTGCAGGGGGAGTGCTTTGTGTGTCCTGAAAAGTGAGTTGGAAGTTTTGAAGTTTGTGATTTGTGCTTTGTGCTTTTGCTCTTTTGCCGATGGTGTTGAGCCCTTTCGCTTCTTCCTGAAGGGTCGGCGTTTCTGGAGCTTTCTCTTGCAGAGTGACTTTGTTCTCGGTTTGTTCTTGCTCTTAGTCACTTGCTTGAGTCTTGTTTTCGATTTCTTTTATATTTTCTTCATATCAATGGTTACTATGTGTGTGTTGTCAATGCACTCATCAAGGGGGAGATTGAGGACCCGGTGTGTCCGAGGACCGGTGGATGGTCGCTTCCCGGTGTGATGAGTGATTGACAACGTGGTGTGGATTGATGTTTCCCTTGGTTCAAGTATTGCAGGTGTAGAATGCGGCTTGGTTGCATTGGTGCAGGTGAAGAACAGGCGCGAAAGGTCTTAGCCATGGCGGCCTCCGAGGAGCGGAGAGACAAGTAGGCTTGGTTCGAGGGACCCGGTGGCCGGTGGATCAAGTGCGGTTCACATGCTGGCAAGAACGAGCAAGGGGACGCGGTTCCGGTGCGAGGTAGCGGCTCACAACCGAAGCTCGTACGCGGACGAGAAGCCGGCGCAAGGTGGCGGCTAACAACCGATATTTGCGCGCGGGGTTTGGTGATTTGGCCACAAAATCATCGGTGGACGGTTTCCCTTGGTTTGGGCCTCAAAACCAAGGACCGAGGACTCGACGAGGCGAACTTCGGCAGCTGGGCCGAGTGGGCTGACAGGGGCGGTTTAACCGCCCCCCAGGGCCGGTTTAACCGCCCCCCTGGGCTGGCCCAAGAACGGCGTCGAGGAGCTTCGATCCGGAGGACACGCGGCGTGACTGCAAGGCTTGCGTCGGGGGGAAGCTAGCTTGCAGTGGAAGGTGCCCGAGCCAGAAAATATCTGAAGATCAAATGTCAAATTTGCCCCTGAGGGGTATGTATCACTTAGGGGTAGTTTAGTCTTTAGAGCACCACCACTTGGACTACTAATAGGCCCCTTCAGGGCTGGTGGCTGCTATCTCTTCTAGTTATCTCTTTAGGTTTTACTTTGAACTTGTTTTCCCCTTCATCCCCTCCACCTAGAACTACTTCGAATCTTTCTTAGTTTTGTATAGGTGAATTCATGGTTATGTGATGGAGTTTGTGTTGCTCATCTTTGTGCCATGATTTGATTTCCCGAGCTCCCTTTCCTTTTTCTATTTTCGTGGGTATTTTCGGAGCTATTTTTGGGGATTTTCGTTCTTCTTGTTCTAGGGCGTTTTCTCTCGAATTTCTTTGGGGGATTCACGTATGAGTGCCTTGTGCCTCTTTTGCTGGTGATCCTTTGCCCCCAAACGCCGAGAATCGCTCTGGATTTGAGATTTTGGGATGAACTCGAGGTCATGGTGTTCTTCGCGAGATCTGCGATTCCGGGTGTTGTACTGAGTTAGAGGCCGAGATCTTTTGGGAAAACACTCCACTGGAGGTCTAGATCATCTGACCAAAATCTCGCCTCAAGAGCTCAAGCGGTTTGGGAGATACACTTTTGTTTTGACTTTTTTTCCGAGCCACCCAGGCCCGGGCGGTTTAACCGCCCCCCACTGGGTGTGTTAGATCGAGCCGTGTTTCGGGTCGTTTTGGTGTTCGTTTCAATTGGTTCGAGTTCCGCTGCTCGTTTCTTGTTCCTAGGGTCAGTAGCTTGACAGTGGCTACGTGATCTTGGCAAGATTGTTCTCGGAGGTTTCGGAGTTGTTTTGGGAGAATAGCCGGATCGATTAGAAAGAATTTTTATCAGCTCCCATTCACTCCCCCCTCTCTGGTCGCCGTATCGGTCCTTCAGTTGCACCCCACGGAACTGCAGTGATAGGCGGCAGGTGGTGACAGCCCTGTCCGTCCTTTGTACTCCACCACGTTCGGGTGTACTCATAACAGTAGTGCTGAGCCCCGAAGAACCCCTCTCTCACCCCGTTCTGAGTTCTTCCCGTTCTAGCTGTCGAAGCAGATCATGTTAGATTAAGATAGGTTGTCTGGGGTAATGAGTGGCTAACTAAGGTTAAGCTCTCTACACCCTTTACCCTTTTCTCCCCTGGTGGGTCCGGTTAGGAAAGTTCTAGACTAGTCGCGTCTACCGTTCCTTGGATTTGACATCCAGGTTTCTACTCCCCTGGTGAAAGGCTACAATGTACTCCGTGCGCTTGCGGATTTAGTTAGGCTAAGGAGTGCCAACAAGTTTTTCTGGCGCCGTTGCCGGGGAATGGTAGCAACACTAGTGTATGATCTTTTTAGCCGTACACTTCACCCCCATGACCATCTACCACATGGAGTTTTCTCCTAGCTATCCGGCGGTTCCATTTCGCGAGTATTTGGAATTGCCACTATCCTTCCACCCCGTTATCTGATGGCTTCGAGATCCGCCCCAATCTCGTTGCCATCGTTTGTTCACACTCCTTGCAATAGATGAGGAGAAGTTCTCTCCTAACATTCCCGGGATGAACCAAGATGGAACTCTTCCTGTTTTTCTCTGACGTGGGAAGCAAAGTTTTGGTACAATCGGAGTGCAAGAGGAGTTGGAGGAGATTGGATCAAAGTGAAGGTTGAAGTTTTGTCTGTTTGTCTATCCCATCCCCAAAACTCTCTACACCCTTTACCCTTTTCTCCCCTAGTGGGTCCGGTTAGGAAAGTTCTAGACTAGTCGAGTCTACCGTTCCTTGGATTTGACATCCAGGTTTCTACTCCCCTGGTGAAATGCTACAATGTACTCCGTGCGCTTGCGGATTTAGTTAGGCTAAGGAGTGTCAACAGTGATGCGGATTGGATTGTGGCCATGGAAGAAGAATTGAACAACTTTAAGAGAAATGAAGTATGGGAGTTGGTTCCAAGGCCCAAGCAAAATGTGATTGGCACCAAGTGGGTTTTCCGGAACAAGCAAGATGAGCATGGCATTGTCACAAGAAACATGGGTAGATTGGTTGCTCAAGGCTACACTCAAATTGAAGGTCTAGACTTTGGTGAAACATATGCTCCGGTGGCAAGGCTTGAATCCATTCACATTCTCCTAGCCTATGCCGCCCATTATGATTTCAAGTTATATCAAATGGATGTCAAGAGTGCATTCTTGAACGGACCTCTTTCCGAGTTGCTGTATGTGGAGCAACCATCGGGCTTTGAAGACCTTGACCACCCCGACTACGTGTACAAGCTCCATAAGGCGCTCTATGGGCTCGAGCAAGCTCCTAGAGCATGGTATGAATGCCTTAAGGAATTTCTTCTCAAGAACGGCTTTGTAATGGGCAAGGCCGATTCTACTCTCTTCACTCAAAAAGTAGACAAGGATTTATTTGTGTGTCAAATTTATGTTGATGATATCATCTTTGGTTCTACTAATGAAAAGTTTTGTGAGGAGTTTAGTAGGATTATGACCAAGAGATTTGAGATGTCAATGATGGGTGAATTGAAGTTCTTTCTCGGTTTTCAAATCAAGCGATTGAAGAATGGAACTTTCATATGTCAAACTAAGTACACAAGTGATATGTTCAAGAAGTTTGACATGGCCAATGCTAAAGCTATCAAAACTCCTATGCCGGTGAATGGACATCTTGATCTAAATGAAGAAGGAAAACCGGTCGATCAAAAGGTATATCGCTCCATGATCGGTTCTTTGCTTTATCTTTGTGCATCTAGACCAGATATAATGCTTAGTGTGTGCATGTGTGCAATATTTCAAGCCAATCCTAAGGAATGTCATTTGATGACCGTAAAGAGAATTTTTAGATATTTAGTGCATACTCCTAACCTTGGCTTGTGGTATCCCAAGGGCTCCACTTTCGATTTGCTTGGTTATTCCGATTCGGATTATGCCGGTTGCAAGGTAGATCGAAAGAGTACAACGGGGACTTGCCAATTTCTTGGTCGGTCCTTGGTGTCATGGAGCTCTAAGAAACAAAATTCCGTTGCGCTATCCACTGCTGAGGCCGAGTATGTTGCGGCCGGTGCTTGTTGTGCACAACTCCTATGGATGAGACAAACCTTGAGTGACTTTGGTTGTGAGTTCAAAAGGATCCCTCTCTTGTGTGACAATGAGAGTGCCATCAAACTAGCCAACAACCCCGTCCAACACTCAAGAACCAAGCACATTGACATTAGACATCACTTTCTTAGAGATCATGAAGCCAAAGGAGATATCGCCCTAAGCCATGTAGGCACCGAAAATCAACTAGCCGATATCTTCACAAAACCCCTTGATGAGCAAAGGTTTTGTTCTCTAAGGAGTGAGCTAAACATCTTGGATTCTCGTTACTTGGCTTGACTTGTTGTATGCACTATGCTTGTTGCCTAGACTAGATGAAAAACTTTTTATTTGTGTGAGTTTTTCAAAATATTTGGTGTTTTGATCTTTGGATCAATTCTTGTCTCTAAATGATCATTTTAGAGCAAGATATCTCTCAAAATCGTCTCTCAAAAATCTATCTTCTTTCAAAGACACATATCAACTTCCTCTGTCAAAACCCCCTGGCAGAAATCGGGTCATCTGGTTCTCTACCAGATGATCCGGTCTAACTTGTCAATTTTCACTGCAGAGATCCGGATCATCCGGACCTAGACCGGATGATCCGGTCGGAGCAACCCAGGTATAAATACCCCGACCCGGTAGCTCTTTTCTCTCTCTTCATTCTTTCTCTAAAACTGTTCGGCGCCCCTTTCTTCACCTCCACAAACCCTAGGGGCGATTTCAAGATTCAACCAAGGATTCCTCAAGCTTTCAATCCCCTTTGATCTCCCTTGCATCGGAAGTCCCGGTCCTCCACCGGAACTTGTTCGATTCGCGCGGGAAAACCAAAGGTATTTCATTCAAAAATCCTCTCGCCCGATCTCTCAATGTAGGATGTTCTGGGCAATTTCCTTTGGTGAATCATCTTTAATATCTATCTAGAGAACATGCCTAGAGTTTCCCTTCGTTTGGTGGGCTAAATCGTTGGATTCATGGATTTGGTGTTCATCCCCGAGCCCGACCAGATGATCCGGTCCTAGACCGGATGATCCGGTCATGCTCAGTGATGCACAACAAGCTTATGCAATTCAATCATTCTTGATCCAAATTCTAAATTATTCCATTCCATCTTTTGATCTAGATGGTGAGGGAGAAGGTTACCAAGAAGTATGTGGAGAGCGAGTCCGAGCCGGAGATTGAGACTGATTCCGATGGTGGAATTAGGAAGAAGCCCAAGACTCGCCGCAAGGTCACAAGCACTCATAATGTGAGAGGACGTGGTGCACCCCAACCTCAAGGGTGAGGGAAGGGTGTAGCCACAAGTTCAAGTGCACTGAAGAAGGCCAAGGCTAAGGGCAAGAAACCGATTGGCAGTGGGAGTGGTGGCAGCCATGAGTACAATGATGATGTTGATCTCTCGTACTTTGAGTGAGGCTTATCCATTGTGATTGCACCTACCCGTGGTCCTCATGACCCGCCCATGATCTCCTACAAGTCAAAGGGCACCCAATTCAAACATCTGAGGTACAGTGAGGATCCTAGAGAGGAGGAGCGGACTTTCTTTGGTGATGTTCGTTTTTGGTTTGCTCATCAGGCTGACTGGTATGAGTCCATGATCATGAGCATGGGCAACATCACCACAAGGATGAAGTGGGTGAATTGGGACTACTTGACCGGTCTCACTTCTCCGGTCAAGGAAGTGGTGGATGCAGTTTATGATAGGTGCAAGGAGTTGGACATTGATGGAATCATGAGTTTCAGATGTGACTGGAATGAGGAGGCCGTGGCTCAATTCTATGCCACTTTGTTTGTTGAGAAGGGTGATTATGTTATTCATTGGACCCTAGGAGGCAAGCGCTATAGCATACACTTGGGCCAATTTAGCCGTATGTTTGGACATGGTGTTGTGAGTGATATGAGGGCGGATGTGAGTCACCCGGATTATTCTTTGCTTGACTTGCATGATGGTGATGAGCTTGAGCCGTCCAAGATGCATTTCATGTATGATCCCGCATATGGCCCCGTCAGCTTTGGTACGATCAAGGGCCTCACTCCTTACTACAAGATGTTCAACACTCTCTTTAGGCTCACTCTTGCACCTAGAGGTGGTGATTCGGCTAACATTTCATCTAGAGCTAGAAACTTGCTATTCCAAACGGCTCCCAAGCAAAAGAAGTTTCAAGCCATGACTTTCATTTGGCATGAGATCATAGCTTGCTCATATGACAACTTGAGTGCTTGTCACTATGCTCCATACATTTTTCATATGATCAAGACCGTGTCTCAAGTTGAAATCATTCCAAGTGTTGTTCATGATGGTTATACCACGGGTCAAGGCAAGATTGAGCAAACTCTTCATATAGCGAAGCATAGCACAAATCGGACTCCTTTGGGACCTTTTCTGGGAAACTATCCCGCCTCATTCACCCCCGGTGCTTCATCTTCTAGAGCTCATCCGTCATCATCTAGAGGTGGTTCCTCATCCTCTCATGGACCATCTCATCATCATCATGGCGCTATCAAGAGCAAGAAAGGCAAGTTTGATTTTATTGCTCAAGACATCTTTGCTTGCTTCAACATGTGTCGCCAAAATGCTCAAGAGATCCGTGAGAATAGGAAGTATATGGATGAGGAGTTACTTAAGCTAGAAAGGCGGCAAAAGGAACTCTTGGCCAAGGCGGGCATGCCTCACTCTCCCATGCGTGAGCCTAGAGATTTTCCCTCTCCTCCTCACATCTACAATCCTTTGGATGACTACACTCCTTATGCTCCTCACTATGATGAAGATATTGAGTTAGATTATGGTGGTCGTGAGCGTGATGATGATGAAGAAGAAGAAGAGGAAGCATATGAAGAAGAAGGCGACGATGACGAGGAAGAAGATGAGGATGATGATGAGGAGACCGCGTCCGAGTAGATCTTCCTTTTTGGTGCTTGATGCCAAAGGGGGAGTGTATTTGGGCACAATGATCACGCTTGAGAGATTTTATCTATCTATCTATCGTTTTATTCATGTAATGGACATGTAAAAACTATGTGATTTGTGTTATGTGTGGTGTGCTAAGTGAATTTTTAATTTTTAAATTTGTAAGACTATCTTGCTAGTGTGATGAACTTGTTTATTTTCATGGTGTGATGAATATGGTTGGTGTAATGTTATTTTTCGCTTTGTTGTTTGAATATCATGTCATATGCATCACGGTTATTGAATCACACTTCACATATCACAT
Source organism: Urochloa ruziziensis (assembly GCA_015476505.1). Classification (NCBI taxonomy): domain Eukaryota; kingdom Viridiplantae; phylum Streptophyta; class Magnoliopsida; order Poales; family Poaceae; genus Urochloa; species Urochloa ruziziensis. The sequence continues at coordinate 12,679,371 of CM027125.1, read as the reverse complement.
ATATGCTTTGATTGAGGGGGAGCTCACTTAAATCTTGTGCAATGGCATGTTAGGCCATTTGTTGAAATTGATCATGCACAAGTTTAGGGGGAGCTCACCCATCTTGTTGGATATTTTTGTTTAAATTTATTCCTCCCCTTTGAGCCCAAATTGAGATTGTCATCAATCACCAAAAAGGAGGAGATTGAAAGTGCATCTAGGCCCTAATTTGATTTGGGTGATTCTTGTCAATCACAATTTGGGATATGATGCGCTTGTTTAAGAATGTGTGCAGGAATAAATTGAAAGAAATGAAATGAAAAAGAAAAGAAGGTCCCCAATTCAAATTGAGCGGTGGATGAGCCTTTGCAAAGGATTTAAATTTTATTTATGGTTTGAATTTGAGTTTAGGTCCACCGTACTATCAAGGGGGACGCATTTGATTGATTCAAGGTGCAAAAGGTTTTTCTTGAGATGATGAACACACTTGAGAGTCACACTTCACAAAACACTCATTCACTTTCTCACTGAGTGTGGATCGGATGATCTGATCTTTGATCGGATGATCCGATCCCAATGGCCAAAAGTCACTGGCAGAGACCGGGTCATCCGGTCCCACGATCGGATGATCCGGACCTGGGGAAGTCTTGCACGGATCGGATGATCCAACCGGACTTGTTGCACCGGTCGGATCAATTGACCTGCCCAGGGTTGAGTTAAGAGATGCTGTCAAGTATATGCTGGTCGTTTGATCCGACCGAGCTAAGGAGGAGGCGATCGGAGTTATGGGGTATCATCTGGTTGGACTTAGGCTGCTGGAAGGCTGAGATGTGTGTGCCGGTCGATTGATCCGACCGAACACAAGTATAGGCGGTCGGAGCGATCGACTATCGTCCGATCGATCAAGGGCAGCTAAGCGTTAGTTGATCGATTGATCCGATCGGGAGGTGTTGAAGGTGGTTGGAGTTTTAAGGTATCTTCCGATCGATGCAGCAGTGGTTCTGTGGGTCTATTGATCCGACCGGCCTTGTTGTGTGGGTCGGATCGATAGATCGCCCTAGTTCGCACTGGATCTTGACCACGACCAGATGATCCAATGCTAGATCGGATGATCCGATCCCTTTCGAAAATACACATAACGGTCATATTTTGGGGGTTGGTTATAAATACCCCCTCACCCCCTTCTTTCACCACTCTTGCTCTCCACGACCAACCAGCCTCCAAAGCATTTGAATACACTCCCTCCCTTGCCTCTAAGCTTTGATTCTAGCCAAGATTCATCTAGGGTTTGGGTGAGAGTGAAGATTTGGGTTGGTTTGTTAAGCACTCTTGTGAGCTTGCACTTGTTCATCTCAAGAAGACTTGAAGCATCCTTTGATTCGTCGATTCGCGTTTGTTACTCTTGGAGCTTTGCTCCTAGACGGTTAGAGGTGCCGGTGAGCTTCCATCCTTTGTGGTTGAGCCTCCGGAAATTTGTATTTCCCCTCTCTTTGTGAGAGCAATAGTAAGTGACTCAATCTTCCTTTGTGGTTAATTGAGGGAGAAAAGGGCTAGTGACAGCCCGGCTCTTTGTGAGCTTCTTAACGGAGACGTAGCTCCTTAGGGGGGTGAACTTCGGGAACAAATCTTGTGTCTCCTCTTGCTATTGTTGTTTTTATCATTCTTGAACTTGATTAGACTCGATCTACCTTCTAGTAGTGTTGTGCTTGTCTAGATCATATTTGCAGTGTCCTATACATCTATTGTCATCTTTGTATTCAAAGGGAATCAGCAAAAGATAAGTAAAATTTGAATCTCGCACAAGTTTATCATCCTTACCGGATCATCTGGTGTTGCACCGGATCATCCGGTCCTGACAATTTTCGTGAGAATTTTCAGGAGATTTTTTAGGTCGGCCTATTCACCCCCCTCCCCCCCCCTCTAGGCCTAGTGTTGGTCCTTTCACCTTTTTTGTTCTTTTAAATGGTGTACCCGGGAAGACTTTCCATTGCAGAAGAGGTGTCAGACAAGGGGACCCCCTCTCTCCCCTCCTTTTCGTGCTAGCTGCAGATTTGCTTCAGTCACTCATAAACAAGGTCACATCTATGAACTTGCTCAAGACCCAGTACCCATGAATTAAACAATGGATTTTTCCATTTTGCAGTATGCTGATGACACACTCATCATCATGGAAGGATGTGCTAACCAACTACTATTTCTCAAGGGTCTCCTCCATTGCCTTGGACTCTCCACAGGCCTAAAAGTTAACTACTCTAAATCCACGATGGTACCAATCAACATGGATAATACAAGACTCACTCACCTAGCAAGAACTTTTAGTTGCTCCACAGGAACCTTACCTTTCACCTATCTAGGCCTACCCCTGGGGCTCACCAAGCCTAAAGTGGAAGATTTCCAACCTCTAGTAGCCAAATGTGAGAAAAGACTCCTCACCACCTCTGTTTATCTATCTCAGGCAGGAAGATTACAGATGACTAACTCAATGTTCACCTCTTTACCAATGTTTTATCTCTGCCTCTTCCTGGCACACAAAACAGTCATACACCAAATAGATAAATTCAGAAAACATTGTCTGTGGAGGGGAGTTGATATCAATGCCAAGAGTGCACCAAAGGCAGCTTGGGAACTTGTTTGTTTGCCAAAGACTGAGGGTGGCTTGGGTGTTCTTAACTTGGAAGCACAGAATACTGCTCTTCTGTTAAAGAATTTGCATAAGTTTTATAACCATCATGACATACCCTGGGTTCATTTGGTCTGGGAGAAGCATTATAACAATGGAAAACTGCCTAACCACACAAGGAAGGGTTCCTTTTGGTGGAGTGACATGCTCAAACTCATTGGGACTTTCAAGGGACTATCCACAGTTTCTATTCAAGATGGCTCAACTTGTTTTCTGTGGCTTGATCTTTGGTCTGGGCAAATCCCATCCCAATCATACCCCGAGCTCTTCTCTTACACAAGAAAGAAAAACAACACTGTCCAACAAGCAAGACAATTTGACTCCATGGAGCAGATTTTCCACATGCCCTTATCAGCTATGGCTCATCAACAGGCAATTGACCTAGCAGTTCGACTAGAGGCATTGCCACATAATGAGAATTCAGATGTCTGGACTTATATATGGGGATCACCAATATACACCTCTGCTCAAGCTTTAGGCAGCTCATTGGACATCGACAAGTGCACCCAGTTTACAATGGCTCTTGAAATCAAAAGTGCAACATAAACATAAAGTCTTTTCTGGTTACTGATCAAGGATAGGCTGAGTACAAGAAATCTTCTAAGAAGAAAGAACATGCAGCTTCAGTCTTACAGTTGTGTCTCCTGTACCGGTAACACTGAAGAAACTCTGCATCACTTGTTTCTGCACTGCCCCATTGCTCAAGCCTGCTGGAACATCATTGGAATACAGGTTCCTATCATGGACATCAATGACACCTTTATGGCCTTAAGATAGCAGCTAAACCTCTCCTTTTTCATGGACATCATAATCACGATGAGTTGGACAATCTGGATGGCAAGAAATGATCTAATCTTCAGAGGCATAGCTCCATCAATTCAGTCTTCTACGACATGTTTCAAGCGCGAATTTGCTCTGGTTATTCTTAGAACAAAACCACAAGATCAACAGTTAATGGATTTATGGCTACAATCAATTTTGTAATAGGCATGATTTTCTTTGTTTCTTGAAAACCTGTACTGCACGGTTGGGTGGCTTTGTTTTTGTAATATATAACTAGTAGGGGCGTACCCCTCTTGTTTTCTAAAAAAAAAGTTTAACATCTTGAAAACAACGATCACCGGACAACTTTGTGAACAAGGACGAACAGATAGCATCACAAATAAATTAGTATACAAAAGAAACATGGATCCGCACTGGAAAAATTATTCTTTAAAAACAAATTTTAGAGTGTACAAAATAAATAAAGAGTTTAATGATTAAAATTGTCTAAAAATAAATATAAAGAAAATAATAATAAAATAAAAAGGAAAATACAAAATAAAAATAAAAGAAAAGAAAATGGAATAAAATATAGTATTACATACTAAGGGAATTAAAAAAGAAAAAGAAAGAAAAAAATTACAAGCTGTAGCCATCGTCACCGCAAAGAAATAACGAGGAGAAACAGCCTATAACGGACGGATCAAAAGAATCAAAAAAGAAAAAATAATAATTGCTCAACAAGCTATATGAGTCCACGGGCTGAATTGTCTGACCAGCCACGCACACATGCCTCCAAAGTTCTCTCAGTTGTGGGCCGAAATCGTACTTGTTATCAGGCCAAAACAGCTAATGGGCCACGCGGGCACTATATATAGCCTCCGCGTCTAAATCATCCACGTCTTTGATGTTCTAAAGGTCCTATTTAGATATAGAAAAAATGTTTTCTTTTAATAAAATGGTATCCACGTAAAGAACCGTGTCAGTTCATTTCTATCTATGTGCACGTTTTCATAGAAACAGTACTTTTTCGTACTTTTCACACATTTTTCTCGATCTAAACACGCCCTAACATCGAAACTACAATCGCTAGAAAAAAAATCTCGAATTATACAATCTAAAAAAAAAGAGTCATCACACGATCAAACTAACATACCGACGAGCTGAACCGTAGAACTGTAGAAGTACACATCAAAGTGCCCTTTACACGACGAAATTAAACCACTGACGTGTCAACAACCAAAATGTTGTTGCTTTATCCAGTACGCCAGGACGGCGAGTCCCCCTCTTCTCACGGGTCAAAATTTGTACGTGCAAGAGCTAGCAACCATGCGCGGAGAAACGAAAGCAGCCTGCGCAATAACTCGGGTGCACGAGCATCCTCCCGCTCACAGCCTAGCACACGTCCTTGCAAGTTGCAACTGCAACCTCTGACATACCTGACACGTACTCGACACGAGCCCCGGCTCTCTTTTCTTTAAAGAGCCAAGCGCGCCTACCTGCTGCATCCTCCCTGACACGTACTCTCCACGTAGCCATGTCCACCCATGTCGTCGCTATGATCGTCGTGCTTCTGCTGCTGGTGGTCGGGTCGCCGGCTCCGGCGCCGGCATTGGGCATCTCGGTGGCCGGCGAGCGGAGGTCGCCGCCGTCGCTCGTGCCGTTCAGGCCTGTGCGGCATGGCGGACGGCGGCGGCAGGCGTTCTTCCACGGGCGGGCGGCCGGCGGGTGCATGCCGAGGGGGTTCCGCGTGCCGCCGTCGGCGCCGAGCCGCTACGTTAACTACCACACCCTCGACGCCGGCGTGTGCGGCGGCGGTGGCCGGAAGCCATGAGACGTCGACGACGTCCAGGGATTCTGCTTTGATTTGATCGGGGAGGAGTGTGTGTGCGCGCGCGTGCGCGACTGCGCGCTGAGCTGTAATGCTGTCTACGAGTGTAACGAGTCATGGAGATGCACTCGTGCTGAAAGAATGCATGAGAAAGCATGATAAATAAATAAATAAATTCGTTTGCACTTCCTCGAAGAACATAAGGGGAGGATATTTTTTTTTCACGATTTTGGTCACTTTGTTCATTAACTTCTACATACAGCTTAATATCTTTATTTTTAGAAAAATGAATACAATTCTGTTTAACATCATTATTTATCATGATGAACCAAGCGATGTCAATTTGCATAAGGGGCTAGGTTGTGACCTCGCAGATGGTGCACAGCCTGTATACACAATCTTGTGTGTTCATACATGGATTAGCTCAACTCAAAGTAACACTGACATTCAAACAAAATGTGCTTTGTTTTCTGTGAAAACATAACTCTAAACTTATTTCTGCCTATCGAACAAAAAGCCGCAAATGTACAACAAGATCTTGGGTTCACCATGGCTCGCTCCGAGCACTGTCAAACTTCTAGATTTATTCTCTGCATATGCACTCTCAAGTCAATCCATTGAAATGGCCAGGAACGGTAGCAACAGAGGGCCTCTTCCTTGCGCTTGATTGTTGGATGTTGGAACAGGAGGTATAGATTCAATTTCTTGATGTTCCAAATACGCAGTCACATAAAGCTAACAACTTATCTAGCATAACAGGAAGCTCACCCTGTTTTCATATACTTGCCTTGTATACATGATTGTATTTCTTATATACCAAGTCACCTCCCTCAATGGGTGTATCAGTGTGTGGTGTTTCCCCATATTTTACACTTCTACATGTAGGCCGCCCTGCCTCTTCCTGGCACGCTTGTTGTGACTCTTAAAATGTCATCTACCAAATGACTCTTATTTCTAAAATCCGCAGCATCATGGGTAGAGTTATAGGTTTGACGAGCGATTCGCATACTCCTCAACCATTGCACTGAAGAGGGACCGCTGTTCAATCAACCTCGATGGCGCATCGAATTCTTTTACCAGACCTGAAAAGAAAATAGTGTTATTTAGAACAACATGCTGGAAGAAGAAAAACACTCACATTCATATTACCAGATATCAAAAACACTATGCAACAAATAGTTCATGAAACGAACCCATACTTTCAATCAATAGGCAGTAAGACTGAAGGGACCTACCTGCATCCAACACCAAAACTCTATCACAGTCCATGACTGTTGGTATTCTGTGTGCAATGCTAATTATTGTACATGATGAAAATTCTTGTCTTGTGATCTTCTGAATCATGGCATCGGTTTGAGAATCGACTGAAGCAGTTGCCTCATCCATAAATAAGATTCGAGTCTGTTTCAATATGACACGACCAAGACAAAGGAGCTGTCTTTGGCCTACGCTCCAGTTCTCTCCACTATCAGCCACTATGAAGAAGCAAAACAAAAGAAATGAGTCTAAGATTCAACATTTCAACCTTGGGGAAGCACAAAAATAACATACCTGGAGCATCAAGCTTTTCAGGTTTTGAAACTACTACATCTTTCAGCTGGCAGCGCTCCAGAGCCTGAAATTATGCGCCTTAGTGTCAGTGGTTAATTAACACAACTAGAGTATTCTAAAGGAATGGGGCTAAAATAAAAGACATGTTAGAGTCACCATACCTGCCATATTTCTGCATCGGAATACTGCCCAATCGGATCAATGTTGCTTCGAATTGTTCCTTCAAACAGAACTGGTTCCTGGGGAATTATGCCAAAGCGAGATCTCAGATCATGGAGACCCAGTGTGCATATGTCTATTCCATCAATGATAATTTTCCCATCCGCTGGCTCGATGAGCCTGAATAGTGCTTGGACCAAAGTTGACTTGCCACTACCAGTCCTTCCTACAACTCCTATCTTTTCTCCACCACTGACGCTTATATTAATTCCTTTCAAAATCAAAGGTGTATTGGGTCGGTACCTAACCTGAAATGACAAGAATGGCATCTTCTTTTGTAAATGACCCTTATCTTCAAACGAAATGTTTCAATGCATTTGCCAATTCATTAAGTGTGAGATAGAAAAAAATACTGCTTCAAATTTATGTGGAATATAGAGTTCTGTACCATTAAGAACAAAAAGAAGTATAAGATTATTTTTCTTAATTACCAAAATGGCTAATAGGGAAAATCTGAAAAAAGGGCAAATAAGAACCACTAACCTTTAGATCCTTAATTTCAATATCTCCATGAGTGGGCCAATTTGGAGAAAGAAGATGATCTTCTATTTTCCATGGTGCCTCAGAAGGAAGAGTGCTGAACTGATTTATCCTCTCCACAGCAACCATATCATTTTCTAACATGCAGCTAATGGATATTGCAAAGTACACCAGAGAATTGAGGGAGAGACCATACGAAAGAGACATTCCAACAAATTCTGCAAAAACATAGCAAGACTCAGAGCGTATGAAAATGTCATCAATCATAAGTCTAGAGAGACTATTACCAGCTATTAAAAAACATTACAATTAGTTTATTACTCGCAGAGAAAAGATCAAATGAGGCAAAACAATCATGCATATAGCTTCAAACGTTTACTAAATCCAGGTAGACTAAAAATGAAAAAGAACCTGATCATTTTAAATTCTAAATACAGACACTTCTCTTCAAACTTTTTACCTCAATGAATGAAGTGGAAAGCTGTTAAACATATGAAGCAGAAATCAATTTCTTCTCAGTGTATGGATTGGATGCTAGGAAAAAAATTGAATCTTAAATATATTGATCTATACCTTTTTTGATAAAATTACTGGGAAGGCTGATCATTAGAAATGCAGTTATAGATAATACAAGTGTTCCAATCAGCTCCAGTCGGAACCCAAGCCATTCATTTGCCGCATAGTTGTGGAAGTCCATGCGCAAACTTGAATTAATTTTGTCTAAGTTCTCCTGGAAAAATTCTTTGTCCTTTTTGAAGCATCTTATGGTTGTGGCACCAAGAATAGTCTCCGAGAAGTGATCAATAACTGGTGCCTTTGTTACTCCTTCAAGTCGAGTTAATTCCCGAGAGGTTGCAAGATAGCGATTCTGCAGAAATGGACAATTTGCAAATTGAAGCAAGTATTATACATCTTTCATGAGCAGAACTCAATGTGGTGCAGGAGATGAATTTTGGCAGTTAGAGCATACCCTGTACCAAATGTTCAATAGTAGAAGAGGAATTACTGCTATAACTGATGGCCAGGCTACCTGACAAGTAACAATTGTGGTGCTCAATACTGAAATGTACAACGAAATTGTCAGACCAATGAAAAATGCCAGCACAACATCAATGGTTGTTTGGTCAGATGATGCCTGAAAAGAAAGTGGATGTACCATATCAGTATATTAAATAGATTGTAGTATCACTCTTTCTAGGCCTCAAATTAAAACTTATTCTATAGATGTCAAGAGTACAATCAGTACACAACAGTTTGCAAGACTGTGTTATTTAAACTATGCTAGTTAGGTTCACAAGAAGAGAAGAGTTAATGTTTCCTGAGGAATTTATAATTGTTTCATAAGTACTAATGAAGTTAGGGGCTTTGGGCGAAATTGTAAAGTAAACCAAAAGATGAGAATTACCCGACTGAGGATCCTTCCTGAAGGAGTTGTATCGAAAAATGACATAGGAGCATGCAGAATGCTGTCGAACATCTTCTTAAAAAATATATGAGCTGTTTGTAGTCCCAAAATCGTCTCAAGAAGAGTCTTGATTACTTGAAGGACAATTGAAAAGGCTGCTATGGCTACATACACTTGAATGAACAAGGATGGGTTAAAAGGAATGCTGCCTGAGGTTTCGTACGATAGCCAATAGTCACTAGCCATATCAGAACCCTGCCAGACAACTGCGAACACAAGCATTCCCACAACACCCCACCAGCCCCACGCCTCTGTCATGTACAGCTTGTACACTCGCCAACTTACTTGACCGCTCTCCCTTTCCTCTTCTTGTATAATCTTAGAAGTGGCCGCTTCTATTTCTGGTGCAACAAGCACCTTCTCACCTTTTCCAATGGATCTGGAGCGTAGAGAAGGGATTCTAACTACTGCAATAGTCTGAGAGTGTTCAGCTTTCTCTACTTGACGACTTTGTTCCACCAGCTCCATTGAACTGTCATGAGCTGCAACAAGAGCTGCAAAATCTGAGCCCGCTTCAAGTAGTTTATCATACTTTCCTGACTGTGCAATCATACCAGCTCTAATAACCTGCATATTTCCACATGGTCAAAAAGGATAAAAGAATAAGTTAAGGACATATTATAAACTCTATCATTGTGCCATTTACAAGAAAAGAATGACCAACCCCAAACTCTCTATCACACACAGGCAAATGATTCCTAACAGGAATAGATGATAGTGAATTCAATTATAAGTGTGACAATTCTTTCGATGGATCTTTAATCTTTATACCTACGGTTTCAGATTTATTAAAGAGAAGATATGATATGGTTTCATTGACTCAGTCAAATAGCAGTCCAATTTTGCTTGATAACTTTCAAATATTAATAAAAAAGAAAGTTTTTTTCCTGGATAGTTACTATCAGAACATGGGGGTCCATAATGGTTAGGTGTGGCCATATGGCAGCTTATGGCTGGCATCCAAACACCCCCTGTATCAGCATATATGTGAGATAGTGCGTAATGAGCACTACAGAGCCAATACTGCAGATTACAGCCAGTGGTTGGTATTTGGTAAAGCTAGCTCCACAAAATAGTATCCAAAAGAATAGCATATTGCCTTACAAATTACTGCAATAGTGTAGCATCAAACTTACAAAGATGTTGTCCACATTATGCAAGAAATCCACTTGGTGTGTAACAAGTATGATGGTCTTTCCTTTAAGTGTGCCCCTTAGACACTCCTGTGAAACAAAGGCTGCTGTTGTAATAGCATGTATAATTGGTTAAACAACACACTGTTGCAAAAATAAATATAAAAATAAGAAGTACGGTTTGGGTTTGTCCATCATTTCATCTTTCGAAATTCCTTTAACAGCTACTTTTGCCAAAAAATAAATCCTTTAACAGCTACTTAAAAAATCATTGATTTCCATTTGGAGCAACACAAAACCACATCATATATTTCTAAATTAATAGCCCTAGTTATTTTATTATTATTTAATTTCTCCAAACTATAATAATTTTTAATATGAAAATTTGTATGTGTGTGACTCAGGCAGGGGAGAAAGAATGCTGACTGAAACATGATCTATATTTGTATATAAGTTTTGGGAGCTAAACCTGGTGAAAATCACTTCTTTACTCTAAAATGATTAGTTGGAAGTCATATACTTGGGTCCATTCCTGTCACTTCCCATTTACTAGGAATGGAGGGAAAAAACTTAATCAGGGCAGTAACTTCTATTTAGTGCATAGCTACTATTTATTGAAACATCGGTGATTAGTTTAACGAAAAATTGGTTTTTGAATCACAAAATAAGAATGCGAAAGCTTCGATAGAACAAATACGATTTCTATAACATTTCTGTACAGGTCTCCATAGTCTATTGCAAATTTCATTTTTTCTGCATTCAACAACTTACCAAGCTTGTAGTAGTTAATTTCAGCAAAAAGATTTTGTAAGGGCATGCCAGCTTGAAAACAACTAAAATGAAGAAAAGGGTATACCTTAAAGATATTTGAACCAGTATGTGCATCAACAGCACTGAAGACATCATCAAGAAGATATATATCACAATTTTGATAAACTGCTCTGGCGAGCTGGATACGTTGTTTCTGCCCACCACTGAGATTGATTCCTCGCTCTCCTATTTCAGTCTGGTCCCCAAATTCCATCATTTCCAAATCTTTTTCCAGGCAGCAAGACCGTATAACCTCTGTATATCTTTCAGCATTCATTGGTTGTCCAAATAAGATATTCTCTTGAATGGTCCCATTTTGGATCCAAGCAGTCTGTGCAACATATGCAGTACTCCCACATACTCTAACCTATAAAAAAGGCAAGGGAATAAGCAAACAGGCACAAGAGTATAGAAGCAAAATAGTGTATATACATGATATGTCATTATCCAGATGCTAAACATTCTTGCTAATGCTTTCTAATGAATTTGTGTTGCTAAACAAACATTTATGATGTCATTGAATGTGCCAGAAAGCTGACGCAACATTCTAACTATCAAGCACACATGTGGCTGGTTTTTCATAATCGATGTTGGACGGCTGACCGTCTTGCAAAGAGAGGGTTGCCCCATCCTGAGGCGTGTCCATTATGTGATCAAGCTGAGGAAACCATCCATCATCTCCTGGTTGGCTGTGTCTTCGCCCGACAAGTTTGGGCACGGATCTTCCATAATTTGGGCCTTTCCTTCTTGGCGCCGGATATATCTGCAGCTCGGTTTTCAAAATGGTGGTGGTCGGCATTATCATCTGCTCCCAAAGATCTGCGGAAGGGCTTAAATTCCTTAATCATCCCTGTTGCCTGGGAAATTTGGAAGCACCGTAACTCTTGTGTGTTTGAGCATATCAGGCCCAGCGTTCAGGAGGTTATTAGAGCTGTTAGAGACGAGGGAAGTCTTTGGTGTAGTGCTGGAGCTAAAAACTTCAAGAGCTGTTGGTCATGGGGCCAGTTTTCGGGGATTTAGGGTCTGGTTAAGGATCCTTTCTCTGGTCGACTTCGCTCTTTTTTGCTGTATATAGTTTTGTGTGTGTGAGTGTGTGTGAGGTGGTGTTCTTGTTTTGTGTTTGTAGGCACTCTTGCCTTTTTTTTCTACCTTAATGAAATGGCGCACAGCTCTCCTGCGTAGTTCGAGAAAAAAAAAATTAACTTGGTCAATAAGGAAGCTTTAGTAAGGGCATTTCGGTCCCAAGTATAATGTTCGTTTCCCACAATGAAAACCTCTACACGACCAAGCATGTAGACTCTGATGGCTAGGCATTCAGTCAAACATGAAGAAAACATAAGATAATATAGACCATGTCAGGTCGAGAGGTATTTTACCAAACATAAGGTGGATGTGGTATGAAGGACTCGCAAACTGGCATGACAAACAAAGCAGAGGACCTTACAAGTTGGGTTGGGAATTCACTAGCATGATTTGCATCCATTCGAACCAAAACAAGTGACGAAGCAAACAACTAATTACTCTAATGAAACAGGCTTCTCTGCCGTGCAAACTCCAATTGGTATTTCCCCTTATGGTTCTATACTTATTTAGACATAAGCTGAACACATATTGTGTGGAATATAAATTTGTGTAGGGAGAATGTTAATTCTACATGCTGATCACCAAGCATGGACTCCTGAAGTAGCCTTATACTTGATTTGAGGTTTTGAACCCAACCTACTTAACAATAATTTGACAGTTCCGTATGCTGGTGATGACTTTTAAAGAATGTTGCACAATCAAATGAAGAAATTGCATGGTATTGCTACTAACAATGTTTGCTTTGAATCAGAAATATCAAGCTCACCGTGCCAGAGATCTTTTTCATCTCCCCCATAATGCAAGAAAGCAGCGATGACTTGCCGGACCCTACTGTCCCAACCACCGCCACAAGCTCACCCCTCCTTACCTCCACATTGATCCCTTTCAGCACGGTCTCCAGCACTGGTGTTTCCTCCACATCTTTCTCCTCCTCGCTCTCACAGACTTCATCACCGTCCTCACCTTCTTCATTGTGCTTATTTCCCCTCATGTCCCACGCAAACACGCCATCACGCACCTCCAAGGCCACCTCACCTGGGCCAATGTTGGTGTCCTCCACATGCTCCACTGCCGAGTCATCAAGCTCCGCATCCAGGAGGTACCTGTCAAGCCTGCCAAGAGACACGGTTGCCTGCGTCACTGCAGCAATCGCCTCGGGGAAACTCTGCATAGGTGCGTTGAGCATCCGGAAGAATGCAGTTGCTGTGAAGACCTTTCCAGCGTTGAGCTCAACACCAGTCAGCACGCACGTGCCGAACACAAGCACGGTCATGGCGAGTGGGCCGCTCCAGATCACGATGGTGTTGGCACACATGAAGTACATGGACTTTGCCAGCCACCCGAGCTCTTCCTTCCGGAGCTCACGGATCCTGTCCCCAAATGTCTCCTCCCACGCCTGCAGCTTGATCACGCGGATGTAGTTGAGCAGCTCAGTGATGGCCTTCATGCGCTTATCGCGCTTGCCTAGGAACATGAACTGGTACTCGATGTTGAGCTTGTTGGCAAAGGCCACGACCACTGTGACAACAACGATGGCAGCAACTGCGGTGAGCACTGCCGGGCCAAGGTGGGTGTAGAGCAGGGCAAGCGCCACGGCGATCTGCAGTGGCATCAGCCACAGATTGTGGAGCTGGTGCGTGACGTTGGCCACCTCTTGGGCATCCACCTCCATGTAGTTTACAATTACACCGGGGCCGTGTGCACGGCGTGCGCCTGTGGACAGCCGCAGCGACTTGCGGTACACGGTGGCAAGAAGTGCGGCATTGATGCGCATACCCAGCTTCTGCCCCTGGAACTCGTAGTGGTGCGACGCCAGCGTCTCTGCCGCCTTGCCAACGAGCAGGACGCCGACCAGCTGCAGCCCCTTCGTGACCTCCCCGCCTTGCTTGACGAACTCGACGAACCTGTTGACGAGCGACGGGCCGATGTACATGACGGAGAGGTGCGCCAGGCCAAGCACGGCGGTAAGAAGGAACTGCGGCCAGAAGGAGCGCAGCAGCGCGGTGAGCACCGGGCGCCCGGGCTTGGATTTCCCCGGCGCTGGCGCGGGCCAGTTGGAGGCAAACAGCGTGTACGAAGCCTCGGCGCTGTCGGCCGGCGCCACCGGTGGTACCTGGTCCGCCGCGAGCGTCTCCCTGTAGCCCTTGCTGATGAGCGGGCTGATCCACCCGAACGTGGCGAGCGAGAGCCACGACGCCGTGGCGTACGTCACCTCCGCCGCGCCGGCGGCGGCATGGCCACCTTCTGCCGAGACGCCGTTCGCGGCCGCCGCGCCGTCGACAGCACCAAGGCCGGTGACCGAGAGATAGAGGAGCGGGAGCGAGAGCGCCATCCAGGCGAACGCGAGCGGGTCGTCTGGGATTAGCGGGTCCCCGGCGGCGTACCTTGCGGCGGCGCACCCGGAGAAGAGCGCGGCGAAGGCCCCCGTGCCGAGCCAGAACAGGCGGAGGTGCAGCGGGTGTCGTGCCACCGGCGCGGTCTCCACCACCTGCCGCGCCCTCTCCGCGGCGACGACCCCCGCGGCCGCGAGGTGGGCGGCGGCGTGCGCGGCGAGGAAGGCGGACTCGGCCGCGCGCCACGCCGCGGGGCCCCGGAGTCGCAGGAGCGCGAGGACGAGCAGCGCGACGGCGCCCGCCGCCTGGACCGCAGAGGCCGCGAGCGCGAGCCCGTGCCGGAAGCTCTTCTGCCGGCGGACGGGATGGGGAGCCTGGTCGCCGGCGGATTTGTCGAGGAGTGGCTCCCGGTGGCCGCCGTCGGCGCGGCGGGAGGAGAGGCGGGTGCGGAGGGCGAAGGCGAGCGCGGCGAGGAGGAAGAGGAGGTCGAGGGTGGCGAAGAGCGCGCGCTGCGGGCACGGGGAGAGGAAGAGGAAGGCGAGGAGGGACGGGGCGGAGGACGTGCCGGCCGGGGGCGAGCAGGCGGCGGTGGTGAGCCACCACGGGAGGGCCGCGGAGGAGGGTGAGGAGGCCTCCATGGCGGCGTCGGCGGGTGTCTGGTGGCGGCGCGTTACATTTGGCGGCGGCGTGGGGGGATTTTCGCCGGCGCTTTTGTGGGAGCAGCGGAGCAAAGCACAGAGCAGAAGAGACGACGGTCAACGTGCTCCGCTTATACTGTTTGAATTCTTTTTTATTTCCCTGATGAAACGAGCATCCCGCGATGGCTTGGGGTACGTCTCGGTCACTGACAGGAGGGCGGAACAGGGGTGCTTGGCCCCACCTGTCGGGGAAATAGACTGCGCGGTGCGCGGAAGCCTTGCCACGCCGGGTAGCCGCTGGCCCACCGGTCGGGGTCCCCGGGGCCGCCGGTGTGGACATGTGGTGCGGCGGAGGACTCGAGTGGAGGAGTTCGTGGCTCGTGGGTGTTGGTGGGATCGGGGCATTGGCGGGGACGGGTCAACGGTCAAAAGAAAGGAAGGTGACGCGGCGGCGTGGAATACTCCGCGGCTGCCAGCGCCGGCGCTCGAGGGGAGAATCCGAGAACAACGCTTGGTCTTCGAGTGGAAGATTTGGTGGACCGCCACGCCACCCCCGACCAACGCCGCCGGACAATTTTGGAGGCGTGTGCACAATATAGCATGCGTCAATGGTAAGCTTGAGGGGTCAAAAGCGATTTCTTGATCAGGAAAGAGCAATGCCAAGCCAAACAACCTCCCAAGCATGCCCATCTTCTTAAATCCAACGAGTAAAACTTTTCGGATCATTTCAAAAGGAAGGGAAAAAAAGGCAAAAGAAAAAAAATTCCATGGAAGAAATCAAGAAAGTAGAAGTCGAGTGGGTAACTCGTCCGCTTCTACTGTCCAAGGTGGCATAGGGTCCGTTCGGATCCCTTGCTAGCGCTCGCCTCGTCCGCTCGCCTCGATTGTCAAGGCGACGTTTGGTTTCTTTGCTGCAGCTCGCCTGGTGATTGGTGAAGCAGATCGATCCAGCAGCGGAGATGCTAATCTGACAGAGAACGAGCACGATTTGGCTATGGCAGGGTTCGATTCAGCAGTGGAGAGGCTCGATTCGTCGGCAGGATGCTCAATTAGGCAGCGGCAAGGCTTGATTCGGTAGCGGCGGAGCTTCAATCCGACGGCGGCGAGATTCGATTCGGTAGCGGCGAGGCTCGACTCGCCAGCGGCAGACTCGATTTGGAGGTTTTGAGCTCGTATCCTTGGCGTCCAGTGCTCGTCTTGCCGTGCGAGCTCGCCTTGCCAGCGCAGGAGAGCGGAATCGGCTCTCCTAGGCAAGAAAATCCTTGCCCAACCGGGCAAGCTTGCTGGGCAAAGCAAGCTCAAAACTTGCTACCAAGCGGCTGGCCTCGCCCAGCAATGCGAGGCGAGCTGCCGACAAGGTTCCAAACTGACTCATAATTCACCGCCCTTGGTTGCTACTGCAAAAGCTATGATGGACGTCATTTATTTATTTTTAATTATCTTTAGGACCGTTTGTCATACTTTGGTCCCTGCACTATAGCGTATCAGTGTAATGTAGAAATAGAAGCCACAGATTATGGGCCCACAGGTTGTCTTTCCTTTTCGTGATCATTTTAATAAGATCGTGAAAGAGAAAGTTTCGATGAATAGTTGCATTAGCTAGCAGCTACACCAAATGATGCTACCTTAGCAAGCAAGGAACTAGTGTCGTCTGTTAACGTATATAACTAGAGTTTCCAAGGAGGTAACCCACAAGGCAAAACCAAGCATTCGCCAATTAAAAATAACCGTATATATAGTATATGCTTTAACAAAAGCTAAGATGCACTGCACAATGATGAAGAGGTCCATATATTAATATTGAACTATTCATGTATCTTAAAAAAAAACTCAAAGTAGACTATCGGATTCTTTTTTTTTTCAATCACCACTGAGCTTACCAAAATTTTGACAAATTTCTGCCTAATTTTTAAGAGTCTTCACCAAATAAAATGATTTTCTAAAATTTTCAAATCTAAACTAATAATTAGCATGATTTGTGGCTATATATATATATATATTGGCTTGAAGAATATGCAACACAAACAATTGAAAAAATAAGTCTAGGTAACATATTTAAAATAAAGCGCGTGCATAAGTGTAATAGTATATTATTTCGTACTTCTCTTTCAGCAACCTCTGACCGCGAAATTTTGGCGGAAGTGGAAAGTGGAAAACATGAACTTTAATTCATTCATCAAATTATTCTTAAAAAAGAAATTCATTCATCAACTTTTTCCACCGGTCACGTCAAAGGGAATCTTACATGCATGAAGTAGTAAACGTGTGTTAATGACAAAACTTATTCCATAACCTTCGGGTAAATTTGCGAGATGAATCTCTTTTTTTTGAATCATTTACGAGATGAATCTAATGAGCCTAATTAGGCCATAATTTGTTAATTATGTATTAATTACTGTCATTAGATTCATCTCGCAATTTTCATATGGATATGTAATTAGTTTTATTACTAGTTTACGTTTAATACTTTTAAATGGTAAGATTCTATTAGAAAAAATATTTCACCAAATTTTTTCACCCGAATTGAACACCCCATTATCCACGAAAGTAATATAAGCTTTTACTACCATCTTTCTTATTAAAATAATAATACTGTTGAACTATAGGTTAGCATCGGCAGGTAAGGAAAAACAGAGACAAGCTGCTGGAGCATGGAATGGAAACAGTTGCACGCCCTGGAAACAGAGACAAGCCTGCCGGTGGTACCACGCCATCTCGCGTTTTTCACCGTGTTTGGTTGACAATGACAGTCTCAATTTAATTTCTTTTTTTCTTTCCGTAAGTCCTGCTGATTCGATGACTACTCTTAGCAAGCAAGGAAGTGCTTTCCATAGGCTGCGCGTCGATGTGAAGTGAAGATTACACGGGAGAGACATGAAAATATTAAGTGTTGAAAATTAAACCGGCGTGGAAAGAGGAGAGGGAAAGGGTTCCACAAATCTCTATCACTATTTACAGTGTCATCGTAGCCACCTCCTGTGCCTCCGCATTCCACCAATTCCCCACTCACTGGCCGTGGAGTCCACGTCCAAGAGAAAAAAAGCCTTGGCCGTGGCTAGAGCTGGACGACAAGCCAAGAACTCGCGAGCTGGCTCGGCTTGTTCACGGCTCAGCTCAGCTCGGCTCGGCTCGGTGGACTTTTTAACGAGCTGAGCTGCTAATTTTGCTCGTTTGGATAACGAGCTAGCTCGAGCTAGCTCGCGAGCTGCTCGCAAGCCAACCAAGCTAAAAGGATAAGGTCTTAACAAAGGGAGCCGAGCTATTGGAGCCAAACCGAGCTAGTTGAACCAAGCCATGCATAGTGAAATTTGTAGTTTATAACTTTATTATAACTATTTTTTATATTTTATATATGTTGAGGTGGTAATACTAAATTTACATTTGGATCCCGAGCTCGTTCGAGCTTAACGAGCTGGCTCGTGAGCCTAACGAGCCGAGCCGAGCCAGCCTTTTTGCTCGTTTTGCTAATGAGCCGAGCCGAGCCAGCTCATTAACCTAACGAGCCAGGCCGAGCCGAGCCGAGCTGGCTCGGCGTCCAGCCCGAGCCGTGGCGCTCGAGGAGAGAGAAAGAGAGAGAGCGGCGGCTCGACAACAACATGGGAAGTCGTCGTCCCACCGCTGTACTCTCATGTTCCTCCACTGCTGGCCCGAACCCCATCCTGCTCGCCCGGGATGAGCTCCTCACGCGCCGCCGGCTCAATCCGTGGGGAGAAAGGCTCGATCCGTGTGGGAAAGCCTCGATCCGCGGCCAGCGCCTCCGCTGCGGCCGGCGCGGGGATGACGCCGCTGCTGGGCCAAGGAGCTCGCGCACGCGTGCTAGCACCT
Organism: Urochloa ruziziensis; assembly: GCA_015476505.1. Classification (NCBI taxonomy): domain Eukaryota; kingdom Viridiplantae; phylum Streptophyta; class Magnoliopsida; order Poales; family Poaceae; genus Urochloa; species Urochloa ruziziensis. The sequence continues at coordinate 12,660,582 of CM027125.1, read as the reverse complement.
CTGCGCCGCCCGCTGCCGCTGCCTTTAGCCCACTGCCGCGCTGCTCGCCGTCGCGCCACCGCGGAGGAGGCCGGTGCACTCGAGGTGGGGACGATTCAATCTCTCCGGAGAAGAAGTGGACCGGCGCGGAACGACTTGATCTGGCCGGAGAAGAGGAGGGTCGGTGCCGCCCCCACCGTCCTGGCCCTCCTGGACGCCAGCGGCAGAGGAGGGGAGAAGAGAGCAGGAGAAAGAAAGGGAAAGACAGAGATGAGGTCATGACAGCGATGTTGGAGCTTGGGGACTTTGGAGATGGATTAAGGGTGCTGCTATTGCTGCCTGCTGCTATCGGAGAGAGATGGTTAACTGGGTGGCTGATCTGCTCCCGTGCTTGCCAGCAAGAAGAAGGAAGAACTATTGTGTGACAGCCTAGGGCTTAATGGGATTGATAGAATACTCATATCAACAAGTTGCAACTTCTTTTCCGGAAGCTCTTCTCGAAAGAACTCTGGGGTTAAGGGTGCTTGGCCCGGAGCAATTTCATGATGGGTGACCGACCGGAAAGTCGTTCCCGGGTGTGCACGAGTGAGAACAAAGTGCGCAGAAAAGACGTGTGTTGGTTTGTGAGGATAGTCTTGAGGTCCTATAGAGCTGCCAGCGATAAGCGGGCCTGGCCTTAAGGAGGCGGGACGTTACATATTGTTAGTGCTGCTGTCATGGTGGACAGAAGAACAGAGAAGACATGTGCTGGTGAATATATTTGACATGTTGCTTGCACATCTGGAGGAAGAAAAGGAAAGAAACTATCGGGGATTGATTGCTTAGTGTGAAGGAGGAAAACTGCTACTGCATCTGTTTGAGAGAGGAACTGTTAGCTTGCTAGAAAATAAGAAGAATGGAGCATTTGTAGTGCATTTTTTCATAACAAATTGGCACAAATCTTGACAATTACATTGCCAATATAAATTATATTGGCTTCTTTGCAACTGCACAACTTCAGCACCTGCACAAGCACCTCAATTCACTTGGGCTTTCTCTCCAACCGCAAGGCTTCATCTACAGGCTCCTGCACAACACCTCGGCACCTCGCTAGAGCAGCTTGTACGCTCCCAACTCCTGTACTGCTCCTGCCACAGATCAGATAATGGCAAGCGCTTGTACTCTCTGCTGACCGGCAGGACCTCTCCCACAACTGCCGTGCAAGGGAGACGGCTCCGGCAGGTGCTCTGCGGCAGGTGGCAATGGGGGCGCGTGGAAAAGCAGGTGGAGGGAGAGGCATCGCCAGGAGCCTAGCTAAAGTGTAATAGATGAATAAAGGAGAGAGTGTGAAATTTTTTCACACTTCCAACTCAGCTAGCTAGTAATTGTTGGAGACGCCTTTAGCTTCTAGAGGATCCACAAGCCTGAACAAAGACTAGACATAGTCAATCCAACGCGCTCTTAAAACTTCATTATTGAAAAAGAGTATTTTTGTCGATAAGGCAATTGACTAAGGGCATGTTTCTATTAGCTAATACTAAAGTTTAGCAAGTGCTGAAATTTAGCCCAACTAAAATTTAGCACTTTCACCCACCCGTTTGGAGACATGGCTAGTGGATAAAGCTAAAGTCATGAAATGTTACTTTTATATCTTATCTCATCACCTCCTCCATCTATATCCACCTTTTTTGTCCTTTCCTAAGCCATTAGCACACATTAACATATCTCTCTAATAGCTAATGCTTTTACATCTTTTTAGGGGTGAGCTCAAGTTTAGCCCTCCGGTTTGGATGGGCCAGTGCAACAGTTTAGCACTTTCACCCATTCTCCATGTGTTGGGTATGGAACCCCAGTACCCGTAGAGAAACTACTCGAAGGAAGGAAATAAGAAGTCGGACTCCTACTAGGACTCTACTCTGTAATCCTACTAGGACTCTAACATTGTAATCGACTAGTTCCCGCCCCCTGGGATATATAAAGGAGGGCAGGGGTGCCTAGATCGATGGACCATAGACTCAGGGAGAACCACCAAGTCTCTCAACACAGAGACACACACTACGGGAAACCCAGTAGTCGCCGAGTGTTAAATCTTCGCCGAGTGTCAAATTGCGGGCACTCGGCAAACAAGCCCTTTGTCGAGTGCCCAGCAGCTGACGCTCGGCAAAGAGCAGACACTCGGCGAACGAGCCCTTTACCGAGTGCCCACAAGACGACACTCGGCGAACAAGCCCTTCACCGAGTGTCGGTCTGTGGTGCTCGGCAAAGGGCATCACGAACGGTGGGGTGTTGACGGCGGTCGCCCTTCGCCGAGTGTCACCATCAGACACTCGGCGAAGTACAATTCTTCGCCGAGTGTCTAAAGAAGACACTCGGCGAACAAACCGCGGGGGGACGGCGGGGGACGGCGAGATGACGGTGCTGGCCCTTTGCCGAGTGTCTTCTTGTAACACTCGGCGAAGTTTCAAAAAAAAAAGATTTCAGTCACATCTTTGCCGAGTGTGACCCCAGGCACTCGGCAAACCAAAAAAAAACCGCCAAACCGCTTCCAAACTTTTTCTTCTCTCCATACACGTCTCTTAGTACTTCACACTGAAAGCTGGTAAATTTTTTACTCTTTTAGCTATTTTTAAATAGTTTATTTTATTTCTAGGATTTTTTTCAAATAAGTCAGATTTGAACTGCAAGGGACTTAAATAATGAAATAAATTGAGTTGAAAAATATTATTCATGCTACTTACTCCATTGTTAGTCCTTATCCATAAAAGTTAGTGAAATTTTAAACATTTTATTGCCGATACATGACCATTAACCTGTGACCGTGTTGTTTAAAAATTATATAAAATGCAAAAAATGTCTGAAAAATATGAGAATTGTCTGGATATTATGTTTACATCCGTGTAAGGTTGTGGTAAATAGCGGAGAAGGTTTCGAACAATATTTCATGTATGACCCTTACAAACCGGAGAATGTCCGAATAAGATTCGTACTGTTGAGAAGGATTCAATTACATTTGTAACCAAATTGAAAGTTGGAATAGAATTTAGATTCATATTTTTTTTATAGGCAATATACAACATGGTTTAGTTAATCTAAAGTTTTTGTAATTTTTAGAAACAGTTTGATATTTTTATCTATTAATTGCAATTTAAAAACTTGTGGTTGTGGCATAAAATAACGAAGGAGGTTTGCCGAGTGTCGGATCGGCGACACTCGGCAAATGTAGGGTCTTTGCCGAGTGTCGGATCGGCGACACTCGGCAAAGGCACGGTGTTTGCCGAGTGCCAGATCGCGGGCACTCGGCAAACAAGGGGACCTCCCACACTTAGTCACACACACAGGTCACACACACACCACTCGCACACTCGCAGCTCACAGCGCCGCCGCCGCCGCATCACCTCCCCGTCAGCGCCGCCACCGCACCTCCCCGTCGCCGCCGCCGCCCGCCGAACCTCCCCGTCGCCGCCGCACCTCCCCGTCGCCATCGCCGCCCGCCGAACCTCCCCGAGTCGTCTTCCCCCGCGCCGTCGCACCTCCCGCCGCCGCCGCACCTCCTGTCACCACCGCAGCTCCCCGTTGCCACCGCACCTGCCCGCGCCACCACACCTCCCCGTCGGCGCCGCCGCCGCACCTCCCGTCGCCTCCTCACCTCCGCGCGCCGGCGCCACCTCCCCCGTCAGCCGTCGCCCCTGCGCCACCTCCCCCGTCGGGAGCGCCTCGCCCCGGCCGTGGCGGGACTTGCCCCTGCGCCACCTCCCCCGCCGGCCGCGCCTCGTCCCGTGCCCTGCTGCCGCCCCCTCCTCTCCCACGCCATCCTCTCGGTGCCCGGCCGCCGCCTCCTCCCTGGCAGCAGCACCCCCGTGCCCGCGCCCGCAGCACCCCCGTGCGCCCTTTCCCGACCGCAGCACCCCCGTCCTGGCCGGTTGCGCCCCTGCCCGCGCCGTTGCCGGCCACGGCAGGGCCACCGACGACGTCCCCGGCCGGTTGTGCCCCTGCCCGCGCTGTTCCCGTCCCTGGCAGGGGCACCGGCGCCGTCCCCGGCCGACTGTGCCCCTACACGGGCCGCTAGCCCCGACGTCGGCGACCACATTTTAAGTGAGCACATCTTCCCTTCCTTTTCAATTTAAATAGAGATGAACACATTAAAATGTATTGGTCAATTAAATAGAGATGAATTTGTTAAGTTAAATTGTGTTGGGATGAAGATATATATGTCGTGCCGATGTGTATATTGTTGTCGACCATCGTGTGCCGATGTGTATGTTGTTGTCGGCCATCGTGCCCTTGTCATTGCAGGTTTTGGAAACCTCCTCTTGCAGGGGAGGTGCTGCCAAAATTTTTACCTAACTTAATTTTTGGCCTTTTTTTTTGAAGTAGCGGCTTCCTCGACCACCCTGTGACGCCACCGGCCCCTTGTACACCTTCTTGGACCCGGTGCTCTGCCGACGGGCCGTGTACACCTTCGATGACCCGTCCACGCCTTCCTCGGCTTCGTCGTCCTTGTACCTGGTGAGCGCATCTTCCCTTCCTTTTCATTCATTTTTGTAGGTCACGTAACCTAGTTAGGCGTCTCCCGTTCGAAAGAGATACGGTTTGAAATATGACCGTATCTATTTTGAATTGTCCACGTTTTTTGGACAGCCGGAGGATGTGTAGATGAGTTTAGTTTTCATGTTCTGCTCTTATCCGAGATAGAGTTTCGACATCACCTCCCGTTGTTCTCTGATACACAATCTCCTTGCAGGACGTGTATTTGGAGAACAACGACGAGGTGCTGTCGAAATTCTGTCTTGGATAGGAGTAGAGCATGGAAACTAAACCCATCTACACATCCTCGGGTGGGATTAGGAGCTATCCTTACCTATTAGAGTATGATACACATTCCGCTAGATGCAAGTTAGTTTGACACGTCTCGGTGATCTGTTAGAGGATGGACGACTATGAGTGGATGTACATGGGCTTTGCTGACAAAACACCTGAATGGATTAGCAAGACAGAAGATTTTGTGAACCAAGCTTTTGCATTTGCCAAGGCTACACATGCTTTCTGTCCATGTATGAAATGTGCAAACCGTAAACGACAAACAAAGACCACCATGAGCAAACATCTCATCAGGCTAGGATTTACGCCAGACTATACCCGGTGGACCTGCCATGGCGAGACCCAGCGTGTGAGAGACGATGTCTTGAGGCAACGCATCGAGGAGTTTGATGGTGATGCCGGGGTTGCAGACATGTTGAATGACTATGATGAAGCACGTACGGAGGATGAGCTGGAGCCAAGTGCGAAGGCTTATTATGAAATGTTGTCTGCGGCACAAAAACCCCTTCATGATCATACCACTGTGTCACAACTTGATGCCATTGCTCGCCTGTTAGCCATAAAGTCCCAGTTTAGCCATAGTCGAGAAGCTTTTGATGTAATGTTGCAAGTTGTTGGCAAACTACTCCCTGAGGGACACATTTTGCCGAAGAGCATGTATGAGGCAAAGAAACTCCTTCGTGCACTTAAGATGCCATATGAGCAGATACATTCCATTCCTGTGAGAAAGGATGCGTCTTATTTAGGAAAGAACATGAGAATGCAAAGAGATGTCCAGAGTGCAAGTCGTCCAGGTTTGTGGAGGTAGACTGTGCGGATGGCAATAAGAAGCAAACCACAATCCCTGTGAAGATCATACGGTACCTTCCTTTTATACCGAGGATCCAACGACAGTACATGAGTGAGGAATCCGCGAAACAGATGACATGGCACAAAAATGGGCGTCGATACAATCCTGACAAGCTGGTACATCCATCTGATGGTGAATCATGGAGAACCTTTGATGAGATTCATAGTCTCAAAGCTGCGGAGGCGCGTAATGTACGTGTTGCCCTAGCAACAGATGGGTTTAATCCCTATGGGATGTCTTCTGCCCCATACACTTGTTGGCCCGTGTTTGTTATCCCTCTCAATCTTCCCCCCGGCGTCCTCTTTCAACGACAAAATATTTTCTTGTCGTTAATTATTCCGGGACACCCGGGGAAAAATATGAGCGTATACATGCAGCCTCTGATTGATGAATTGGAACATGCTTGGAAGGAAGGGGTATGGACATACGACCGAGCTACAAAGACGAACTTCACAATGCATGTTTGGTACATGTACTCATTGCATGACATGCCGGCGTATGGGTTATTCTGTGCGTGGTGTGTTCATGGGTAGTTCTCATGCCCAGTGTGCAAGGCAGCTTATAGGCGGAGGAGGCCGAGCGGATGAAGCAGCAGCAGATGGCGGATTGGCACGCGTGGTTCAGTACTGTGGCAGTGCAGATGGGGCAAGTTCCGCCGCCGTTCACACTTCAACCTCCGCCGATGGCAGCACCTCCGGCATCATATTCTCCTGTGAGTCACCTGACAAAGTTTTATTTCAACCTTAGACAACCAACGTAGTTGTTCACCATTGACAACCTTAGAAAACTTAGTTTCTGTTTTGTCACTTGTTTCACACATGCAATCTGCTATCCTTTGTGTAGAATTTTGCTGGATCAGCGGCGGCGTCGAACGAGGGGCCACCGGACGATGACCTGGCGGTTCGGTTAGGCCGCCAACTGTTCGCACCCAACCCACCACTCCTTAGTGATTTGTGGATTGCTTGACAATGTTTATGCTTGTGAACGAACATACTTTGGTTGTGAACTTACTTTGGTTGTGAACTAGTGAACTTGTGTTGTCGAACTGCCTGTGATGCTTTCGATGGATTAATGGTTATGGATATTATCTATATGTGCTGCCTGTAATGCTTATTGTCATGTATATGAACTGCCTGTAATGTTTGTTGAGCAAGGGTACGTTATACGGGACCGAACAAATAAAACAGGGGGTAATTGCCGCTTTGCCGAGTGTACACTCGGCAAAAAGGGCCTTTGCCGAGTGTATTTGCACGTACACTCGGCAAAGGCACAGTTTCTGCTATTTTCTGCCATTTATTTGCCGAGTGTTTGGAGATTTGCCGAGTGTCATGGAAAATACACTCGGCAAAGGCTCAGCCTTTGCCGAGTGTCTTTGCAAATACACTCGGCAAAGACTAAGGCTTTGCCGAGTGTATTTGCAAAGACACTCGGCAAAGGCCCAGAGCCACGTGGTTGTGTGGCGGACGCTTTGCCGAGTGTCAGATCGCGACACTAGGCAAAGAGGGGCGTGTTTGCCGAGTGTCCTAACCTGACACTCGGCAAACAGTGCCGTCACGGCGACGGCGCGTGGCTGGCCGTTATGTTACTTTTTTTTGCTGAGTGTCGGCATTGGCACTCGGCAAACCCTTTGCCGAGTGCCCGAAATATGACACTCGGCAAAGACACTCTTTGCCGAGTCTACAGTCGCCGAGTGCTCTTTGCCGAGTGTTACACTCGGCAAACACTTCGCCGAGTGTATTTAGGCCTTCGCCGAGTGTCTAGGACACTCGGCGACTAACAGGGTTCCCGTAGTGACACATTACACCACCTGAAATCTACTACCTCGGGATACCCCTCGGTAGGATTGACGGTAGAACACCGACATCTGGCGCGCCAGGTAGGGGTGTTCATCGAAGATCCCGTGACGAACTCAATGGCGCCTATCCAACTCGGATTGAACTACTCGAGTTGGTATATCGAGTAGTTCGGATTCGAATACCCAACGTCGGGGGGACCAAATAGGCCTTAAGTGTACAAGCTGAAGAGACGGGATAAAGGTAAAGCAGTAACCATATCATCATGATTCTACGAAAACTATGCATTCTTATTTGATGCAGCATGAGCATAGTTCTTTTACTCGAAGGTAGTGTTTTGTTCATCTTGAAACCATATTCTTTTCCTTGTAGACCCAAATACTGCATAACTATTGGCTATGCCAATGTTCTGCATACTAATGGCTAAATTTTAAAATGTTGTACACCATTTCATATGGTTTCACTGGACATATTTCATGATCTATATAATTTTTTTTGGTTCAAATGGCGGTTTGAAGATGATCTGACATATTTCAGAATCTATAGTTTCTTTTTTGGTAATCACCGCTACGGAGAGGCTAAAATGTAATGTTTAATTTTCCATCATATGAGCCGTGCCACTTCAACGTGATGTGCAGTGCTTATTAAAGAATTATTAGATCAGATCCTAGGAAGTGAAACCTACTCTGCTCCTACCGTGCACATTGAAGACAAATCACAAATGATTAGTTTATTGGAACACACATACTCTGCTAATAAAGTTACTTAAATACTCTCCCGTCTTAAAAAAAATGCAATTATAACTTTTCGAGAAGTCAAGTAATTTCATTTGATCAAATTTATAAAAAAATACTAACATTTGTGTTTGCAAATAGATGTAAGTATGAAAATATATTACATATGATTAATCTAATAGTATTTATTTTATATTATAAATATTAGTATTATTTTGTGTAAATTTAGTCAAATTTAAAATCAATTGAATTCTCAAAATGTGAAATTGTATTATTTTTTAGGGATGGATAGAGTATTACACAGTACAGTCTTTGGGAAATCACACTACAGCGATACCTTGAATTAGAAGATAAAATTTGCTCATACCACTGCAGCACAAATTAACTGGAGAAGACCTGCTTTCCAAGATAAATTGCTCAACTCAGAGTTTATTTAAGAACGTGCCGTGCACATAGAAGACAAATCACAAATGATTCGTTTATTGCAACACAAATGGGAGGGCCACAAGCCTAGACTGAATCGGAGCCAACTGGCGCTTGGAGTTTCTGTGAATCGGTAAAGAAAAGAACATAACTGAGGCGCTAAAACAGAAAATTGCACTAGACTAGACATACAAAAATCTGACAACAAGACCAGGCCAGGTTGCTCCTCTCAGATCCAAGTAACAACACAATATCATCTAAGTACAAGAGATGCCTATAAACTGTGTATCAGAAAGGTATTTCTGCTTCTGTCTTTCGAGATTTATTTTCTCCATTTGTGCACTCAAGTCAACCTATCAAAATGACTCTTATTTATTAAATCCGCAGCATCATGGGAGATTAATTTACAGGTTCAAAGAGCGATTGCCATACTCCTGAACCATTGCAGCGAAGAGGGAAGGCTGTTCAATCAGCCTTGACGGTGTGTCAAATTCTTTTACCAGACCTGAACAGAAAAATTGCGATGTTACTTTAACAAAAATGCACGCGTTTCATCTTGTCAGAAGATGAGATACTAGAAGCAACGAAGAGCTCTTCAAACGAAGGCATTACCTTCATCCATCACCATAACTCTATCACAGTCCATGACTGTTGGTATTCTGTGTGCAATGCTTAATATCGTACACGACGAGAACTCTCGTCGCGTGATCTTCTGAATCGTGGCATCTGTTTGAGAGTCAACAGAAGCAGTTGCCTCATCCATAAATAAGATTTTGCTCCGCTTCAATATGACACGACCAAGGCAAAGGAGCTGTCTTTGGCCTACGCTCCAGTTCTCTCCACTGTCAGCCACTATGAAGAACCAAAACATGGGGCATGAGGAGAAGATGCAGCTTATGTTAACAAGAAAAGTATGAAGAAGCATAAAAATAAAATACCTGGAGCATCAAGTTTTTCAGGTTTTGAAGCTACTATATCTTTCAGCTGGCAGCGCTTTAGAGCCTGATACGAATGCCCACGGCTAATTAACACAGCACATTTTGAAGAAAGGAAGCTAAGTAAAACATGTTATTAGTGGAACCATATATACCTGCCATATTTCAGCATCTGAATACTGCCCAATGGGATCTATGTTGTTTCGAATTGTTCCTTCAAAGAGAACAGGTTCCTGGGGAATTATGCCGAATCGAGATCTCAGGTCATGCAGACCCAGTGTGCAAATGTCTATTCCATCAATGATCATCTTCCCCTCAGTAGGCTCGATCAACCTGAACAATACTTGGATCAAAGTTGACTTGCCACTGCCTGTCCTTCCCACGATTCCTATTTTCTCTCCACCACTGATGCTTGCATTAATACCTTTCAGAATTAGAGGCGTGTTTGGTCGGTACCGAACCTGGAATGATAAAAGTGATGTGTTCAACCTTGTATAAAAGGTTATCTAGCTATTTGGAAAAAAAAAACCTCAAATTTATGTGACATGTAATTTAGAACAATGGAAGAAAACAAAATTACAGGACTATCTATTTGAGTACTTTGAATTATAAAGGACTAGTACTAGAAAAACAAGGGTAAATATGAACGACAAACCTTTAGATCTTTAATATTGATATCTCCACGAGTGGGCCAATTCGGAGAAGGAAGATTGCCTTCTATTTTCCATGCCTCCTCAGAAGGAAGATTGCTGAACTGATTTACTCTCTCCACAGCAACCATGTCATTTTCTAGCATACAGCTAGTGGATATTGCAAAGTACACCAGGGAATTGAGGGCAAGGCCATGTGAAAGAGACATACCAACAAATTCTGCAACAATAGCTAGCCTTAGTTCTTCAGAACTATGATGATCATAATCATAAAGACTAATAATGATCAGCTATACTAATTTTGAAACATACATTATCATTGATTATCAAGCAAAATAGCAACTGAGACAGAACAATCATGTATCTTCAAAGGTTACCAATAAGAGGACATTGCTCTACTTTTTAACTTGAAACGCTGCATAACTGTGCAAGAAATTAAGAGGACATTGCTCTACTTTTAAGATCCTAAACTTCCAAAGAAGCAATTGGTACTCTCTCCTTATATGGCTACCTCTAAATGCTTAGGGGGAATTAAATCAATAATTGGCACCTTTCTTTATAAAATTACTGGGCAAACTGATCATGAGGAAAGCAGTTACTGACAATACGAGTGTTCCAATCAGTTCCAGTCGGAACCCCAGCCACTCGTTTGCTGCATAGCTGTGGAAGGACATGCTCAAACTTGAATTAATTGCGACCAGATTCTCCTGGAAAAATTCTTTCTCCTTTCTGAAACATCTTATGGTTGGAGCACCTAGAACAGTCTCTGAGAAGTGATCTATAACCGGTCCATTTGTTATTCCTTCAAGTCGAGTTAACTCCCGAGAAGTTTTAAGATAGCGGTTCTGCAAAAAGGGAACATTGCAACAACAGTAAGAAATATGTTTCCCATGAGCAGAACTAGCTATGGCGTTTGAGATGAATTTCAAATAGCATACCTTGTACGAGATGTTCAATAGAAGAAGTGGAATTACGGCTATAACTGATGGCCATGCAACCTGACAAGTAACAATTATAGAGCTCAATACTGAAATGTACATTGAAATTGTCAGACCAACAAAAAAGGCCAGCACATCGTCAATGGTTGTTTGGTCTGATGATGCCTGAAAAGACAGAAGGAAAACACCATATCAACAGGAGAAGTTGGCTTACATTCAAAGTAGTGCATTCTGACAGTAGGCCATACTATTGAAGCTATGAAAATGGCTTAGATTTGTTTTCACCTATGTGGGTTAAGATTTGTTTAGCAATGCATGTCCAATTCAGAAGGTTTTTACAATAGAACCAAGTAAAATATTTACCCGACTGAGAATCCTTCCTGAAGGAGTGGTGTCAAAAAATGACATTGGAGCACGCAGAATGCTGTCAAACATCTTCTTGAAAAATATCTGAGCCGTTTTAAGTCCAAAAATCGTCTCAAGAAGAGTCTTGATTACCTCAAGAACCATTGAAAATACTGCTACGACTACATACACTCCAATGAAAAACGATGGGTCAAATAGAGTACTGCCTGATAGTTGATACGATAGCCAATAGTCGCTAGCCAAATCAGAACCTTGCCACACCAATGCGAGGCCAATCATGCCCACAACCCCCCACCAACCCCAAGCCTCTGTCATGTATAGCTTATACACTTGCCAACTTACTTGACCACTCTCCCTTTCCTCTTCTTGTATAATCTTAGAAGTAGCTGCCTCTGTGCCTGGTGTCACAACCACCTTCTCACCATTTCCAATGGATGTAGAGCGAAGGGAAGGGATTCTAACAACTGTAGCAGGCTGAGAATGTTCAATTTTCTCTGCTTGCTGACTTTGCTCCATCAACTCCATTGAACTGTCATGAGCAGCAGCAAGAGACGCAAAATCTGAGCCTGCCTGTAGTAGTTCATCGTACTTTCCTGACTGTGCAATCATACCATCTCTCATGACCTGCACATTTTCAGATATGGGTAAGAAAGAGCAAGTCAAGGGCTATTAGAAAAAAATCTAGACTTGTGCACTTTTACTGTAAAAGATTCATCACCTTCATTCTTTAGACCGTTTCAGATCTATAGAAGAACAAAAGTATGCTACAGTTTTTTTTATTGTATCTGATAATCGCTGCAAAATTGCTAACAAACTTTGTGAAAATAATACTTTTTTTCTTGCTAAATCTTATCAGAACTTGATGAGTAAGTTTTTCAGCAGATTAACTGAGATAGTGCATACAAAAGCTGTAGAAGTTGCAGCATATAACTTACAAATATATTATCCACATTATGCAAGAAATCCACTTGGTGTGTAACAAGTATGATGGTCTTTCCCTTAAGTGTTCCCCTTAGACACTCCTGTAAAAAATGTGACCATTGTAATATTGTGCAATTAATATGTTAAACAATCATACTGTTGCATAAATAGAGACAAAAATAAGTACTATGATTTTTCCACTGTTCATTGTATATATGAAGATAAATCAATCACATTATTCAAAATTCCATGAAGCTACTAAAAATACTTCATTTTTATTTGGATCGACGTAGAATCAGATCATTCACATCTAGTTTTGAAGAATATATTTATCACAAACTATTTACGTTAGTTACTTAGTTACACCAAGCGAGCTTGTAAATATTTAAAACTCTGAAATTTATATACCTTAAAGATATGTGAACCTGTGTGTGCATCGACAGCACTGAACACATCATCAAGAAGATATATACTGCAATCTTGATAAGCTGCTCTGGCGAGCTGAATGCGCTGTTTCTGCCCACCACTGAGATTGATTCCCCGCTCACCTATTTCAGTCTGGTCGCCAAATTCCATCATCTCCAAATCTTTCTCCAGGCAGCAAGACCGCACAACTTCTTTATATCTTTCAGGGTGCATCTGCTGTCCGAACAAGATGTTCTCTTGAATCGTTCCGTTTTGAATCCAAGCAGTCTGCGAAACATACGCAGTGCTCCCACAGACCCTAACCTATGTGAAATGGAAAAAAAAAAGGATCGAGCAAATGTTTACAAGAGTAGAAACAATAAAAACAGTGTTTCTGGAAATAAACAGATCAATGCATGGAGCATGGATGAAAGAGTCGAATTGTAACAACGCTTGGTCATTGTCAGAAATAAATATAACGCACTCACCGTGCCGGAGACCTTCTCCATCTCTCCCATGATGCAGGACAGCAGCGATGACTTGCCGGATCCGACGGTCCCGACCACCGCCACAAGCTCTCCCTTCCTTACCTCCATATTGATCTCCTTCAGCACCGTCTCCAGCATCGGTGTCACATCCACATCCTTGTCCTCCCCGCCTTCATCACTGTCCTCACCTTCTTCATCGTCATCATCCTCGCCTTCTTCACCCTCCATGTCATCATCATCATCCTTCTTGCCCCTCATGTCCCACGCAAAAACGCCATCGCGCACCAGCACAACCACTTCTCCATTGCTAATGCCAGTGTCGTCGTCCACGCGCTCCACTGCCGAGTCATCGAGCTCGGCTTCCTGGAGGAACTTGTCAAGCCTGCCGAGAGACACGGTTGCCTGCGTCACCTCAGAGATCGCCTCGGGGAAGCTCTGCATCGGCCCGTCGAGCATGTGAAAGAACGCCGTGGCCGTGAACACCTTGCCGGCGTCGAGCTCAACACCAGTCAACACGCAGGTACCGAACACGAGCACGGTCATGGCGAGCGGGCCGGACCAGAGCACAATGGTGTTGGCGCACATGAAGTACATGGACTTGGCCAGCCACCCGAGCTCCTCCTCCCGGAGCTCCCGTATCCTGTCCCCGAACGTCTTCTCCCACGCCTGCAGCTTGATCACCCTGATGTAGCCGAGCAACTCAGCAGTGGCCTTCATGCGCTCGTCGCGCTTGCCGAGGAACTTGCTCTGGTACTCAACGTTGAGCCTGTTGGCCAGTGCTACTACCACGGTGACGGCGACGATGGCGGCGACGGCGGTGAGCACGGGCGGGCCGAGGTGTGCGTAGAGGAGCGCGAGCGCCACGGCGATCTGCAGCGGCATGAGCCACAGGTCGTGGAGCTTGTGCGCGGCGCCGGAGACCTCCTCGGCGTCCACCTCCATGTAGTTGACGATCGCGCCGGCGCCGTGCGCGCGCCGTGCCCCCGTGGAGAGCCGCTGCGACTTGGCGTACGACGCGGCCAGCAGCGCCGCGTGGATCCGCATCCCCAGCTTCTGCCCCTGGAACTCGTAGTGGTGCGACGCCAGCGCCTCGGCGGTTTTGCCGGCGAGGAGGATGAGGACGAGGCGGAGGCCGACGGCGAGGTCGCCGCCGCGGGTCACGAAGCGGACGAACCTGTCGACCAGGGACGGGCCGATGTACATGACGGAGACGTGCGCCACGCCGAGGGTGGCGGTGAACAGGAGCTGCGGCCAGAAGGAGCGCAGGAGAGCGGTGAGGAGCGGGCGCTTGGGCTTGGGCGCCCCCGGCGCCGGTGCCGGCCAGTTGGAGGCGAAGAGCTCGTAGGCGGCCTCGGCGGAGTCGGCCGGCGCCACGGGCGGGACGTCGTCGGCGGCGAGCGTCGCACTGGAGCCCTTGGCGATCAGCGGGCTGATCCACCCGAACGTGGCGAGGGAGACCCACGACGCCGTGGTGTACGTCTCCTCGGTATGGTCGCCATCGGCGGCGAGGCCGGTGGAGCCGGTGGCGGCGAAGTAGAGGAGCGGGAGCGAGAGCGCCAGCCACGCGAACGCGAGCGGGTCGTCGGGGAGGAGCGGGTCCCCGGCGGCGTACCTTGCGGCGGCGCACCCGGAGAAGAGCGCGGCGAAGGCGCCCGTGCCGAGCCAGAACACCCGGAGGTGGAGCGGGTGGACGACCGGCGCCGCCGCCACAGGCTTCTTCTCGGCCGCGACGACCCCCGAGGCAGCGAGGTGCGCCATGGCGTGCGCGGCGAGGAGCGCGCGCTCCGCCGCGGTCCAGGCCCCCGCGGTCGTCGCATGGCGGGGGCGCAGGAGCGCGGGCGCGAGGAGGACGAGGGCCGCCGCCGCCTGGGACACGGACGCCGCGAGCGTGAGGCCGTGTCGGGTTGTGGTGCTGCTCCCCCAGTGGCGGCGGGGATTCGCCGCCGGTGCGAGGAGGGGCTCCCGCTCCTGGTGGCGGTTGTTACGGCGGCGGGAGCGCCAGGCGTGGATGGCGAAAGCGAGCGCGGAGAGGAGGAAGAGGAGGTCGATGACGACGGTGAGGAGCGCGCGCTGTGCGCATGGGGAGAGGAAGAGGAAGGCGAGGAGGGACGGGAAGGAGCGCGACGCCTGCGGTGGCGGGGAGCAGGCGGTGGTGGCGAGCCACCACGGGAGGGCAGAGTCGCACGGCATCGTGTGGTGCTTGCTGCTGGTGCTGCCCTGTTACATTATAGGGCGTCAAGCCGGCGAGGAGGCGGCGGTCGCCGCGCCGGCGGCGTTGTGTAGGGTTTTGTTAGAGGAGAGCTGGGGGGAGATGCCGCCTGCCGAGCACGACGGCACGAGTAGACGAAGAACGTTGACAACAGGAAATGTTTGAATCGTTTACTGAGGGAAATTGTGCAGGCGAGTGGGCCCACCTGCAGGTGGCACTGGAACGGGTTCTAGGGAAAGCGTTGCTATAGCTGCGCGCGTAGCAGGAGCAGTGGACCACGTGGTGGTTCTGGTCAAACACCCCCGCGCCTTGGAGATGGAGATCTGATACATACCCAGTCCTTCAAAAATGATTGTCAGCTACATTATTTAGTTACTGACCTACTGTGCAATGCATCGAGATTCGTCGAGGCAAAGATTAAGCATCCTACTAATTAAAAACCCACGTGGCCAAGGGCAACATCGAGATTCACTACGGTGCCGTTTGGTTCAGTGGTGATAACGTAAACGGTAATGGAAATGGATCACGACGGTAACCGAAGAAAATCAAGCGAATACGCGTTTTGTTTGGCTGAGGCAGATGTAACGGGATCCTTTACCCTGCTTGATCATCGGAGGCCTTCTCCCTCCTCTAGCCGATTGCCCTGCAGGGATTTCGATAGCAAAGAACAGAACGGCAAGGACTAGAGGTAGCTGCACTCGCGGTGTTGGCCATGACCCGCGGGGCTGGCCGCTGGCGGCGCCGTGCTTGTGATGGTTGGCGGCCATGGACGGCAGCAATAGACGGCGGCGCGGCAGCAGCGATCGACGGCGGCGCGATGGCGTCATCATGTGTGCCGCCATAGAAGCCGGAGCTAGAGGGCGATGGCGGGTTGTTGCTAGGGCGGAGAGGTGGAGAAGGGATGGCCGACGATCGGCGAGGATCGGAGGAAGCCGACGAGGAAGATGAGGAGCGAGCGGACGAGGCGGCCGTGTGGATCGGAGGAGGCCGGTAACGATTTGCGCTCAGGTAGGAGCGCGGCAACGACTTTGTACCGTTCGGTATCGAATCACGGCGTGACCTGATTGCAGCTAGACCAAAACAAACACGATGTAACGCAATTTGTTACCGATGTAATCAGATCACGTTACAAATGAGTGAACCAAACGCCACCTACGTGGTACCACGGCCACACAAATTTCCCGTATATATAATGCCAAAAAGGGGAAGATAAAAACACCGTAAATGTTTATTTTTTTAACGAACCGGCACGAGATTGTGTCAATTTCATTGATAAAGAAGAGAAATTAATTTACAACCGGCTAGCCGGTAGAAAGACCAAAAAAATTACTCTCTTGCTATTAACTGCGCTAAACTCTCAGCGCCCGCTGCTGCCCATGCTCTTGCTTCAGACTTGATTTTTGCCACTAGGGTTGAGGCCGAGGTCTCTCTCATGTTGAAAACCCTTGCATTCCGTTCGTTCCAAATCTCCCACATGATGAGCAGAGCCAAGCTCCTCAAAGCCTTTAGAGGCCCTAGTCTTGCTGCAGTAACTGATACCCACCATCCTGCCATGTTAGCAGTCTGTGGCCATGCCCCGGGTCGGAGATTAGGTTGCGCCAGCCATGTTGCAATGGTGCTCCATATCTTCCTGGAGTATCTGCATTCCACTATATGATGGTGCGCCGTTTCTGAGGAACCTCTGCATAACTGACACACCGGCGTGTGCGGCCACCCGCGCTTGGCTAGTCGATCGGCAGTCAAACTCTATTCTACATCAATAACCAGGCGAAGAATTTGCATGTGAACCCATCAGGCCATCCTGCTCCGCCTGCAGGTCAGCAACGTCATCACTGGCGTACTGCAACAGCGCGTCGGTCAACTGGGCCGCGTCGTCAAGGTTGAGCAGCGTGGTAAGGGCCGCGATGATGAAGTCTGGCACCGCCCCTTGGATGGAGTTGATGTAGTCCCTCAGCACCTGCTCAATAGGCGCAAGCTCATCATCGTGGAGCCCAAGTTTGCGGAGTAAGTTCCTCTGCGCCCTTTGCATAGAGGGCATCCACGGCTTGTTGGCCAATCATGCGCTACGTCGCACCGATGTCATATCGAAGATGCGCTTCTGTCGCGGGCGTCGTGCCGGCTTCTGCTGGATGAGTGGTGGCACCGGCGTGACGAAGAGGTCATCCACCGTCGGTGCAATGGCGCCCACACCAGCCGTCAGAGCACTGTCCCCAGGCGTGGCGCTCTGTTGAAGCTCTGTAAGTAGCGGCGTCAGCAGGTTCTGGGTCTGGACTCGGCGCGAAACCTCTGGCTCCGCCCGAATGGCTGGCGGAGGAGGCATGGTGAAGAAGGTGCTAAGCCCCAGGTGATCGTCGTAGTCGTTATCTGCTTGACTGTGGCGGCATGGCGAGCATGGTGATGCAGGTTGCCCCGGGGAGCGGCACATCGGTTGTGCACTGTGCGGTGCCCGCGATGCCGCGTCCTGCATTTTGCTGAGCGCTTCCTCCACCTGTTCCCTGGTGGGCTCGTTAACACCACCCTCCTGGGTCATGCGTAGAGAGTGCTTAAGCCGCTGGTACGCCTCCGGCACCGGAACTCCTGTCTGGGTGGAAGCTCCAACTTGTACAAGGGGAGCGCGCTGAGCAGTGGTGCCAGACAAGGCATCATACCCTATTTGTAGCGGAGGGCACACATCAGCCAATCCAAGCTTTTCAGCCAGCATTTCTGCCTTGCAGATGTAGTCGTTTATGGCTGGGATCACCAACTCATGAGATAGCCCAGTCGAGCAGCTCTTGAGGAGAGTATTGACCATATCCTGGGCCGAGCCCACTTGTGCCTTGAAGAGGAATCGAAGCTCTGCTTCTCGCTCGGCTTGAAGGTCCCTCATGGCCGGTAGTGTGGCCACAGGAGATGACGGGGATGGCACACGACGTCCGCTGCCCTGGTTTGTGGCCTTTGAACACTGGCGTGGTGAGCAATCCCTCTCCCTGAAGGCTGTCTCCTGGCCGACACACTTGGCGTCGTGGGTTGAGCGGGCCTGGATGACAGGATGCCCAGAACGGCCATCATCATCGTCATGCGCATCCCTCCGGTAGTGACGGTCCCACACCCGATCAGGGTGGTCGTTGTACCGCGCGGGGGGGGGGGGGGTAGCGGTCCTCATCGTAGGGGTCGTCGAGCCATGGCATCCTCGACGTCACGGTGCACGGTGGCGGCGGCGAGAGGCGGGTGTCGTCGCGTGGGCGTGTGTGGCCGGAGTGCGTCGTCTGCCCTACAGAGCATTCCTCCAAGCGCTTGGGCATCAGCGAAGCGACGTGTCGATGATGCGGCTTGGTCAGATTGTCGGTTAGGCGCGAGCGTTGAGTGAGGCGGTCCGGGCATCGAGCCGCTTTGTGTCCTGAACGCCGACAAAAGAAGCACTTGACCGGGTCCCGACAGGAGGCAGCACGGTGGTCGGGGGCTAAGCAAACGAAGCAACGGCCCGCCGTTAGCCTCTTGAATTCCAACAGCGCCGCGGTGGGGCGTGGAGGAAGAAACCACTTGGGTCGCCGTGAGAGATGGTTCCGATGTGGCGCCGCAGGTCGGTGGTCATGGAGTGAATTGTCGTAATGTCGTCGGAACCCAGTTGTGATGCGAGAAGAATCTGTCTTGGACCTCTTACTGAGTGTGGGAGTCCACCCTGGCCCCGCCGACGTGGCGGGACGATCAGGGGATGTGTGTGCATCCAAAGCGGCAAAACGGTGAGGGGACGCGCACGTAGGCCACCCCCGGCACCTGGAGATGCTCCGCGATGGAGTGAAGGTGGGGCCACATCTTAGTTGGTTGGCATGTCCGGTCTCCATGGATGCAGGCAGAACGCGCCTGACAACATCCGCGTACGTCGGGGATGGACTGTGGCGCGGGCTGGAGGACGGTGTGGCCGGCACAAGCTCAACATCATAATGGATGGGCCGACCGGATCGAGGCGGGGGTGGTGGTGAATCGAGACAGAGGTCCACCAAATCTGCCCATCTCAGCACCTTCACGATCAGAGCTGGTCGGGTCGGCGAGGGGCGAGGCGACAGCGGCCGGCGCGGGCTGGAGGACGGTGTGGCCGGCACGAACTCCACCTCGTCAAGGACGGGCTGGCCGGAACAAGAGGAGCGGGGAGCCTGGACGGGGCGCAAGGGCGTGGACGCCCCAGTCGGGGCTGTTCGGGTCGCCGAGGGGCGAGGCAGCGGTGTGGGAGGATGCGACATCTCACTCACAGCGGGAGGAGTTGCATCAGTGGGAGGTGGCGACGTGGTGGCCGCCGGTGCCAGAGTGGCCGCCGGGACCGTAGTGGTCATCGGCGGCGGGAAAGACGGCGGCGACTCATGGGCCTACCCCATGGAGCGGCAGGGAGCGGACTGGTGGAGGGGTGGATGACGCAGGGGAGCTCGCGAGCAAGGAGACGGGTGTGGCGCACCGGCTGCCGGCCGGCGACGGCGCGGATGGGCGGCGGTGGCGACGAGCTCCGATCTCCCTGCACACGCAACCAAAGGAGCTATCGACGGGAAGGGTGGAGAGCCCCTGAGCAGGGGAGTCCGAAGCTGTGCTCGGCGTCGGGGGGGGGGGGGGGGGGGAGCTACGAGGCGGGAGATCAGGCGGCGGCGGCGGCGGCGCTCGGGTCGTCGACGAACGGCCCGCCCATCGCCCTCATACTCATCTCGTTTTGATGCATGATAGTACTGCTGCGGGGGTGGGTGAGTGCATTCCCCGCAGCTATGTCATGGTGCAACTGGGGAGAAGGCGGGGGGCCGGTTGCCGGCCGGCGGCGGCGAGGCGGAGGTGCCGCCGGCGGCGGAGCAGGCCCTTCGTCCCTTCGATCTCCCCGCACACGCCACGAGAGGGACAACCAGCGGGATGAGTGGAGAGAGCAGGAGAAGGCGAGCTCGAATCTCGGTCGGCGGAGGCGAAGACGCCCGGGGCAGGGAGATCAACGACGGGGAAGGAGCGGCCCCCAGCGGGAGGGAGACCTGTTTTTGGGTTGTCTACTGTTTAAGTTCAATAGTTTGTTTATCTTGCAATTTTTCGTTTGGAAATTGTAACAACCCAAAATTTGAATTCCTTGGTTGTCTTGGTGGCCTGGCTACACTCATTGGAACGAAACGCTTGCACTTTCAATTGGCACTTCACTTTCAATTGCGGAACTAGTGCACGACATACTAGAAGAGACTAGCAAGGGTGGTACGCTTCGCTGCGCCGGTCACACTGCTATGCATCCCATTTTTGCTAGCTGCACAAGTTATAAGGTGTGATTATATATCTGTTGTGTGCAATTCAGGAAGGCAATTGATAGGGTTGTGTGCTACCAGCATTTGGAGAATAGTAATGTGCATCCAGAACTCTTAATGCTATCTCTTGACAGTGCAACAGATATAATGTCTCGAAACTCTTATGTGCAAAAGGAGCATATTGCAAACATTTAGGATCAAAAGAGTTTTAAATAGCTGGTTGTCATGAACTAATCAGCGTTTGACATAATTTTTAATCCATAGCTGATGCAAAAATCACTAAAAGGTTTCATGCAGACACTAATGAACGATCATTGGGACTTGATTATGTTGGATTATATTTATACCAAACTACCAGGCATATCTATGCAGCTAGTTCATGTAATGGTTGGAACCTGAATATTGCAGATACTGTGGGGATGTAGGATCTAAGTTCTTTATACATTGATTCCCAAAAAAAAGTTCTTTATGCATTGATTTCCTTTGCCACTTTTAAGAGAAATGAGGCAAAACCAATAGAACATGTTCATCATTTAGATTTCCAATTCCGTCGCATATACCTCAGACCATAAAAGTTTGCAGTTGGAAATATACATAGATGCCATGTCTCCCTGTTACTGTTATTCCGAGGATATTCTTTATTTGGTAGCATGTCTACTGTAACGGTCAGGTAAAAGCCTGTACCGATTAGGTGAATAATCATGATTAGGCAATGATTAATCGCGATTAGTTCTGAGCTAGTTGACCTATTCGACCGATCCATCCAATGCTGTCAAAAATTGGGTAATACATGCAAATCAAGAAGAAGCACAACACTTGATATGGGATTGTAATTGGGATCCAAGATTTGAAATCTAATGGAGGAGTGATGGTACGAGAGTCATGCACGGAAAATTGGCTTATCTTCGTCGGCGACGACCTGGCGGCGCCGTGGGCAGAGGCACCCATAGGACGGCATGAGGGAGGCGTGAGGCAAAGGCGCTGGCGGGACGAAAATAGAAGCACTAGCGGCGGCGCACTGCAGGTGACAAGTGGGAGAGATGTGAATTGGAGCTAGGATGGAATGAAGTGGGTGCATTACACAACCCGAACGGCATCCGACGGTATGCATACGTTCCATAGGGGCATGTAAATGTTGTCTTGCTTTGATCGTCAGGATGCATGGGGATTTGGTGATAACCAGAATACCCGTCAAGAAAACAAAAAAAAAGAATCCTTACCAATCGCTCAAGCATCTCATCGATGAATGGCAATGGGAAGTGATCTTTCTTTGTGGCCTTACCATTCTCATTAGGAACGGCCGTCATCCCTACTTTCTTAGGCACAACTTGAACGGGGCTCACCCGCTCACTATATGGCACGGGGTAGATAATCCCAACATGTAAAAGTTTCAAAACTTCCTTCTTTACGACCTCCCTTATAGGTGGAATTTTAGAGTCTGTGGGAATGCGATGGGTACAAAGAGTTGGGCTTATTCCCTTGAGATCTTGGAGAGAATATCCAAGAACGACTCTATGTTTCTCTAAGACAGCGATGAGTCTCTCTGATTCTTCTTCTATGAGTTATGAATAAACTTGTGAGATCTAACCAATATCGATAAATTGTGACCATAATTAGAAACGGAGCAAGAAAAGCTAAAACGACTAACTTGAGTAGGATTTAAGCACGATCGATAAACCGTGTAAAAACTAGAACAAGATAAGCAGTGATGCGTCTATATTCTAGCAGATACGATAACTGTTAGGTGAACTCAAACGATAGAGATGCGCCCGAAAGTTTAAGCTTAGGAACACCAGGTAAACTCAGAACTTATAAGAAAGCCGAAGATCGTAGAGATGTGGCCCTTCTTGACATGAAAGAACTCGTTGAAAACTAGAAACTAGATTGAAAAGTAAAAACTCTCCGAAAAGTGGATGCAATGTATGAAAAGATTTTGTTGCTGTGTGTACGATAATCCTTCAAAAAGCCACGAGTCTACTTTTATAGCCTGGATTACACAAACTCCTGGTCGATTACGACTTATTTCTAACTTGACCAAAGAAGAAAGCAACTCATGACTCCCTAATTTAAAACGACTTGAAAAAACTCGGACTCAACTATGCTGGCATCATGAATCAGCTCAATTTTGCCCTCAGCTGCGACGCCCATCGTAACCTTCCTCGACACGGACTCCTGTATAGGCATCGGCTTTACTCGATCAACATCGGCTTTACTCCATCAGCATCGGCTTAACTCGATTCATCAGCCGATTTCCTTCAGCATCGGCTGGCTTCCAACAACGCCAGCACTCCTGTTCAGCATGGGCCCAGCCTTCCACTCCATCGGCCACCTTGTCTCAGCTGCACCATACTAGGTCAAAAAACCGTGTCAACAGTATTGTTGTATGGAGGGCCTGGTGCCCGTAATTTTATAGTTCTAACTGTATAAGTACACTTGTACCATTAGAAAAACTGCATCAATTGTATGCTAGTACATCCCGTCAACTGCCTACGTGCTAGAAGAGCGGTTTGCATGCTCCTGAACCATCGCACCAAACAGTGATGGCCTCCCCATCAATTTTGAGGGTGTATCAAACTCTCTCACGAGCCCTGAAACAGATTGACACATAAAAAAGGTTGAACAGGAGGGGAGGCATAATGTTAACAATAAAAGATTAATCACCACTGATAGAAGTTCCGGTGTTCACTTGTAATAATGCATAATTTATTTCCTAATAAAATAAGCAGGTAAACGCGGAATTGATAGATCAGTTCAAATAGTTACCTGCATCCAAAACCAAAACTCTATCACTGTCCATGACAGTAGGTATGCGATGGGCAATGCTGATGATAGTGCATTCGGCGAACTCCTCTCTGATGATCCTCTGGATTACTGCATCCGTTTGTAAATCAACAGAAGCTGTTGCCTCGTCCATGAAGAGGATCCGACTATGTTTCAGTATAACGCGGCCGAAGCAGAGAAGTTGCTTCTGCCCTACACTCCAGTTCTCTCCCATGTCAGCAACTGTATGTGAACAAGAAGCAATGAATGATAGCATTCCTCTGTTTCCACTAGAAACCATTTTTCCTTGCGGATCCCAAAGGTACTATGATTTTTTTTCAAATATGTTTGTGCATTGAATTTTCGAGCCAGCAAGTCCGCAGCTCAAGCAAAATTATTTTTTTTATAAATATAAAACACAAAAATGCTATTTGGTCAAAAGATAGCAAACCTAGTGCATCGAGCTTCTCTGGTTTTGAAGTTACTATATCCTTTAGCTGGCAACACTCGAGGGCCTGCAGGAAAATAATAAATATACATATCAGGATTCATAGAAGGACAAATAAATAGTTATGCATCCAAGAGGATGATCATGTTTTCAAAACAGAGCATGCACTACCTTCCATATCTCAGCCTCAGAATACCGCCCAGTTGGGTCAATGTTGCTCCTCACAGTTCCTTCAAAGAGCACAGGTTCTTGGGGAATCACACCAAAACGAGATCTCAAATCATGAAGCCCCAAAGTGCAGATATCAACACCGTCGATAATGATACGGCCTTCTGCAGGCTCCACAATCCTGAATAAAGCCTGCACTAAAGTCGATTTGCCACTGCCAGTCCTTCCCACAACCCCTATCTTTTCTCCAGCCTTAATACTTACTGTAATACCTTTCAAAATTAGAGGTGTGTTTTCACGATACCGAACCTGAAAAGGGTTTGTTTATTGCTCATTCATCTTAATCACTTAAAGTACTAGGGAGTGATACAAACAAAATAACACTGACCTTCAGATCTCTCACATCAATATCTCCTCTGCTGGGCCAATTTGGTGAGGGAAGGCAATCTTCAACCTCCCATTCTGCCTCAGAAGGGAGAGTACTGTATTGATGTACCCTCTCTACAGCTACCATATCATTTTCAACCATACAGCTTATGAGAATTGTGTAGTACACCAAGGAATTCAGAGAAAGACCATAGGAAAGGGACATGCCAACGAATTCTGCATCACAAATTTAGTCATGTATTTGAAGGTTATTAAGAATTGTCGAGAGAACATGTCGGGTTATGACTTTCAGTAGAGTTCATCTGTAGTACTTCTTTAGTATTCAGCTTGAACCATATTATAAAGCAATAGCAGAACTGTTAAGTCTTGATTTGACATGCTTCAACAAATAGTCTATACTCCATTATTACTCCTACAAAGATTGAATCATAGGCAAGGGGCTGCATTTGAGTGTCTGGTATTTGAATAATCAGGAAAAGAACCTCTAAGCGAAGTTATGTGTCCCAAAACACTTGACAAGACCTTTCTAAGGTATTATTCCTAGAAGACTTGAGGAAAACCTCTGAGACAAGTTTATTCTAAGCATGGGACTGTAACTATACAGTTTTATACATATACACAGTTATCCATTTTACTATTTTTCCTCATCACCAAAACATTTTGAGTACCCGACTAATCGAGAGTATAATATTACCTTTCTTGATGAAATTGCTGGGCAGGCTAATCATGAGAAAAGCAGTTATAGACAAAATAAGTGTGCCAATTAGCTCCAAGCGAAATCCAAGCCACTCATTAGCCGCATAATTGTGAAAAGACATGCGCAAATTCGAATTAATTCTTTCCAAGTTGGTCTGGTAGAACTCATCCTCCTTTCTAAAGCACCTGACAGTTGGAGCACCCAAAAAGGTTTCAGTCAAGTGATCAGTAACTGGTGCCTCTGTTACTCCTTGAAGACGAGTTAGCTCTCGAGATGTTGCAATATAATGGTTCTGAGAAAAAGAGGGAAAACAAAAAATATCATCCAATTGTGTCTAGTCTAGTATTAGAGTATTAACAATGATTTCAGTCGTCTGAGATACGTTAGGGTAGATGAACCATACCCGGTACCAAATGTTCAAAAACAGAAGCGGAAGTACTGCTATGACTGACGGCCATGCAACTTGGCAAGTAACAGCAACGTTGGTAACCACTGAAATGCACAATGACGTGGCAAAACCAATATAAAACACAAGGACAATATCAATTTTCAGTTGGTCTGAAGATGCCTGCAAAGTGTGAATGATTAGCACCACTTCAAAGTGATTATGTACATGATCCAAAAAGTGATTGTGTAAATAATAAGCAACATAGCAACAGTGGCTAGTTGCTACAAAATACATACCCGGCTTAGGATCCTTCCTGAAGGAGTGGTATCAAAAAAAGACATTGGAGCTCGTAGGACGCTATTAAACATCTTGGTAAAAAAGGCCTGGGCTGAATGAAGGCCTGAGAATGTCACAACAAGACTGCTAATCATTCCGAATACAATTGTAGCAGCAACTATTGAAACGTAAACACCAAGAAATAAGGAAGGGTTAAATATGGAAACTCCTGATGTTTCATATGACAGCCAATAGTTACTCGCCATACTGAAACCCTCTGAAAGCAGTGAGACTGATAAAAAGACCAGAACTCCCCGCCAACCCCAGGCCTCAGTCATGTATAACTTGTACACACGCCAGCTGACTCGGCCACTCTCCCTTTCCTCTTCCTGGATCAACTTAGACGAATTTGTTTCTTTGCTTTGTGCAACGGCAGTCATTTCGCCATTTTCGTTTCTGGGCTTGGTATCAAGAGAAGTTTTGGTGTCCTGGACTAGGTAGCCTTGTTTGTCAGCCATCTCCATTGAACTATGATGAGAAGCAACAAGAACCGAAAACTCTGAGCAGGATGCAAGCAATTCATGATAAATACCAGACTGGATGACTAGCCCATCTTTCATTACCTGCATGTTCACACGCAGGTTTGAGCTTTTTAATTTCCATTATCCATCAGTAGCATTAACATGGTATCATTTAAAACACTTGAATAAAAATGTCTATATGTTTTCTAGGAACCACAGATGCGAATATCAGTGTTTTTCCCTACTTCAAATCAAAGGAAACATTGTTTATTACCATTATAATTGGATGATATGGTTATATTTATTTCTTATCTATTTCCTCGAAGTATATGGACAGTTCAAACATGAAAAACTTACAAATACTATATCCACATTTTGCAAGAAGTCCACTTGGTGAGTGACAAGAATAACAGTCTTATTCTTGAGTATGCCCTTCAGACATTCCTATAGAAGAAAAGACAAGTGTTAAGAGCACATCTGAAGAGCTGGGATGAAACAATAACCATAGTTCTCTCTATTTATTTGCAAGAACTTTCCTTTGGAATAAGAAATGATATTATGAAGAAAAAACAGCTCTGAGAACAAAATAGGGCACGAGCACATCTTTTTCTGAATGAATTCCATACCATTGTAATTCTGCACAAATTATGCCTTCTTACTGAATTTTTCATATATTATTGTCCAAGGTTCCATCTAATTTATTTTTGTTAAAAAATATTGTCATCTCTCTTCTGTCCACTTCTTTGATAAAGTCTCAATGCAACAGATCAAGATACAATTTCCATGATTTTCAAGGTCCATGGTGTTACTTTTAAACTGCCAAATGCATTGGCAGAGCTTGAACAAAGATTAGAGGGGGATGAGACATGAAGGTCACATAGCCAAATATCCTAAATACTCGAGCCTATGTGGTTTCATTCTCATTTGAACCTCGACATGTTCTCTCAAGCATAATACCTAGAATAGCTTTATATCATATTTCTCAGTTTTTTTGTCTCACTTTAAATTTTTCAAATTTAATATAGATACAAAATGGAATTGCCAACATTATTATACCATAAAAGGAAAAGACTAGGATTCACCTTGAAAATACTTGATCCGGTATGAGCATCAACTGCACTAAAGATGTCATCAAGAAGATATATATCGCAATCTTGATAAACTGCTCTTGCAAGCTGAATGCGTTGTTTCTGACCCCCACTTAGATTGATCCCTCGCTCCCCAATTTCAGTCTGATCACCGAAATCCATCATTTCTAAATCTTTTTCCAGGCAACATGCACGTATGACTTCTGAATATCTCTCTGGGTGCATCGTATTTCCAAATAATATGTTCTCTTGTATGGTTCCATTTCGGATCCATGCAGTTTGAGCAACAAATGCTGTGCTTCCGCATATGCTAACCTGTATCAGATAGAAACAGAGATAAGACAGGAGCTAATGTTATGAAAAAAAGGACACATTGACACAACATTAGGTGTTGTATATGTTATCTGGCAAAACATAGAATTCTTAAAACTCAGTTTCAGTGTTGTAATGAGAAAAACAAATGAGATATAAAATGTTAATATCTGGACTCGTTTTAGTATTTCTCCTATCCAGATACGACAATCTGTCAAGTATCACAGAATAAATTTCTAGCACATTTTTTGTCTCAAAAAAAAAAAAAAAATTCTAGTACATTTTAGTGTCTAAGATTAAGTTCAACCATAGGTAACATTAATTTATTTTTTGAGTAATAAGTAACATTAATTTCTATATAAGCTTGTATTGTCTGTTTAGAGAAGAAAACAGAACTTGGAGCATCTCCTACTGTAATTTGTTCTATTATCTTTTTTTTAGGAAACTGAAATACTAAACATTTCTAGATGTACAATATAAGCGTAGCTGTTAAGAGGGTCAAAAAACAAGTTGGACCGTATCAGGATCTTATAGCCTTATATTTTACCATCTGATGCATGGTAAAAAGAAAATTTGACTGCTGTTGATAATAGATCATGTTTAAGCCATTTATTTGTTCAGCGTGCAGTTTAGACTAAGAGGCCAAACTCACATATTTCAAAATATTTCTTTATCTGCGTGTTCAACTAGTAATGTTCTCTTCATAGATCCAACTAGGCCATTTAGTTGGTTACTGCTTATTAACATTTACAAGATCAGATAGATCGAAGCAGCCAAAATCTAGCAGTGCTCCTGTCTTATGTGCTACTAAGATATGCGCACAGTTGCTAGCTACTCGGTACTAGGGTACTACTATAGTGTATTAATTGATAGCACTATTGCTGGGGCTCTCTGGATGCCAGCCTATTATAATAGCAAGTTAGCAGCTTGGCACGTAGTGTCCAGCAAAAACAAATAGATCAAGATCTGATGAATTTGTTTGTTGAAAACTGGCGTCCAATAATTGCAACTACTACAATCTCAAGTACTGATTCAGAGTCTGCAGAGAATCTGTGTTCCCCAGGAAGCCGCCAAGAAGGCGAACCTACCAACAAGTTGCTGAGTTTTTTTGATCTGAACTCCCTCTCACCTCCATTTCACTTGGACAATTCCAATCGGGATATTTTGATCTAATAGTACATCAACAACAAGGGCATACTTAATCTGCTCAGTCAGTTTTAGAAGATCCTGAAAGTCAGCACTTTTGATCGATCTCCTCAATTAGTTTATGAATGATAGTTAGAACCTCTTTCTAGCTCTGTGTTTTGTAGCATTTATCTCTGTTTTCTTTTTTCTATTGAACATTTGATCTCGATGAGAGGTAAGTAAAGTAGCTGAGCACACTCACCTTGCCGGACACCTTGTGCATCTCTCCCATGATGGAGGACAGCAGCGACGACTTGCCGGAGCCCACCATCCCAACCACCGCCACGAGCTCACCCTTCCTCACTTCCATGTCAATCCCCTTGAGCACCGTCTCCAAACCTGGCTGGCCATCGTTGACCTTTGCCTCGCCGGGCGGCACGTCCCACGCGAACACGCCGCCCTCCACCTTCACCGCCACCGTGCCCGCCGAAGCAACGCGTTCCACCGCCGTGGTGTCGATCTCAGTGTCGGACAGGAACTTGTCCAGCCGGCCCAGCGACACGAACGCCTGCAACGACGAGACCATGGTCTGCGGGAAGTCCCGCATGGGGGTGGTGAGCATGCCGAAGAATGACGTGGCCGTGAACACCTTGCCGGCGTCGAGCTCCCCTCCGGACGCGAGGTAGGTCCCGAACACGAGCACGGTCATGGCGAGCGGGCAGCTGGAGAAGACAACGTTGTTGGCGCACAAGAAGAGCATGAACTTGACCAGCCACCCGAGCTCTTGCCCGCGGAGCTCCCGCACCTTGCCGCCGAACGTCTCCTCCCACGCCTGCAGCTTGATGACCCGCATGTGGCTCAGCAGCTCCGTCAGGGCCCTGATCCGGCTGTCCCGCGCGCCGATGAACTTTATCTGGTAGTCCAGGCTGAACTTGTTGACGAGCCCGGTGACCACGGTCACCGCGGCGATCACGGCGAGCGTCGTGAGCACGGCGACGCCGAGGTGTGCGTACAGGAGCAGAAGCGCAACCACCACCTGCACGGGCATCAGCCACAGGCCGTGGAGCCCCGGCATAGCAGAGCACACCATGCCGGCGTCCACCTGCACGTAGTTCACGATGGCGCCGACGCCGTGCGCGCGGCGTGCGCCGGAGGAGAGGCGCAGCGACTTGCGGTACAGCGCCGTCTGCAGCGCGCCGCGGATGCGCATGCCCAGCAGCTGCCCCTGGAAGTTGTAGTGGTGCGACGCCAGCGTCTGCGCGGCCTTGCCGGCGAGGAGGATGGCCACGAGGCGGAGGCCCTCCCATGGCGTCCCGCCGCGGCGGACGAACTCGACGAACCGGGAGATGAGCGACGGGCCGATGTACATGGCCGCGATGTTCGCCGCGCCGAGGAACGCCGTGAGCACCAG
The DNA here is from genome assembly GCA_015476505.1 of Urochloa ruziziensis. Classification (NCBI taxonomy): domain Eukaryota; kingdom Viridiplantae; phylum Streptophyta; class Magnoliopsida; order Poales; family Poaceae; genus Urochloa; species Urochloa ruziziensis. The sequence goes on along the minus strand of CM027125.1, from coordinate 12,630,279 downwards.
CTGCGGCCAGAAGGACAGCCACAGCGCCACGGCCACCGGGTGCCGCGACCCCGACGGCCAGTTGGACATGAACAGCGCGTACGACGCCTCGGCGCGGTGGCCGCCGGAGACCCCGGGAACGTCGGCGGCGGAGAGAGAGACGGCCGCCTCGTGCCCCTTGGAGATGAGCGGGTTGATCCAGCTGAACGTCGCGCGCGACAGGAACGACGCCCCGGCGTAGGGCGTCGCGGCGTCGTCGTCCGCCGCTTCGCCGGCGGTGAAGCCGGCGACCGCTACGTACGCAAGGGGCAGCGAGACGAGCAAGCCGGCGAAGGCGAGGACGTCGTCGGGGAGGATCAGCGAGCCGCCGGCGCCGCGGGCCGCCGCCGAGGCGGAGAAGAGCGCGGCGCCGAGGGCGGTGGCGAGCCAGAACGCGCGGAGATGTGCCGGCGGCGCATCTCCTCGCCCCGAAGCGGCGATGGTCCACACGGCCACGCCGTGCGCGGCGGCGTGGGCGGCGAGGAAGGCGACCTCGGCGGCGCGCCACGGCGTGCTCGTCGTCGGCAGGAGCAGGAGCACGGGCGCGACGAGGGCGACGGACGCCGCCGCGAACACGGATGAGGCCGCGAGCGCGAGGGCGCGGCGGAATAGCGGCGGCGAAGGCTTCGGGTCGCGCAGGAGCGGCTCGCGCTCGGGAGCGGCCGCCGGCGCCGACGATGACTCTCTTCGGCGGAGGCGGCCGCGGGCGACGAGCGCGAGGGAAGCGGCGAGGAACACGAGGTCGACGGCGCCGAGGAGCGCGCGCTGCGGGCACGGAGAGAGGAAGAGGAAGACGAGCGCGTCGGCGAGGGAGCCGGACGGCGGTAGCGGCGGCGCGCACGCCATGGTGGCCAGCCACCACGGGAGCGTCATCTCGTTCTGCCTCCACTGCCAACTCGGGTTCAGTTCAACAGATTCATATCAATGCGGGATCAGCCTGGGTAGGAACTAGTAGGAAGTAAAGTTGGCGGTTGGGGGCTTCAATATAGGGGGGGTCCCTTTTATTCAAATTGTTTAATGATAAAATCTCTGTGTAATTAATATTAGTGTTCCATCACTCATTTCGGTGGGCCATCAAAAAAATTCAACTTCGGAATTAAAAAAATTTAAAAGGGATTTTTTTTTTGACGTACGGGTCACAAATTGATTGATTAATTAGCACGTGGGTAGCGAGGATAGCTAACTGTGCGATAGCGACGGTAAATGTATTGGTGAAAGAGCTGTGTTTTAAAGAATGTGAGAGAGCGTAAAACAACCGGACTCTTATCAAAACTATATACTTAATTCGGACTGTATATCTCGGGGAGCACCCTATTCTAATACACTGTACACTGATTTGAGGAATATAAAGAGAAGTTCCATCTACATTGTCTACTTTCGTATTTGTGTTTTTATATTTGTCGTGTTTTTATATTTGTCGTGGGAGTAGTGAGAAAAGAACCAACCGTTGACGACGTGTTTTACAACATGTTATCAATACGACCGCTCTCCGTCAACTACGCTAGTCAACTACGCTAGAGGAGTCACCATCAAGCTCGACGACGACGATCTCGCCGATGAGTACTTCCACGACGTCGACTGCAACGACGACGTCATTAGCGAATGGATTTGCGTCGTCTCGCCATCAAGAGGCGGTCTACAACTATGCTAATGCCTTACACCGGTATATATTCACTGATAATTGCCCTACGCAACAAGTAGAATAATCAACTGCCGACGTACTTGCCGCGTGTGGTCAATTGAGCATTGCCCAAAGCCGAGCCGTGCCTAACTCGCCGTCCGCAGAGGCCATGCTCTGCTTCGCCGCCCGAATGAACCAATCTCCCAAAGTCAAATCATGCCCGAAGACGATTACTATATTCCGGCTGAACGCGTCCACACCCTTACCGAACACATGCCCGCAGGCATATGACGGGTCGGCATGTGCATCGGAATCCTTGCCGATCGCGCTCGCACGCGTCGCAACTCTTCTGTCTCGTGGAAACGCTCTGACTCCCCTAATTTAAAAGTCGGCAAGAAGCAAGCGTGTCGTCCCTCACAGGCACAGCAGTGTGCCGGCGCCAGCAGGGCAGCAGTCATGCACCACCGATGCCCACTACACCGCACCACCGCTGTTCTCGGATAGTTCCGCCTGCAGCTGACATTCACACCGTATGCTACCTGAAGCTCATGCACGATGGTGTCGCTGCCTGAAGAAAGACCGAGATTAGCGAAGAGACCGTGACAACCAGACGATGCCAGCGGATTGAAGGCGTGGTTCCCAAAACTTGCAGATTAACCTTGATTTTAATAGAATTAGGTTTGGAATATTTTCTAGCAGAAAATATATTGCGCATGTTTTTTTTCCGGTAGACTATTAAAGTTTATGCTATTTACAGCTTTCACCTTGTGCAATTTGATATTTATGAAAGTTATTTACTGTTTTATGATATAATTGCCATAATAATTGCACATAAATACACTAACCCATGCCTTTGATCACAGAAACATGATTTTAGGCATATGCACTCTCGAATTTTTTAAAACCCTTTTGAGGCTCATATTTAAAATTTTTTATCATGTTTAATGAATATATAATTTCAAAATTTTAAACCATTAATCTCTGAATTGGCTAGCATTTTACCTTTAAACATAAAAAATGGTTTTAGGTTTATGACCTCTTTTAAATCTCGAAGAACCTTAGACATGTTACCCCTTTAAAGTGTCATATACATGTTTTTTCCATGAAAATGATGAATGGGGTAAATAATTTTGCTAGAAAAATTCTGGAAATTAATTGAACTAACTATTGAATAGATTTAACTAATATTAATTAATTTTGCACTTATTTCATGCATTTAAACACTTGAAGTGTGCCTGCAAAAGCTGCATGAATAATGTAAGATATGGCATGAAGTCCATTATTTTTAGAAGACATTTATATTGGTTCAAAGTATAGTAATGTATAATTTCTAGAAGAAATGCTATATAACTCTGAAAGTTATTTTATCCATGTGAAGCAACATATTTCTTTCCAACACGGCATTATGATTTTACAGTAGCAGTAAAATTTTAAGTAGAATGCCAACTACTTGAGTTCATAAATAACGTGAAGTTATGCAAAATTTATATGTTTTTTTTGAAGAATCATATTGTTCGCCACATATGGATTTTTGCAATTCAAGAAAGAACATGCGTAAACTCTATGTAGAAAATATTTTGTGCGATCAGAAGATGCATAAATTATAGAACTCGAAGGAAGGAAAATAGGATATATTCCAGAAGTGATGTTAGGATCAGGGGGAGATGCATTGAAACAAAGAAGTCTTATACTCACTCGGTAACCATGAATAAACAAAATTTTCTACATAAACATGAATAAACAAATTTTCTACATAAACTGTATTATTTTTATATTCATGAAGAATTTTTTTATTGCCATGAAGAGAGAAAGAATAATTGTTGCTCCATAATAGAAGTGTAGCATTAATTTAAGAATATTTCTCACACTAGAAGGGCATTTAAATTGTTTGGCGTTTCTTACCCCTATATAGGTTTTTATCATCATATATTATACCCATTTGCTTGTAACATTTTTGTTTTACGTGTAGTAAATCTTTTAGCGACATATTCCCCTCAAAGTATAAAGTTCATTTTGTTGACACCGTTTTTCGACACGTCTCAGGGCCGACGTCAAAAAGGAAAGAGGAAGGGACTTTGAATCGGAATCGGATGAGGAGCCTTGGATCGGAATCGGATCAAGAAGGTGGGAAGATGTCCGATTCAAAAGATGAAGACACTCATTGCCTTATGGGCTTAAATTGGGCCATTGACTGGGCCGTTTTATGTATCTTTTAGATGGTAGTCTTTTAGTTTAATACGAATAGTAGTTAATGAGAAGTTTCATTATTTTGCGTCAAGATTGGTCGTGTCGTAATCGACTAGGAGTTTGTAATTCCAAGGTATAAATATAAACTCTGAGGGTCGTGAGAAAAGGATACACATCAATACAACAAAACCTTTACTACTTGCATTTACTACTTGCAATCTACTTTCAAGTCGGCGACTTTGTCAACCTTTTTCATTTCATGAGTTCTCCTAGGCAAGTCAAGGCGATCTTGATCTCCAAGGCCTGCCCGTGAGTTCCGCTTTTACTGAGTAATTTCTAAGCTTTAGCATCGGGCGCATCGCTGTTGATTCGTTTAGATTTATTCGACAGTTATCGATATTAGCTAGATTTACAAGTCATTTCTTGTTATTTTTAGCTTTTATCACCATCTATCTAGCTTAGAACATATTCTAATCGGCTCTGTTAAAAGACTTAACCATAGATTTTATCTAATAGCTGATTATTTTGTTCTAAGTGTTGCTACGTTAAGCTCTATTAGATCGCTTTAATAGTTAACTTTCATTGCTTAACTATCAATCGGCTCTCTGCTATTTGACCATCAGAATTGGCTTTCTAGCGGTTTCTCTACCTAGCAGAATCGGTCCTACATCGTCCGATTTCAGTGACGGAAGAATCGGCTTCTCCGGCTGTTTCTTAACCTCTGATTTTATCCTTGTCAATCAACAGGTTAGATTGACTAGCACGCCACGGTTTTCAAGGCCACGCCTTTGCTTGTGTGTTCGCGCGTCTGTCAAGTCCTGATTTTTGCGTCAACACACTTTTGGCACGCTCGGTGGGACACGAAGAAGGAATCTCACGATGCCTCCAAAGAAACAAGTTGATCCTAAGGATAACACTTTTGAAGTGAGCCCTGATAACATCATCCCTGTGACTTATGATGATTTGAGTGACGACTAGAAGAAGGAGTTCGATTTGCACCAGGCAGAACACAAAAAGAATGCTTGAAATCGTACAGTGCAATGAAGAGAGGAGAAGCTGTCAAGAAAGCTTCACTTCCTGGTCCACAATCAATTACTATTGCTGAATCATTAGGATAGTTGCAAGCAATGATTGATAGTGCCGTCCACCATGCATTTGTTAATCAATCTGGAGTGATGGGCAACACTGTGCATAATGCTGTGCTCAAGACCCTGCGTGAAGATGGATATTTGGGATATAAAGGACCAACCTACATGTCACCTTCAAATATGTTTAGTCCTTATCCTTTAGGTTATTCTCCGATGTATGGGTCTGGGACTTCTTTTTCAACTGGGTTTGCCATAGGGTTTGCTACAGGTGCATCTGGATATTCTACTGCTAATACTACCAGTGCTTCAGCCCCTGCTTCATCAGCGTCGAATGCATCGACTACATCAACTACAAACATGTCTACTACGGTAGGCTCGGGCGCATCGGCAGGGATTACACCTGAAGGCCCAACTCCGATTCAGAGCCAATCGGCTGGACAACCGTCTGGTTTTAGTCAAGGTTTTCCTTCAACTGGAGTTCCATATGTCACAGATTCATCGGGACATCTCATGTCACAGATGGCTCCATCGTATTCATCTTCACAATCAGCACCAAAAGTTCCTTGGGAACTGGCACACATAAACCCAAGACAGGATTTGGCACGCCGCCAGATTTTGGTAAAAGGTTGCTGAGGAAAATACAACTACCCAGAAGGAGCAAGTTGCTTGGGCCAAACATAGTAATGGAGTTACTTGATCTATGGTTGATAACAATTATGGAACTCTACAACAAATAATGGTTCTGGCCAATTACGTTCCATCGAGCAATATGAATCAGCAGCCTTATCAGATGATACCTTATGCTGCTGATAATTGGGGAGTTGTGTTGGCTGCTCAGCCGACTCAAACTTATTCACCTCCTGCACCTACTGTTCCACAGAGTCCTCATCGAGAACAATCACAGGCAGGTGGGCCAGTCTTGCCTCAATCGGATTATCAGCTGTAGAGAAATCAGTTCAAGCTCCGATTGATTGGTCCTCTCAGATAGCCGATGTGATTCAGAATCAATTCTGTTTAAAGCCAAGGGTTCAGAATGTCATGTATCGACCTCCTTATCCTGCACATTATGACATGATGTCCTATCCTCACCGATATCGGATCCCTGAGTTTGCCAAGTTTACTGGGCAAGTGGGCATGATGATGTGTCAACTGTTGAGCATGTTAGCCGATTCTTGATGCAATCTGGAGAAGCTGCTAATGTTGATGCATTAAGGGTCCAATTATTTTCAAGTTCTCTATCTGGATCTACTTTCTCTTGGTTCATGACTCTGTCACCCAATTCTATTGTAACTTGGTCCGATTTGGAAAGACAGTTTCATCAATATTTCTTTATAGGAGTTCATGAAAAGAAATTGTTTGATTTGACAAATATGAGGCAAAGGAATGATGAATCGGTTGCTACATTTATTTCCCGATTTAGAGATGTCAAGAATAAATGCTCCAGCTTGATGCTATCTGACAAACAGTTGGCTAAGGTTGCTTTTGATGGACTTTTACCATATTTGAAAGACAAATATGCTCATCAGGAGTTTGAAAGTCCGAGTCAGATAGTGTAGAGGATGTCTAGACATGAGAATCGGTCGTATGAACCCAGAAGGAATTATCAAAAGAGAGTTAATTACACAGGCCGTGATTCTGATTCTGAATCTGATGAAGATGGTGAAATCGGTTTGGCTGAGTGGGTTAAGAATAAGAAACCAATTTCAGTTCCATTTGCAAAGAAGGAGCCTGAGAAATTCGATTTCGATATTACAAAAGCCGAAAGAAATCTTTGATATGCTGCTAAAGGAAGGATTGCTTAAATTATCAGCTTATCACAGAATCCCATCGGATGAAGAACTGAAGAAGATGCTGTACTACAAGTTTCATAATGCTTCTTCTCATAACACCAATGACTGCAAAGTATTCCGTCAATGGCTATTGAGCAAGGAAATCAAGTTTGAGCTACCTAAGAAGCCTGCCAAACTGATGAAGATCGATCAACATCCTGATCAATATGGTAGAAGTATCCAAAGAGGAAGGTGTGCCAAAGAAAGTCTTGACTTCACAATCAGCTAAAGAAAAAGAAGTTGTCGATCCTAAAGTTCAAATATCAATAACTGATTTAAAAGGGAAAGGCAAATCCGAGGAAGCCGAAAGTTCTAGAAGTCAGGAGAGACGAGTTACTTCCCAAGGTCTGATCAATAAATTCAGGAGAGAAAATGAACAGATCAGACGTGAAGAGATGAGACAAAATAATACTGATAATTGGAGATGACCTTTCTTCATTTATTGCTGGGAAGAAGGAATTAAACTTCAGACTCCTGAGAATTGCCCAGAGTGCAATGGGCAAGGTTGGAATACTCGGCCAAATAAAAGGCCGTGTTTTGATGAAGAGTGCAATCGGTCCGTTATCCAAGATCGGCATGATGATCAGAATTGGCCAATCATCAGGAATCGACGATCCATTAGCAGGGATCGGCAAGATGATCATAATCGGCGTATACCCGTTCATGAAAGGCTTGGTCACGATGTGACAATCTAGGTGTTTAATTAAGCTAATCACCTGTTAATCACCTTGCCTTAGCTTACTTAGGTGTAATTAAGCCCCACCTAGATTTTAACTTAACGCCCACACCAAAAATTCCCTAAGTTCCTCGGTGAACTTTTGACCTTTCTCGGTTGGCATGGTTCAAATTCAAATTTTCACTTAAGAAATAAAAAATGTGCCAATACAAAAGTTGTTCACATTTTAGTGGGACACAACTTGGTCAATTGGAGGTTGATGAGATTTTGAGTGCATCTTGCCTGAAAACTTGGTCAAAGATAGAACACCCCTCTGAGTCTACCCAGCGTTCAACCAAAAGTTCACCGTTTTTCAACTCAACTTTCCCATCAATCTGTAGACTTTTTCTATGGTCACCCTTTGGCAAAGTTCAATCTGGTAGTCAGGAACACAAGTTTGTTTTTTTTGGAGAATTTGACTTTAGTTCAAATTTTTGAAGACCACACATTTGAAATTGCGCTCGGCATGTGTTGGACAGAATGACAAGCGCTCGATGGCAAGCGCGCTCGCGTTCGCGCCGCTGCGGCCGCCGCCATGCGTCGCCGGTCTTCTGACCAAGACGTCGAGGCCTGAGGGCCAGCAAGGTGATGGGATGACATGGCCTTGACCCGCCCACGCCCCAGCCTTGCTCCTCCCGCCCGCGTCGTGCCCCGCGCCGCGCTCGCCTGCCGTCTGCCCCGTGGCACGAACTCCCCATGCCGCGCGCCGCGCCCGAGGCTGCCCGCTTGCCGCTCACCCGCTCGCAGCGCCTCTCACTCGCGACGCAATCCCGCGTGCCCAACCCCCTGCAACGTCCGCCTCGGCCTCCACCCGCGTGCTCAGGCCGCCCGCCCTCTCCCGGCGTGGTCCACCTTGCCTTGTCTCGCCTGTCGCACTCTGCCCCGGCAAGTGGGCGTGACAACACGGCCGCGCCCGTCCGAGCCGCGTCAGCACGACCCCGCAGGCCGTCACGTGATCGCCGCCCATTGACCGGCGCCGCGCCACTGCCTGACCAGCTGCCCGACCGCTTGCCATCGCTACCCTTCCTCCCAGGCTTCACCGTGACGCCATGCCCCTCCCTCGCCTATAAATAACACCCACAGTGCACTCCCGAGCTCCACCGTCGCCCCACCATTGACGTCGCCAGGCCGCTCCGACGAGCTCCCGCCTCCGCACCGCTCCGCAGTTGCCTAGCGCTCCCACTGCACTCCACCACCCTCTCTCAAACTCACCCGACACCCAGCCAAGCTTCTCCCCCACTGCCACCGTCGGCATTGGGGAAGAATAGAGCCGCCGCTGCCCCGCTCACCGCCCACCGCTGTCACACCCCCTCGAGCCCCACTTCCTGACAAGACCGACGCTAGGTAAGCCGGTGAGTAACCCTTGCATGATCTCATCTAGCGTAGCGGCCCCACATAGCCAGAATCGCGCTGCCCGATCGCCGGCCGGCTGGAAGGGCACCCTTGCGAGGATCGAGCTTTTCTAGGGTCCTTAGTGTAAAGTGCAGGGGCCTAGTTCTAAGGATTAGAAAGTTTTGGGGGGTTTTGTTGGAATAGATTCTTCAGATCTGAGTTCAAAAGCTGGAAATTTCAAAAATCGATTAAAAATCACATAAAAATCAGAAAAATGCAAATCCAGTTTTGTTGAACTCTCTGTGATGAATGCTACCATTTATAGAAAGCATGTATATGAGTTTCCTGTTTAGATTTCAAACTAGGTTCAAATCTATTCAAACCTAAGTTTGTGCATAGTTTGATATCTATAAGTTAGTTTGTTCTGATTTTGGAGTATGTTGTTGGCTGTGTAGTTTCTAGCTTACTGTATAAAGTTGGCACCCTGATCTGCTATAGATTGTGAGTTATGATTTGTCTATTATATCTGTGCAGTTCTAATCTCTGATTCGTTTAAATTAATCTTTTCGGCAAATAAATCTAGTCTTTTTGCAGTAGCACTATATTTGTATGATGCATCTGTGATAAATAGTGGAGCTTAGTTTTACCTGGCTAACTTGCCCTTTTCATTTATAGTGGTTTAAATTAAGTAAATGAAAATAGTATGATCCTGCAATCTTTAAAAGCTAATCTTTGGCGTGGAAGCTAGTTTCAACAAGTTATAGCTCTGGTAGTATTTCTAGGATCAATTGCTGATAGTGTGATTGTCTAGGATTTATTCTTCATGTTAGTGTGCTGAATTTGTATGAATTTTCATGGTAGTTCTATACATGTTCTTGGTCTGGTTTTTGGCCAGTAAATCAAAAGTCAAACCAAGAACACACTGTAATTGTTTCATATGAAGATCATATATCAAACTGCCAGAATAATTTATCGAAGTTCAATGCTTAAAGGCTAAATAAAAGCAAATCACCTTTATTTGTTCTAAAATAAATAAATTGCCTCACTTCACCCATCTTGCTGTTTTATGCTAATCTTAAATCACATTAACTTAGATGTGTACACAATCACTATCCCACACCCCAAGTTCTTTTATGAGTAAATACAAACTTAATTAAATAAAGGGAAGGTCAGACAAAAAATTGTCCAGGTGAATGTGTCACTCAATGCACCACGGGTCTATCATTATGCAAGTATGACGGCTCGATATAAGATTAGCTCTTATGCATGTGCATCTCAAGTCCTCGCTAACGGCAACTACGAGCTGGTGCCAACCAGACAAGAAGGGCAGGCCTCGGGAGACATGAACGTAATCCAGGTGGACGAAGACCCGAACCCCGCTGCTGAGGATCCCCAGGCTAAATTATGCTTGTGCATTTACATTCAGAAGTTGAATTGAAACCTTAGTTGCATGATCCTAGGTACCTATGCTATGCAATACTAGTATGATAGGTCGATAGTCGCTATGCTATAAGGACCCGGTAAAAGTCGAGTGATTTCCTATCACTCGCGAGATTATAGGAATCTCCTGCTTTACTTATGTTGGAATCATTAGGATGACAGACAGGGATTTTTGTCATGTAGATGCCCCATCTGTTTATGAAGAATTGCCTAAGGTCGGAATGTGTTGGCGATGTTGGTCAAGTGTTTGAAAGCACTAAGCACTTGTTTGTGACATGGGACCGGTAAGTTTAGTACCTGTTCGGAATGGGGAGTGTCCTTGTCCTGCTTGCCTCGGGATTCACCTCCCCATGCGGTACACATGTGGCTCAAGGCCGAATCCGGCCAGCTTGGCCACGAAGTATCAACCAGATAGGCTTGTGTCCAAGGGGAGTAGGCTCGGATTAACAAGCCAGGATGACATGGGAAGGCCTGGTTAGCGCGACCTTTTTGGTTGAGCTTTCCTGTGTGTTTAGTTTCCACCTTGCAAGGTTATAAAATCGGTTCAAACTGTCTGTTTCTCGTAGCTAATGAGACTACTTGACCTCTTGTCGCACTGAGTAATGAAAGAGGAACATGACAGTAATGAACTTGATGCTTGCTTAATTGCTTGCTCAACTTGATTGGTTAGAATAGGTTTCTTACCTAGACTGGTTAACTCAAACTAGAACATGATGCTAAAATATGAAAGCAAGGACCTACTCTTAGTCGCTCTTTGGCAAAACAAACCCACCAGCCAAAAGCCTTGCATGTCTAAGAGTTGGTGATGTAGTTTTCACCCGACGGTTAAGTCTTGCTGAGTATTAGTATACTCAGCCTTGCTTGTTGAATTGTTTTCAAGTATTACCCTTGAGAAGATGGTTGCCGGTTTGACTTGGCCAACCACCCTTCCTCCTGGTTGGACCGTTGTCTGGGACGAAGATGCTTCTGAGTGATATCATGACGGCTTCACATGATATTGCTATCGTTTGAATAATTAGTTTAATTTCCGCTACAATTTGAACTCTGAACTCTCTTTACTTTATGCATGAACTCAATTTTTAATAAAGTACCTCAATGGGACCTTTGAATATTTATGGATTGTTGTAATCTCTGGGACTCGCGATCGCATGAGTAATTGCATGACTTGTTTCAATCGAGGTACTGTTCGTGGTTGTATCGGGCCCGACCCGGCAGGCTATCACTTTAGTTCGATTTAAGTGTCTATTCGTGTCTAATGCGATGTTTAGCACACTTAAGCCAGATTAATTTGAGCGGTTCTGCCACACGCAAAATCAATGTAATGGATCGGTTGGGAAGAAGGCCTTATATGAGCTAGAAAATTGAAGATATGGCTAATGATCGAGTTCCTGATGAAGAAATCATGCGTAGAGATCCTGAAAGAGAACCGATTCATGATTGGCAGCCGTTTCACCGATTTATGGAACCATAGCCCCAATGGTGTCCTACAGGATTAACTAAATCACAAAAGAGGCGTGTTCAAAGGTTGAGGCAGATTAAATTGGAAGAACGTCGCCGAGCTAACAGTGTAGCAAATCGTAATCGGGTTTGGCGTGTGAAGGCTAAAGATCATGATCAAGAAGATGCCCCAGGTGCTGATATTCTTATGGCATTTATTTTGTGGAGGGAGTTTATGGCATCAAACAATGATGCAGAGTCAGACATTGATGAGAATATTGCTCAATTAGCCTTGAACCAATGCCAGCTACTTTTGAGAAACCTGAGGAAGAAGATCGGCAGCATTTAAAGCCTTTATTTCTGAAGGGTTATATTAATGGGACTTCAAAGACTAGGATGCTAGTTGATGGTGGTGTTTCAGTTAATCTTATGCCATATGCCGTGTTGAGAAAACTCAGTAAGAGAGAGCCCGATTTGATGAAAACTGATCTGATGCTCAGAGACTTTGAAGGGAAGACTTCTTCAGCCCAGGGGGGCACTTTGTGTTGATTTGACAATCGGAACTAAGACCTTGCCTACTACTTTCTTCATTATTAATGGCAAAAGTTCGTATAATATGGTTTTGGATCGGGATTGGATTTCGCGCCAATTGTTGCATTCCTTCTACGATGCATCAATGTGTGATTCAATGGATCGGAGATTCAGTGGAGGTTTGTTGGCACTCCTTAGCCTGACTAAATCCGCGAGCGCATGAGTACGATGTAGCCTTTCACCAGGGGAGTAGAACCTGGATATCGAATCCAAGGAACGGTATACGCGACTAGCCTAGAACTTTTCTAACCGGATCCACCAGGGAGCACAAGGTACGCGGGTAGAGAGCTTGACTTTAGTTAGCTAATCGTTACCCCAGACAAACTATCTAAATCTAATCTGATCTGCTTCGACGGCTAGAACAGGGAAGAACTCAGAACGGGGTGAGAGAGGGGTTCTTCCGGGCTTAGCAGTACTGTTATGAGTACACCCGAACGTGGTGGAGTACAAAGGACGGACATGACTGTCACCACCTGCCACCTACCACTGCAGTTCTGTGGGGTGCAACACAACCTGAGATGGCTAGCCAGCACAGGCACCACGCCTAAGCTTTCAGCCACTGACCTCCACCCAACGCGAAGGGCTATAAGGAAACCCCAAACAAGAGTCGCTGTCACTCGCGCAGACTCAGGTACCCGCAGATCAAATATAAATAAGATAGATTGCTGAAAGTAATTCGTAAACTAGCAAGGTACTAAAGGCAAGGGACCGAGGACTTACTGAAGATAACTCTTGAAGTATATTCCTCTAGGGTGGAAATGTTGAGATGAGACCGAGAGGAAATCCTGGACTCTCTCTACAAAGCTTGGCTGTCACCCAAGCAACTCACCCACTCTCTCCCTAATCTAACTCTAAAGATGAAAACTCCTCTCTAGACTTCTCTTCTCTCCTTTGGATGAATTGATGGATGATGGATCAAGGTGAAGGGGGTTCCCTCTTATAGTCTTCAAGGGCGGTTGCAGGCGTCAAGCTTAAGCTAACCCTCTGCTTAACTGCCACGCGAAGGGGGGCACGTGGCGGCCTCTAGGGGAGGCCGGCCGGCCTAGGCCAGGGCGATCGGCCTGGCCTGGCTGCCCCGTGGCACCGCCTTCTTCAGGGACGCTCTGGATTGCTCCCTGAGGTCGGTAACGGTTGCTTTGGATCAAAGCTGTCTGAGAATCCAAGGTTGGTGGGCCCTTCAATCCATGCAAGTGTAGCTTAGGCCTTTCGGGTCCTTGGATCAAACCGACGTTGATCTCATATCTCAGGATCTTTGGTGTTGTGTTTGGGATCTCCTGGATCAATGACGTGGCAAAGGGGCACAGAAGGGGGCCGATCGGCCTATGCTAGGCCGGCCGGCCTGGCTTTGTGTCCAGAGTTCTTCATCTTTTGCTTGCTTGCTTCTGCACTCACAAATTATACAAAACTTGTGGAACTCATTAGAAATAACCAATTTCACTTTGTTATGAGCAAGATGAGCCTGAAATGTGACGGAATGTTGGTGGCGAAATCGTATCATAACGACCACCAACAAGGTTGTAAAAGCTGACGCTCCGTTTAACATTGTGACAGCTGAAGCTTGCCCTTGGAGTTATGAAGTGACTTGCATATCGAGACAGACTATTGACTCTGATTTCGTCAAGATGTCTGATTTTGGCTTACAACCGATCCAAGCAGTCGGTCCTGAAGATTTGTCCTAATGGATGAAGATGATGAAGGAAAATTGGGTTACAGATTTACGTCGGCTGATAAACTAGAAGAAGTTGATTTAGGAGATGGTAGTAAACCTAGGTCGACGTATGTAAGTGCTAAATTAGATCCTGAGTTTAAGGCTAAGTTATAGCTTACTTAAGATAATATAAAGATTGTTTTGCTTGGGATTATTCTAAGATGCTTGGTCTAGACCGTTCTGTCGTCAAACATCGGTTGCCAATTAAACAAGGATTTCGGCCATATCAACAACCAGCATGTCGGTGCGATCCTCAGATTCTCAATGATGTTAAGGCTGAAATAACACAATTGATAGATGCCAAGTTCATTAGACAATGTCGATATGCAGAGTGGATTTCTAACGTCGTTCCTATGTACAAAAAATGGAAAACTTCAGGTTTGCATTGATTTCAGAGATCTTAACAAAGCAACTCCAATGGATGGGTATCAGATGCCGATTGCCGATATACAAATCAATGCAGCAGTAGGGCACAAAGTTATTAGTTTCATGGATGGTAATGCTGGATATAATCCGATTCTGATGGCTATTGAAGATATTCATAAAACTGCTTTCTGATGCCTTGATCATATCGGATTGTATGAGTGGCTCGTGATGACTTTTGGGCTCAAAAATGCTGGTTCTACTTATCAGAGAGCTATGAATTATATTTTCCATGAAATCATTGGAAAAATTATTGAAATTTACATTGATGATGTGGTTGTGAAATCGGAGGGTTATGATGAGCACTTGTCCGATTTACGACGAACACTGAAATGTACGAGAAAACATGGTCTCAAGATGAACCCATTCAAATGTGCTTTTGGTGTATCGGCTGAGCAATTTTTGGGATTTATGGTTCATGAAAGAGGGATTGAAATCAGTCAGAAGAGTATTAGTTCGATCAACAAGGTTGTTGCTTCAAAAAATAAGGCTGAACTTCAATCTTTAATCGGCAAGATTAATTTTATCAGAAGGTTTATATCTAACCTTTCTGGCAAGATTCAGCCATTTACCCCTTTGTTGAAGTTAAAAGCTGATCATAAATTTGTTTGGGGGAAAAGAACAACAGGAAGCTTTGGATAGAATCAAGAAAGGTAAGCCGTTTAAATTATATTTACCAGCTGGTGATACTGCTATCGGGTCAGCTTTGATTCAAGAGTTTGAAGGGAAAGAACGGGTTGTTTATTTTGTAAGTAGAAAACTCTTGGATGCTGAAACACGATATTCTCCCGTGGAAAAGTTATGCTTATGCTTGTATATTTCTTGCACTAAATTGAGGCAATATTTATTATCGGCTGAATGCATTATTGTTAGCAAAGATGACGTAGTCCGATATATGTTATGTTTACCGATTTTGAATGGAAGAATCAAGAAATGGATTTTGGCTCTTTTAGAGTTTGATTTGCGATACGAATCTACTAAGGCTGTTAAGGGTCAAGTGTTGGCTGATTTTGGTGCTCAGCATTGTGGGTCGGATGTGATCTTTATTGAACCCGTTCCTTAGACTTTGTTCTTTGATGGATCGGCATGTGGATTCAGATCGGGCATCGATATCGTACTCATCTCGCCTTGGGGGCAACCTTCGATTTTGCTTTACCGATTGAGAAGACTGCCACCAATAATCAAGCAGAGTATAGAGCTGTTCTTAAGGGCCTACAGTTGTTGAGAGAAATCAAGGCTGATGTTGTCGAAATATTTGGGGACTCGATGCTTGTCGTAAAGCAATTAACTAGAGAATATGAGTGCAATGATGATATTCTTTTGGGTTATCATGAGGAGTGTCTCCAATATTTAAAAGAATTTAAGATGGTGAAAATTGAGCATATTCCTAAACTCCATAATCATGAAGCTAATCGGTTGGCTCAAAGTGCTTCAGGGTATCGACCGATTAAGGAGATGTTAGAGTTGGATTTGGCTGATGATGATTGGAGGAAAGAGATATTTGAATATTTGAAAGATCCATCCAAAAAGACTGAAAGGCGAATAAGGCTTCAGACAATCAAATATGTAGTGATGGATGATAAGTTGTATTATCGAAATCTTGATGGCATATTGCTTAGACGTATCGGTTTTAAGGAAGCTAAAGTGTTGATGGGAGAGATTCATGAAGGTGCTTGTGGACCTCATCAATCAACTTTTAAGATGAAATGGATGATTCATCAGAATGGATATTTTTGGCCAACTGTTGACGGTCAAAATTGGCACTTAAAGGTTAGACCGGTATGACCCTGTAGCCGGCTCGACAAGACAAGGGCGGTCTAACCGCCATCCAGGGGCGGTTCAACTGGCCCTATGCCGAGTCCGAGTAGTTTTAGGGAATTCGTGTTGATTACGAATTCTCCCGAGATTTTCCTTCCGGGGCAAGACCTCCCCACCCTATAAATATAAAGGGTCGTGGCCAATTGAGTCCTAACACAACCAATCGAACATTTATCTTTTACTTTTATCTCTCAAACCCTAGCTTTTTCCATCCTCATGCTGTTCTTCTTTCGTCTCTACGGCGGTTGAAGGCGTTCTGAGTGGCCTGCCGATCTCAGAACAACCCTACGTGCGCTAGCTTCGTCGGGGTCCCTCCCGAGCCGGCGTTGTTAGGCTTTTCGCACTTCTCAGCCAGGATCGGTTAGACCGCCCTTCCAGGTCGGTTAGACTGCCCTTGGCAAAGTTGCTGCGAGGTGATCGTTTTCATGCGTGAACTAGCGCAATTCGGTGTGTTGACTATAATTTGCGTCAACACATATTTGGTGACTCCGCTGGGGACTTAGAAGGTCTGGTTAGATTAAAACTGGCCAATCTATTCTTTGTATACCAGGTGCTTGGACTGAGATTGATCAAGACAACATCGTGATGGCATCCATTGAAGATCTCAGTGAGGAGGAGCAGAGGAACTATGCTGCGCTTCAAGAGTATATCAAGCAACAGTTCCTTGTGGGCATCAAGAAAGATCGACATGAAGAGAAGGAGAATTCAAGATGCCTTCCATCAAGATAAGTAACAACAAGGTTGAGGTACTGGACACTGTAAGTGAACCCTCCTCCGATATAACTGCTATTAATCTAAGAATTGAAAACATGCTTAAAAGTCAGTAAGAGATGTTTGATGGTATTCAAAATCGTTTTACTGCTATGGAGAAGGGTAAAAGTGTTAATGTTTTTTAGATAATGATACCGCTATTCCTCAATCTGATTTACATGAGACTAGTTTGTCGAGTGCGCCAGGTGCTACTGCAGAAACTATATATCTCATGCTGGCTAACTTTTATTCAGGGCAAATGACTCACCAAAAAGTGCTTTTAAGCCGACCTCAGCAGGACCGGTCCAACCGCCCTTTGTGGCCGGTTCGACCGCCCCTGCCAGTCAGGCCGGGCAGCTTGCACTTACCCCTGAACAACCAACACCGCTTGCTATTATTCCTAATAAAAATCTATTAGCAATGCGAATCCTGCATATAGTACAATTGCACACACATCACCACCCTTGCCAAAAGCTAAAACTTCTTCTTATGGTGTGCCTAACGATGTGTTTGATGATTTACATCGTATGCAAAATCCTGGTTCGTCTCATGTGAATAATGTGAATGCTTTAGCTACAATGCAATCTCGGCCAACTTTTGATAGTGAATTTGCTAGAATTAAAGAAGAGTTGGCCGGTATTATGAAAAACAAGCTCGGAATTGATATGGGTACTACTAGATTGTATCAAAAACCTTATAAAGCCGAGTTTGATAATGTTCCCTATCCTCAAGGTTGGCGCGTTCCTGATTTTGTTAAATTTAGTGAGGAGGATAGTCGTACAACTTGAGAGCACATAAGTCAGTATATTGCTCAATTGGGTGAAGCAGGTTTTTATAAATCTTTGAGAGTTCGCTTGTTTTCTTTATCTTTGACTGGAACTGCTTTTGCCTGGTTTTCTTCATTAGCTCCTGGTTCTATTGATTCTTTGGATCAATTAGAAAAGAAATTTCATGATCACTTCTTTAGTGGGGGCTATGAATGTAAATTGATGGATTTAACATCGGTTAAGCAAGGGAAAGAAGAGTCAGTAGCCGACTACTTTAAACGCTTTAAAGAAATTAAAAACCGTTGTTTCTATTTGTCTTTGTCTGAGATTGATATTGCTGATCTTGCAGCTAAGGGGTTGAGATCATCTATTAAGGATAGGATAGATGGTCAAGAGTTTTATTCCCTTACTATGGTTTTGATTAGAGCAACAGCAATTGAAATGAAATTAGCCAAGGAGAAAGAAAGTTTTAAATCACGTCGGTCTAATATGCATGCTATTGATTATGATTCCGATAATTCGACCGATGATGACAATGATGTTTATGTTGCTGAATTTGTTTGGCCTTCTAAATCCAAAGCTTATTCATGCTCATCACTTAAGTCGGCTCATAAAGGTCGGCAAGAAGAAGTTAAATTTACTTCTGATGTTTCCAAATGTGATCGTATATTTGATGAGTTGCTTAAGATAGCAAACCTCAAGATTTCAGATACCATGCCACTGATGGAAGAGATGAGAAAGGCATGCATATTGTAAGTTTCATAATTCTTTTACACATGCTACTAACGATTGTAATGTTTTCTGTCGGCAGATTCAGTCGGCCATTAATGAAGGACAACTGGCTCTACATGAAATGCAAGTTGAAAAGTCACCTTTCCCTATCAACACCATGGATCTGCAGCAGCCCAAAGTGTTAGTCCGGCCGCATCAAGCCGACTCAACAAAAGGGAAAAATGTGGTGATAGGTGAAGAGAAGCCTCAAAATTTGAAAGGCAAAGAGGTAATCAGGGAAGTAGTACATGGGAACACTCCTGATGGCAGGGATTCATTTAAAATCACTGTCAAGACTTCAACACCTGGGGGCAAGAATCATCAGTTAAGCAAAAATCGTCCAATCCTGCACAGGAAGGGGCGGTTAGACCGGGTTCAAGGGGCGGTCAGACCGGCCCTGCTGAAGTTACTGCTACACGGCCAGGGGCGGTTGAACCGGGTTCCAAGGGCGATTCGACCAGTCCTTCCAGAGGGCATCCACGTATGTTAAAATCTAAGCAACCAGAGGTGGGTACATGGAAGCTTAATCTGGAGAAGAATCAGGGGAAAGTTGAGAAGAAGGGACCTACTTTCGATCAACTTTTTGCCAAATATTCCAGTCAAAAGGCCGTCACGGGTGGTCGGCCGTTTAAAAAGAGGAGTAGGTCGCCAATGCAAAACAAAGCAAATTCACCAACAAGACCTGCTACCAGATTAAGAAGTGAGATTCATGCTCCAGGAACATCAAAACAAGCTCCTAGTATGCCATGGAATAATCCAATGTCCGGTTTGCCACAACCGACAATGGATCACAATGGAGTTATATGGATGCCTTTCTACCCCATGAATCAGCAAGGTTTCCAGGCAGTTTGGGAGGAACCTAGAAAGCCTGTACATGACGGAATCTCACGACCTACGCATGACCGGCTGAACTTCAAGCAGTCTGGTTGGGATCAGCGATACAGGGGCGGTCAGACCGGTTTCCAGGGGTGGTCTAACCGCTGTGAGCAGAGGAAGTCATCATCTTTTGTTAAACAAGTTTATAGACCTAAGAAACAAGAAGATGTTGCATCAAAAGTTGCTGATCCAGAGAGAACCACAGGCAATGATGTGATCCAGATTGGTTGCATGAAGGTGGATGCTAAAGACGGTGGCAAGAGACCTATAGTTATTGAAAATAATGTTAATGTTTCTGCTAATCTGGGTTCTAATAATGTTGATTCTGTCAACAAGAATTTCTTGCCTCAATGGTGTCCTCCAGGTTTGACTCATACACAAAGGAGGAAGTTGCAAAGGCTTCGTCAGAGACAATTGAAAGAGCAACAGAAGGAACAGGAGGAGGAAAAACGGCGGGATGAACACTTCAACAAATACAGACCCATGTTCTTGCAGAAGAAAGAATGGAAGGCAAAGATCGGTTCTCAGCCAGCAGGGGCGGTCGAACTGCTATTAGAGGCGGTTAGATCGGTTTTACCAGAGGAGCCAGCAGGGGCAGTTGGACCGGTCCCTGGGGCGGTTGGACCGCTATTTCCCGAATAGGTCGGCGCTGGTAATGTTGTTCCTATTACTTCTGACCTTTCTACTGAGAAGTTGACGCCAGTTTTTGAAGAAAATGACGACGAACAACTTGTTGATTATGGTTCTTCTCCTGATCATATGAATCTTGATATTAATGTGATGCATTTATCATCGGATTATTATGTCATTCCGGAAGAAGAATTGGCTCATCTTGATTTTGGTCCCAAAGAAGCTATATTTCAGAAGCCAAAACACAATGAAAATCATTTGAAGGCATTATACATGAAGGGCCACATCAATGGAAAGCCTATATCTCGGATGCTTGTTGATGGAGGGGCGATTGTTAATTTGATGCCTTATTCTTTGTTCAAAAAATTGGGTGGTTCCGATGATGAGTTGATCAAGACAAACATGACTGTCAGCGGTGTGGGAGGAGGTGAACCTATGGGTGCTAAAGGCGTCATCTCTATGGAGCTCACCGTTGGAAGCAAGACATTGGCTACCGCTTTCTTCGTCGCTGAAACGCAAGGTAATTTCAGTTTAATATTGGGCCGTGATTGGATACATGCAAATCAATGTGTTCCTTCTGCCTTGCATCAAATTTTAATTCAATGGGTAGGCGACGAGGTAGAAGTTGTGCATGGTGATGCGTCGTCTTGTGTTGCTTTACCCGATTCTTCCACTATAGGGGCTCATGATCATGTTAAATGTTTATCTGGTTTAGATCTTTCTGATTATGAGTTCATTAGTTGTACTAGAGATGGTTTCATCCCTGCTGTTCTAAAGCCGTTAGAGAATCGGCTAAATCATATCATGTAATTTAATGGATACAAATCTAGAATGGTTACAGCAAAGG
Organism: Urochloa ruziziensis; assembly: GCA_015476505.1. Taxonomy (NCBI): domain Eukaryota; kingdom Viridiplantae; phylum Streptophyta; class Magnoliopsida; order Poales; family Poaceae; genus Urochloa; species Urochloa ruziziensis. The sequence goes on along the minus strand of CM027125.1, from coordinate 12,609,431 downwards.
CTTGAGCATTATCGGGCGCAAGCAAATGATATGTGTTAGGCCATTGAAGATTTTGATGATTTGAGCAAACTGGGACAAGGTTTTATGTCGGTTGATCCTTTAGAGGAGGTAGACATTGGTGATGGTAATATACCAAGACCGACGTATGTAAATAAGAATTTAGATCCTGAATTCAAATCTAAGTTAATAAATTTATTAAAAAAGTATGTCGATTGCTTTGCATGGAATATACTAAATGCCTGGTTTGAGTCGTGAGTTAGTTGAACACCGACTTCCTATAAAACCTGGTTTTAAGGCTTATAAACAACCTGCTAGACGTTTTAATCCTCTTATGTATGATCGTATAAAAGAAGAAATCAATCAGTTGTTGGAAGCAGGATTTATTAGGCCTTGTCGATATGCTGATTGGATCTCTAACATTATGCCAGTGGAGAAGAAAGGTTCAGGTAAACTCAGAGTTTGCATTGATTTTAGAAATCTTAATAGAGCTTCTCCTAAAGATGAATATCCTATGCCTATAGCCGACACACTTAGTAATAATGCTTCTAATAATAAAGTCCTTAGTTTTCTTGATGGTAATGCTGGTTATAATCAAATATTTATGGCTAAGAAAGATGTATCTAAAACTGCTTTCATATGTCCTGGCTTTGTGGGTTTATTTGAATGGGTAGTTATGACTTTCGGTTTAAAGAATGCCGGCGTGACTTATCAAAGAGCTATGAATTTAATTTTTCGTGACTTGCTTAGCATCATACTTGAAGTCTATATTGATGATATTGTGGTTAAGTCGGCTGGTCTACGCTCACATTTAGCCGATTTAAAACTTGCCTTTGAAAGAATGCGTCGGTATGGTTTAAAGATGAATCCACTTAAATGTGCTTTTGGTGTGTCGGCTGGGAAGTTTTAGGCTTCATTGTTCATGAGAAAGATAGAAGATAATCCTAAAAGATGGCATGAAGTATTGTGTGAAGCTTTATGGGCTCATTGTATCTCTAGACATGGTGCTACTAAGGTCACTCCTTTTGAGCTTGTCTATGGTCAAGAAGCTGTTTTGCCGGTTGAAGTGAATCTTAGAGCATATCGGTTGGCGAAACAAAATGATCTTAATGCTGTCGATTATCATAGTTTGATGATGGACAATATTGATGAAGTGACTGATAAGCGATTGGAAGCATTGAGAGAAATAGAGAAAGACAAGATTCGAGTTGCTAGAGCTTATAACAAGAAGGTAAAGGGTAAATCTTTTCAAGTTGGTGATATGGTTTGGAAGACAATTCTACCTATAGGAACGAAGAGCAATAAGTTTGGCAAATGGTCTCCAAGTTGGGAAGGGCCATATAAAGTTACAAAGGTATGCTCGGGAAATTCTTATATGGTTGAGACAATGCAGGGGTAGATGTTACCGAGGGCGCTTAATGGAAGATACTTGAAGACATATTACCCCAGTGTATGGCAAGAAGCTTGAAGACGAGAAGGCCGGTATAGTTGATATCGCCCTTAGTGCAAATGGCCAGCGATTCTTATCGTTTTCGTCGCCCTTAGACTTATTTCTGTTAAATATATATTTTCTACTACGCAAGCTTTATTAGAAAACAGGGGGGCATATGTTGACGGTCAAAATTGGCACTTGCCGAGTCTGGCTGGGCAAGACCGGTCTAACCTTTATTCAAAGGCGGTTAGACCGGTATGACCCTGTAGCCGGCTTGACAAGACAAGGGCGGTCTAACCGCCATCCAGGGGCGGTTCAACCGGCCCTATGCCGAGTCCGAGTAGTTTTAGGGAATTCATGTTGATTACGAATCCTCCCGAGATTTTCGTTCCGGGGCATGACCTCCCCACCCTATAAATATACAGGGTCGTGGCCGATTGAGTCCTAACACAACCAATCGAACATTTATCTTTTACTTTTATCTCTCAAACCCTAGCTTTTTTCAACCTCGTGCCGTTCTTCTTTCGTCTCTACGGTGGTTGAAGGCGTTCTGAGTGGCCTGCCGATCTCAGAACAACCCTACGTGCGCTAGCTTCATCGGGGTCCCTCCCGAGCCGGCGTTCTTAGGCTTTTCACACCTCTTAGCCAGGATCGGTTAGACCGCCCTTCCAGGCCGGTTAGACCGCCCTTGGCAAAGTTGCTGCGAGGTGATCGTTTTCACGCACGAACTAGCGCAATTCGGCGTGTTGACTATAATTTGCGTCAACACCAACTATACTCGAAGATTGTTTCCGATATTATAAAGGGTGCCAAGATTGTCAGAAATTTGGCAATGTGCAGCGAGCTCCAACTTTGGCTATGAACCCGATTCGTGGCCTTTTAGAGGATTGGGAATTGATTTAATCGGACAAATTAATCCACCATCTAGTAAGAATCATAAGTTTATAGTAGTGGCAACCGATTATTTCACTAAATGGGTTGAAGCTATTCCTTTGAAGAATGTGACATCAACCGATATGATCGAATTTGTGAAGGAACATATTATTTACCGATTTGATATTCCTTAGACTATCACAACCGATCAGGTACCATGTTTATTTCTGGAGAGTTTGAGGAGTTTGCTTCTAGCATGGGAATCAAGCTTTTGAATTCATCCCCTTATTATGCTCAGGCTAATGGTCAAGCTGAATCTTCAAACAAAGGGATAATCAAGTTGATTAAAAGAAAGATCAAAGAAAGTCCTAGGAAGTGGCATACTGCTTTGAATGAATCATAATGGCATATCGGATGGCTTGTCATGGTGCTACAAAATTATCTCCTTACCAGTTGGTGTATGGCCATGACGATGTGTTGCCTTGGGAGGTTAAGACTGGATCTAGGCGTATCGATCTGCAAGACGATTTGGCAGCTGATAATTATGCCATTTTGATGAAAGAAGGGTTAGAAGATTTGGCAGGCCATCGGTTGAGAGCTTTGAGTAATATCGAAAAAGATAAAGCTCGTGTAGCTCCATGGTACAACAAGATGGTAAAAGTTAAAAATTTTATTGAAGGAGACCTTGTTTAGAAATTAGTATTGCCAATCGGATCAAAAGATTCTAAATTCAAGAAATGGTCACCAACCTGGGAAGGGCCATATTGGATTCATCGTTGTGCATCGGGCAACGCTTATATATTGGACACGCTTGAACGAGAAGTATTTACAAGAGCTTTAAATAGAAAATATTTGAAAATATTATCCCAATGTTTGGGTTGATACATAAACCGTATGGATTCATCGTTTTGCATCGGGCAACGCTTATATATTGGAAACACTTGGAGGAGAAGTATTTACAAGAGCTTTAAATGGAAAATATTTGAAAAAAATATTATCCCAGTATTTGGGTTGATGCATAAACCGTATGGATTCATCATTGTGCATCGGGCAACACTTATATATTGGAAACACTTGAAGGAGAAGTATTTACAAGAGCTTTAAATGGAAAATATTTGAAGACACATTATCCCAGTATTTGGGTTGATGCATAAACCGATTACTGATCGGGAATTATTCAAAGGGATGCACAAAGACAGGCGAATCGGAGATCTAGCCGTTTCGAATACTTCCTGATCCGATTTTGGTCTAAATCGGAAGATACATGGCTGATGTGTCATACATCACCCTTAGCAGAAAAAATATAAAAATTACATAGAGTTCAAGTACTCCTAAATGATCTCAATTGCTCTCAGATAGTTTTCATATCGATCATGAGAGGCAGCAATTCTTAGTTTTTCTTGAAGAGCCCTGGCGGTGTTGTCTCGGGCATTGCGGGTGGTATTTATCAGATGTTCCAGATTCTCTCTTAGATCTGTTCTTGATTCCAATAGGATGAGTTGTTCTTCAAGTAATGGGAGAGAAAATTGAAGTGCTTGGATCTGACGGCGAACTTTTAGGATTCCTTCTGATGGCAGAGCATTAGAGTTGATGGAGCGGAGCACTGAGACTATGTCATCTGGAAATTTTTCTTTGACTTCTTCAGCATGAACTTGGAGGAAGTGTCCGTCTCTTCGGGTGAGAGGATTTCCAGCTTGGAAGGATACGATGATTTCATAGAGACGCTGATCTGAAAAAAATAACAAATATATGTAAAGAAGATTGCTAAATACTACATAAGCAAGAAGGAAAAATTACTACCTGATGGAAAGGCGCCATTCTTCCTACGAGATTGGGATTTCTCTGTGTAGAGAAGGGTTGGCCGGTGGTGCTATTTATAGAAGGAATTAGGCTAAAGGAGTTATGATTTCATTAAATAGCATTGGAATGAGTAACGCTGGCGTGAAACCAATGCATATTAATAGCCTGACGACCGAGTCAGGCGAGAAATAAATATGATTCAGAAAAAGAGACCGGATAATCGGTCATGATTGTCATGCATGCCATAAACGGAAAATTCGGGGAAAGTCAAATCTACAGTGATATAAAGTATCGTTTATAAGCCCACATCGTTTTGATTACAAAGAGATCACAGGAGAGCTCGGATCGAATCTAGTGCTCGCTGGCGTATCTGGTCTATCTCGTCAACTACGCGTTGATTTTCTTTGATGGAGCCTTGAATCAGAGGGATGCTCCTATGAAGCTCGAGGGCATCGGAAGTCTGAGACTTGAGGATTTTGTTGAGGTCTTCAATCATAGTCGGAAGTTGCTGTAGCTTGTTTTCCTTCTCTTCAAGTTCCTTGCTTACCGATTGTAGCTCCTTGGCTAGTTCCACCTTGCGTGCCTTCACTTGATCCACTCTTGCCACTATCGATGGGTGGCTCGATTCGAGGAATTTAATCCGATCCTTAGTAGCATTCACCAAATCCCTCTTGGTTTCTACTTCTTTGATTAAAGATTCCCGATTTTGTTGATCGTTTATGTTTTGCTGAGCTTCAGCAAGACGGATTTGGTGGCCCTCAATATAAGCAGCGGGGATGATTGCGGCTTGAACTTCACGTGAAAGATGGGGTTGTAATTGATGCAGTATTAACCAAATCGGCTCAGCATTTTGGACCAAGACGGTGATGTTCTGTTCCAGCAAGATTTGCAAATCCGATAATTTGTTTCGGACATCGGCAGGGAGTGTCGAAAGATTGGCATCGGAAGGCTGGGCAATGGTTGTCGATGAAGTTCCTTTATCTGCCGATTGGACCTCATCTTCATCAAGAAGGCTTCCGATTGGGAAATCGAAGAAGCTGTTGTTGATTGAGTTTTGCGCCTGGAATGAAAATATTGTTCAATTAGGAGAAAAAAATTGAGCAAATAAGTGAGGTCAAGCGAAGAGTTGACCAAGTTACCTGTTTCAGATTGATCTCGTCGAATTGAGTAGGTTGCCTTGGTGATGAAACTGGAGCTCGTTCCGATCGGGTTGGCTCTTCGGCGATGTTGGTACCTCTTGAAGTACTAGTAGATTCATGCTGAAATAAAAGAAGCGTCAGAATATCCAAACTGATCTATATGGACAAGGGCAAAAGGAAATCTCCTCTTCTTGTGTTAAAGTTGTTTGGGGGCTGGTCGGTTACCTCTCTAGTTGGGACGATCGGAAGATTTTGGATCGGGTTCCCTGAAATGTATATTGGTTAAGATCGGATATTCAAATAAATAATTGAAATATGAAGAAGGATTAATATTACCGATTGGAGTATTTGAAGTTGATGAAGCTGGAGACTCTTGCTGAGGGGCGTGGTCTGGTCTTCGAGGATCCTCAGCGGGTTGTTCTGAAAAAATCGGTTGAGATTAAATAAAGGATGCAAATTATAAGATAGATCGGAGTGAAAGTAAACTATACCGGAAATCGGTGAATGATGGAGCATGTTCTCTTGAATTTCGCCCGCAATCAGGTCAGCTACTGTCGTGACATCAACTACCATGATTTTGGGTTTCTTCGAAGTTTTCTTCGTGGTAGTGCCAGTCTTGCGCGTTACCGATTTTCCTTTATAAATATCTTCTGCTGATGGGGCGTCATATCCGATATGAGGACTGTCTGTTGGAAGGGCATAATTAATTGGCCATCTACTTTTGCTTATGGTCAGAGGAATGATCTCCTTTTCCTATATATGAAGAGAAAAGTTAAAAGGGAGCATTGTTGGGAGTAAATTAATAATAAAGGGCAGAGAGCCTGAGTCGAGATTTGTTTGTTACCTGTGAATCGGCGACGAAGTTTGGATCAAATACTTTGCAGTATGATGAAGCCGATTTGCAGAAAAGGTGTTGTGTCTATTCAGTCCACCAATTATTGAAAGATGGAGTGGCAATAGAAGCGATGCTAGCTAGTTTCCAAGTGTCTAAATCGGACATGTCCAAAATCGGGAACCTGATCTAACAAGCGACAGAAAGCTAAACCGTTTTCGACTGGGTCCCAATACTTAATTAGATCGGCAAAATATAGTTTGATCGGTGCTTGGACAAAACCTAGTTGCTGTGCTACCATAGAGGGAGAGTAGAATTCATAAGAGTGTTCATCACAGGCAACAGGAAGTATGTTGGGATGGATCATCTCCTTGAGGATCGACTTCATATTTTCATCTGATAATATCGAGTCGAGTTGGAAAGTTGATGGATTCTCAAAATTATTCCCAGGATCCTCGTAAGGGAACCAAATCAGAGCAGATTTGCTGAGACCATTGTAAAAGCATTTGAAATAAGCTGCCAACCGATCTGGGGAAAATCGGTCGCCCTCAAGAGTCGCAACGGCCTCTCCAATGGATGTGCATCTACGGAATATGATCTTGGTTCCTTCTTCTTGATCCGATGGGAATCTTTGCTTGAATATGTTGGCTTTCCAAACTTGCTGCATATGCAGATTTAGCCACAGATTTATGAACCACCAGGGGCCACCGAAACAAGAAATCGGTTCATTCTTCCTCAGTTGGGCTGATGCTTCATGCAACAAGTGATATACCGATCCGAGGAGATATTTTCCCAAGGGGAAGTGATTTCCTGATGCCAGATACTCTGCTAGCTTTTGGTACTCAGCAGAAGGATCAAAAGACTTTCTGCAAAAGATAAACTTTTCCAACCACATAAGGAGAAAAGCGGAATATTCCTTGTGATCTATGATGCCATTATTTTTGGAATAAGCAGCAATATATTCCTTCCAGTCCATTCTTGCTACTTTGATCTTGTGGGAATGTTTAGCTAAGCTGTCCAATCGGACTGATGAAGTGACATTGAGACCTGTCACCATGACTACATCAACCAAGGAAGGTGACATCGGACCATGGCCAAACAAAAAGGCGTTCAGAGCATCGGACCAAAAATGAGAAGCAGACATCAGAAGTGGTTCATTCTTCTTTATGTCCGATAGAGATAAGGTAAGGCATTGATCGATTGCATTGGTGTCCCAATCGGCGCGTTAACTACTCATTCGTAGAAACCAGTTCTTCCATCCCGCGATCACGGTCGGCCAAGATCGGAAAGTATCTTTCCATTCGGAGGGAGAATCTGACAGACTCTTGAGGGGAGGCGATTGGTTTCCACGTTGATGAAATCAGTAGGGTCTTGATTGCCAGTCGGACCTAAGATAAAAATGCCTGGGGATTCTGGGATTGGGATGGTGATTTCGTTCTGGGGGTTCTGGAAAGGATGAAAGGGGGAAGTTTAGATCTATGGATTTCGTGAATGCTTCGAAGAACACAAAGAATAGTAAAAGAAAAGGGAGATGAGAAGGCATCTTTACCTTGGGGGCAGACGAACTGGAGGCCATTTCAACTTGTGGCTAAGTTGGGGCTTAAAATACTTGAGGAAGCGAATCCTGGCGGTTGTCGAGGAGATGTCGCCGAGGGAGGTCGCCGAGGAGATGTGGCCGAGGGAGTTCGCCGGAAAAGTGTCCACTCAGAGAGAGAAATAATGGCAAGATATGGCAAGCGACGGGAGGAAGACAGCGTCCGCGGGGAGGCTTTATATTTATAGTTTTGCTCTGAGGGGTAGAGATGGAATTTCACGTGGTGAAAATCAGGGTTTTTTCTCCTCTAGATGGTAGTAGATCGAAAAGGTGGGAATTTCGGGACAGCATGGGCATCTTATCCCGAAATTGGAGGGCATGTGTTGACGCCATTTTTTGACACGTCTCAGGGCTGGCATAAAAAAGGAAAGAGGAATGGACTTTGAATCAGAATCGGACGAGGAGCCTTGGATCAGAATCGGATCAAGAAGGTGGGAAGATGTCCGATTCAGAAGATCAAGACGCTGATCGTTTTTTTTACGTAACCGGCAGGGGAGGCCCCTCCCTTTTTTATATATATAAAGAAGGAATATATGTACATTTTACAAGGCCTCAGTCCCAAAAATAAAGTCTTAAAACTATGAGAGACTACTCAGCCAAAGATCCATTTTCAACCTGTCATCTGGTTTAGCCCTTAAGGTTACCAGCTTAAGCTATCTTGTGAAAGTTTCCCTCCATCTTGCAAATGAAAGAGAGCCACCATCAAAGATGATGCTATTACAATGGCACCATATGGTCCAAGCAGCCACAATCACCACTTCTCTAAAGATTGAGGATCCAAAGGATTGCCGTGCATTGGTAATCATTTCAAAAGGAGGCAGTAAAGTGTCCCAAAGGATGTCTAAAAAGGTCCAACATGCTTAACTGAAAGGACAGGTGAAGAAAAGATGATAAATGTCTTCTTCAATACCTTCAACACAAAGAACACAAGTGTAATTGGGAAGGTACATGTTCTTCCTCCTGATCATGTTTCTGGTATTAAGTCGATCTTTTAGGAGTAGCCAGAAGAAGAACTTGTGCTTATTTTGAGCCCGAAACTTCCACATCCATTTGAACAGGGGCGACGCTGGGAAGGTTCCATGCAGATGCGCATAAGCCTTCTTAGTAGAAAAGATATTATTGCCCCAATTATAGCTCCAAACATCATTCTGGTCCCCTTGAGAAAAAACCTGTTGCAAATAATCTTCAAGATGCTGTAGTTGCTATGTTGCTTCCATGGACAATGGATGCCAGAACAGGGTTTCAGGGTTGGCTGCATTGAATTTCAGGAGGGATATGTTCTGTTTATGTGCAAATGAATGCAACTGTGGGAACCTCCATTTGTGAACATAGTTATTCCACAAGTCATCCCAAAATAACACTGTGTCTCCTATGTGTGCTGTGCAAGTGGCAATCATCATGAAATTTGGGGCTAAGGACATAATATCTCTCCACAAAAGGACCCAACATTTTTCCTTGCATGTGGAGGAGTGCCATTCGTATAAAGGCATTTCCAAGTCAGCTCAACCCATGGCAATTCTTCTTTGTTATAGAATTTATGAAGAAATTTTAGTAGTAGGGCAGTGTTTTGGGTTCTTAGATCAATGATCCCCAGTCCTCCCTTTGCTTTACTTTTACATGCCTCAGTCCAAGCAACCAGATGTCCCCCTTTCTTATTCAAATCCCCTCCATTCCAAAGACAGCTTTTCCTGTACTTGTCGAGTTGATCCAATATCTCAACAGGTATCTTGAAAAAACACAAATAGAAAGTGGGCATAGAGGTGTAGATTGAGTTTACCAAAATAGCCTGCCAGCATAGGTTAACATCCTGGAGACACCCATAAGATGCCTTTCCACTCTAGTGAGAATTGGCATCAGATCAGACACATGAGGTCCTGTAGTACCTAAAGGGAGCCCCAGATAGGTGAAAGGCATCTTGCCAACTTGGCATCCAAGAGTCTCTGCCAATTGATTTTTTGGCATCATCCACATTGATTGGCACTAAGGAGGACTTGCTGTAATTCACTTTAAGCCCAGTTGAGCTAGCAAAAACCTCTAGGATGTGTTTGAGATTGAGCAGCTGCTCATCAACTACTGGGAGAACCAAGATGATCGCCTTATGTGCTTAAATTGGGCCATTGACTGGGCCGTTTTATGTATCGTTTAGATGGTAGTCTTTTAGTTTAATACGAATAGTAGTTTATGAGAAGTTTCTTTCTTTTGCGTCAAGATTGGTCATGTCGTAATCGACTAGGAATTTGTAATTCCAGGGTATAAATATAAACTCTGAGGGTCGTGAGAAAAAGATACACATCAATACAACAAAACCTTTACTACTTGCAATCTACTTTCAAGTCGGCGACTTCATCAACCTTTTTTGTTTCATGAGTTCTCTGCTATTTGACCATCAGAATCAGCTTTCTAGCTGTTTATCTACCCAACGGAATTGGTCCTACATCGTCCGATCTCACTGACGGAAGCATCGGATCTCCGACTGTTTCTTAACCTCTGATTTTATTCTTGTCAATCAACATGTCAGATTGACTGGCACACCATGGTTTTTAAGGCCACGCCTTTTCTCGTGTGTTCGCGCGTCTGTCATGTAACATCCCGGATTTACGTAATCGAGAATCCGGCTCTCTGTACCCTTGTGATAGTCCCTGGATCAGTAGCTATCACGTACAGATCTCGTTTCAGCATAATATCATAGTCATACAAAGAATTTAGATTACAAGGGGAGATTTACATCCATACCAACATGGAAATACGAGTATAGTACAAGCATCATGGGCTGAGCAAGAAGCGGAAATTCTGTGTAGCGCTAGCTAAGCCTTCAAGTCTTCATCTTCGATCCACAGGCAACCTTGAGCGAAGCAGCGCTACCCATCTAACACATTCGGACTTGAGCGCCAAGTCCTAACCTGCAACTCACAAACTATCCCCAAGGAATGGGATAGGTCCACGTCACCATCTGTATGCAAGCTTTAAGTGGCCTATCTTCTAAAGGGTAAAAGTATAACAAGGAATGGCTCAGGTTTCCTATGCAGCAGCAGCAAAGAGTAAAATACCATCATCATCATCCCAATCTATATCACAACACCACGGGCTATTCTGGCACACCAGGCTCCCGTCTCATCCTCACCACCTTCTCCTCTCGAGTCGACGGGAAAGCTTCTATCCTTTCCATCTCAATGGCAAACGCCGGACCTTATCCTAACTAGTCGCTCTCGTCCCAACCTATAAGTTTAGAAGAGGGGGAGATAGAAATCCCAAAACACTAATCAGCGAACAGAACGCAGGGATGTAGATGATCGAGGACGCGACTATACGTATAGTTTTAACTCTACAGAGTGTGTATGCCAGGACCCACTCAGGGCTGCAGACGGTGGCTGCCAGTCTTGAGACACAACCCACAACCATGACTCCCTAACCGGATAGCACCAGCCTGAATTCCCGGACTTGGACCCATACGAGTAAACCCGCACGATCCGGGAGCGTGAGTCTCCAACACCACACACGGGCATTGAGAGTCTTGGAAACGAGGGCGAGAATCGCCGGGCGCCGAACATCCCGAATATCCCAAAAAAATTACATGGGCATTATTGGAAACTGCCCAATCCTAACACACTACTCCCTCAGAATTGGTACCACCGAGAAAGAGAATGGCTGGAACCCCTCCCATAGGGATAAGCGGTGCACACGTTTACATAGTCCCGCGAAGCATAGTTCCATCGATACATCTAAACCAGAGCAGCAAAGTCCTCCAATCGGCACCCTTCATAGGTATCGCCCGCCTTCGCCTCAAATCCTGCCATGAGGTGTCTAAAGTTCCTCCCCGACCCGAAGGTCAGTTAATGTCTGCTTACTCCAGCCGGGGGATCGAAACTCTCCAAGTTTTCCCATCCCAAATACTCACGCCAAGAGGTTTTAAATCCACCACTATATCCCACACATGCAAGCATAGCATATCACATATAGTAGTGTAGTAGGCAATCAAGGAATCAGGATATATAAATAGGCTATGCGGGCTCATCATCATCTCATCAATGCAATAAAGCGCTAGCAATTCTACTTGCAATGCCTAATTGGTAAAAAGTATCAGATGGGCGTGAACCTGGAGTATCATCCTTATCTTCGTCTTCAGCGTAGTCGACGTCGTCGAAGAAGTCCGGGTCCTCCGGGGATCCTAAAGGACGCATACATAAATAAATACCGGCAACTACTAGGAGATGAACACCAATTAAGAACCAAAACAGATCCAAAAGAGATTCAATGAACTCAAACAGTACACCAAAGGCTTTGTCATGATTTTAGAAAAATATAGAAACTGGTTTCATATTTTTCTGAGCTGCGGTTGATTTATTATGAACTTCTGAAGGTTAAATCCTTTTTCTAAGCCTTTAAAACAATTCAGAAAAGAAAATAAAACAACCAGGGGCCTAAATGTAAAACTGCCAGGATGGAAGGGCCTATATGTAAATTCTTAGGGACCTATTTGTATTTTTGGAAAAAGTCAGGGACTAAACTGTAAAAATGCCGTGGGGCCGGTTCTGCTGATGTCATCGTGGGCCAGGATGACGTCATCGTTGACTGGTCAACGTTGACCAGTCAACGATCAACGAGTCCGCGGCTTACGTGGCACGCCACGTGGGGCCGAGGTGGCGCTCGCGTGGCTGCCACATGGTGGCGTGCTGCTGGCCGGTCAAAAGAGGGTCCAGGGGGCAAAGTGTAAAAGGAGAGGGCCTTCTTGCAAAGAAAGAATAAAACTAAGGGGGTTAAAGGTAAGAGGCCAGGGGTGTTTGTGTAGAACAAAACTATGGATCATGGGTCTTGGCGAAAGAGGGCAGGGACTCGTTTGAAAAGGGCTAGGCGGTGGTGCATAGATCCGGTCCACCGTGAGCCGTGAGATCGGCTCACGTGAACTGCGTCCATGGGATCCAGTGTGGTAGCTTCGCGATCCCGTGCGGCTAATCGATCTGCGGCCAGATCGTGCGGTTGGGAGAGAAGGACGCGGCCAAGGTGTTCGATGAATTGCCCCGAGCGGCGCACGTGGCGGCCGGCGAGGGCAAGGCGGCCAGGGTTGCGGATGGAGGCGGCGGATCAACGACTACGGCTCCGGCGAGGTTCGACGAAGGCTAAGGAGGTCAAACGGGGTCAAACTTGGCCTAGGTTTTGGTTCTACGGGGGCTGGACAACGGTGAACGTCGTCACGACCGTCGTACGGGTACGGGACTCCTCCTGGCTACGACTGTCAGGCTCAGCGGGGCTATACCCTGCCAAGGCTTGGCCTTGGGTCTTGGCAAGGGTCGCGAAGACGTGCGCGGGCACGACCGCGTCGCGATGACGAAGCACAGGACGGTTGCGCGCGCGTGGAGCACAGAGCGTGCTCTGGCCACGGCAATGGCGAGCGGACGGCGGCAAGGCTACGACGGCTCGAGGGCGTACCTATAGGGAGAGATGGCTCGAAGGCCACAACACAGAAGAGCGCACGCGCGCGGGTCTAGGGCCTTTCCTAGGCCGCGACGTGGCCACGGTGGGTCGGCCGTGGCGGCGCTCGGCCGACTTAAGAGCACGGCACAACCAGGACAGCGAGTAGGCATTAGGCTAAAGGGAGCGGCTTGGGCTCACCGAGGGCTCGATGGAGGGAAAGGTGAAGCAGGAAGAGGGCGAGGCCGAGGCAAGCTGAGGTCGTGCTGTACTGGCTTGAGGTCGTGGTAGGAGGGCACGTAGTGCACGGGAACGGCGGCGCTGGTGCTTGCGGTGCTCTTCCTTCCCCGGTTGGCCTCTTCCTTGACGTGGTGTGGTTCTCCTCTTGGGTCGTCGCGGTAGTGGTTCCCGGCGATGGCGATGGCGATGGCGATGCGCTCCGGCTTGTGGCAGCGTCGGTGTATCCGGCGGCGGCGCTCCTCAGGTCCGGCTCCGGGCGTATACGATGTCGAGGCGGTGGCACTCCGGGCGGCGGTGTTCGGGCGGCGTCGTGGCGCTCCTGCTCGGCGCGGACGACTCCTGGGCCTGGCGTCGGTGGCAGGGGCATTCCAGTCTGGCAGCGGCGACAATGCTCTTCCTCCTGGCACGGGCAGTCCCTCCTCCTCCTCCTCGACTCCTCCCCCTCTCTTCTTCCTCTTGGTGGCGACACTGGGAGAAAACCCCAAAGGGGTGGCGGCAGCTTGGGCAGAGAGGGTGGCGCCCCGAGGCTTTATAGCGGCGGCGTGAGGGTGTGCTCATGGCGAGCTCGATCAGGATGCGTGGACGGTCTAGGGGTGCTCGGGGACACGCGGCAGAGCATAAGCGGCGCAAGGCTAGGGTTTGCAGGGCCGGGTGGATGGGACAGCCAGCCTTGGTGTGCGGGCCAGCCCGACGACAAGGGTAGTACGGGGAATTCCTCCCTAGCGATGCTTCCAGAAGGGCTACAGGCTAGGGTTTGGGTCAAAGGAGGTGCGCATGGGGTCAAGGCGAGGCGCTCCCGTTTCTTTGTCACGGTGCGGGGGCGGCGGTAGGCGGGAGCGGCGCGGCGCTGCGCTGCTTTGCTTTGCGAGGGAAAAAGCAGAGGACGGCGGAGGTGGAGGGGAAAGCTGAGCCGTGGGGTCGGCCGGTCAGCGAGAGGGATGAGGGAGGCGCGGTAGGTGGGGGCTGGGCTCAGGTCGCGGGCGAGCTGGGCTGCCGAGTTGGGCCGAGTAGAGAGAGGTGGGCCGCGTGTAGGTTAGCAGGCCGGCGGTCTGCAAGTGCTAGGTGGGTCGCGCTCAGGCGGGCTGGGTCAAGGGTGGACTGGTTAGGGAGTTAGAGGGGCAGGGTTAGACTTAGGGAGTTAGCTGGCCCAAGAAGGTTAGGGGTTAGTTAAGTTAGTCTTTTTAATTTGTATTTGAATGCCCATTCAATTACAAATTACACACAAGCAAGATTCAAAAAGATTCAAACCAAATCCAAATGGAATTCCACAATTTTGGATAAAATCCAAATCACTCATGCATGAGTATGAGAAATATTTTATGCACGAGTTTAATTACTAGAATTTTAGAGAGAGCAATTAACTTATATTGCAAATCAATTCATGACTCACAACAATTCACACAAAAATTTTTAAATTCCGATTTTTCATTACAAGTAACAGACTGCAAATTTGCGGGATGTTACATGTCAAGTCCCGATTTTTGCGTCAACACACTTTTTGTTGCACAATTAAATAAGTGGTTATTAATTCTTGAAGCATTGCTCTTTATCATATTTAAGTATTTGAAGGGCTCACTATTGTACTCATACACATTTATATAGAGTGTAATTAAGACATTTTTGAACACTAAAGTTGAAAGGATGTTGTCACTAGGGGAGCATATTTTTCATCATGTTATTACCTAGAAGGAATCAACTTGATGTTTAAATTTTGAATTTGCCATGAAGGTCTACCACTTAATTATTTGAGATCATGAAGATCATGTAAACAAAACTTGGAGCATCTCCTACTGTAATTTGTTCTATTATCTTTTTCTAGGAAACTGAAATACTAAACATTTCCAGATGTACGATACAAGCCTAGCTGTTAAGAGGGTCAAAAAACAGGAGAGCCTCTATTAGAACTTGCTCAAGATTTTTATCTTGGAAACCCAATACATATTTTTGTTGGCATGATTGGTGTCAGAACAAATAAATCTGAGTAGGACAGAACAGGAGAGCTTCTAGCTGTTTGATCTAACTGCGTTGCATCAAATTAATGCCGAGTTGCAATTTAAAAGTCGGTAGCTATCATTTGTCTACTAGTTACATCATTTGAGTTGGACCGTATCAGGATCTTATAGCCTTATATGTTTACATCTGATGCATGGTAAAAAGAAAAGTTGACTGCTGTTGATAATAGAGCTCTGATGATGAAATTATGTTTAAGCCATTTATTTGTTCAGAGTGCAGTTTAGACTAAGAGACCAAACTCACATATTTCAAAATATTTCTTTACTGCGTGTTCAACTAGTAATGTTTTCTTCATAGATCCAAGAACTAGGCGCTGCCCCTGTCTTATGTGGAAGATAATTGATAGATCCAAGAACTAGGTTACTGTGTATTAACATTTACAAGATCAGATAGATCCAAGCAGCCAAAATCTAGCGCTGCCCCTGTCTTGTTACTAAGATATGCACACGGTTGCTGAGCTACTCGGTACTAGTGTACAACTATAATATATTAATTGATAGCACTATTGCTGGGGCTCTCTGGATGCCAGCCTATTATAATAGCAAGTTAGCAGCTTGGCATGTAGTGTCAAGCAAAACCTAATAGATCAAGATCTGATGAATTTGTTTCTTCGAAAACTGGCGTCCACTAATTGCAACTACTACAATCTCAACTACTGATTCAGAGTCTGCAGAGAATCTGTGTTCCCCAGGAAGCCACCAAGAAGGCGAACCTACCCAAAAGTTGCTGAGTTTTTTTTTATCTGAACTCCTCACCTCAATTTGTTAGGAGCAAATAAAAGAGGCACAACATTTGTTTTGGCTAAATATTTACCCCTAAATTCAAACAGGGTCTTAGTCTGCTCAGTCAGTTTTAGAAAATTTTGAAAGTCAGGTTTGATGATCTCCTCAATTTGTTTATGATTGTTGGAACTTGGAGCATCTCCTTCTGTAATTTGTTAGGATCAGGGGGAGATGCATTAAAACAAAGAAGTTTCATACTCACTTTTTAACCATGGATAAACAAAAATTTCTACATAAACTACATTATTATTTATATTCATGAAGAATTTGTTTATTGCCATGAAGATAGAATATGTACTCTTTGACGAGGAAATATGTGCAATACAATTGCGGTTAATATATACTCTTTTCTTCAAAAACCGTTTTCCTACTGGGTTTTTGGATGAAGTTATTTTAATGAGGCATATGCATTAGTGGTAATCGTCCAAGGGGAAGTGTTGTGTTGGTGGTTACAAAAAGGCCAAACAATAGAGAGACCCTTAGACTGCTTCCCGGGGTCTAGTAGGGTTTTTAGGTGACTAAGTGGCTAAAAGTGTTACATCAAGTATGAAAGAGTTTTTCCCTTCATAGCACCATATAAGGGCCTTATATAGGCAAGGGGAGATGGGGTGTGCCAATTTTCAATTACGGCCTTGGTGGAGAGGGGAATTACACCTCTATCCCTCGGGCTGAATCTCCATATGAGCTTGTTGAGAGGTTGCTTGGCCCATGAAGGGGAATCGTTCTTATTCCCCTAACATATTGTATAATAACTGGACTGTCCAAGAAAGAAAGAGCTAGCCGTTGACGACGTATTTTACAATAAGATCTACCGAATAGGCAACGATGAATAAGTAGACGCCCCGACAAGAAAGAAAGTGCAAAACAACGTTGGTTGACTTGAAAAAAAAGACATAGAAAATTTAACCGTTTCCAAATACTAGTGGTAGGTAACATATTATCCCATCTTAAAAGTTTAATTATTTGGCTGTATTAAATGCTACCCTAACCTATTGGTTACTTTAGTTTTATCCTAAATTTTTTTCTTCTAACTTTGATCGAGCTTAAAGAAAAAAACACAATAACTTTATATAGTGGCAAACATGGATATACAACACTTTGTGCCTGCAAAGCTTACTCTTATAATTCATTTTCCTTTCGTTTCCTGCAAGCTAATGCATATGCCTCCCTTTGTGACTTGCATACTCCTGAACCATCGCGCCAAACACTACTACACAAACCACTTTCACAAACGGGCTATCACAGCCGGTTTTAAAAAAACCGGTTGTGGTACCTCATCACAACCAGTTTTTGAATGGATGGTCGTGTTAGATATTAAAACCGTTTGTGATGAGAGTCATCACAACCGGTTTTTTGTTAAAATCCGGTTGTGATGAGTGAAGCCCACATCACAAACGGTTTTTGTGGAAACCCGTTTGTCAAACTACATCTCGGACCCGAAATATTTCTGAACTCTGCTCTATTCTATTCTGCCTCACGTCCGACTCCTCCCTCCCCCGTCTGTCGCCCTCCCTCCTCTCCCCTCGTCTCAGATCCGCTGATTCCGCCGCCGCAGAGAGAAAGAGGTCGCCAGCCATGGCCGCGGCCTCCCCTCCCCTCCCCTCCTTCCCACCAACGTCGTCCCGGCGGCAAGGCCATCCCGCACCCCCATCCCGACCTCCGACTCCAAGCTCCTCGAGTCCGCCCCGGTCCCGTCTCTCCCTCAAGCAGGGTGCGGCGGCGGCGGCGGGTGCGAGCTGCGGCTACAGCGGCGGCGCGACCACGAGATCCAGCGATGTCGGGCTCCGTGTCGGATGCGGGCTGTAGCGGCCGCGGGTTGCGGCTACAGCGGCGGCGCGACCACGAGATCCAGCAGTGGAAACGGGCTCCGGCGGTGGCGCGGTACATGCCCCCCTTTCCCTCTCTCCCTCTCTCTCGTACTGCAGCAGACTATGGCAACACGCCTAACCAGTGTGGAAGCATACTGTCCTTGATCTTGTACAGCAAAATCGAATCCTGATTTGATTAGGAATGTTGATATGCTTGCTGATTTGATTACGAATAAAATTGTTGATGCATTATTCAAAGATAATCCAGATTCCCGTCAATCTATGAACACAAGAAGACAGCAAAAATGGATGTCCAACTGTTGTTTGACTGTAAGTAGCATTATTATCCAACTCAATGTAGAGTTTCTCTATGTCATGATCATACAACTGTTGTTTGACTGCAAGTAGCTCTTCCCTGGAATACTTGGCTATATTTTGTTGTCCTAAATTTTTTCTTTCGATTGTGATATCTGCATATGCACATTGATGCCAAGTTTGAGAAGGAAAGGTGAGCAGCAAGATGGAGATGTCACTGTCAACTTAAACGTATGTGCTACTAGCTGATGTTCTTTTCCTTACCAGGCATCTGCGCAATGAACTCTGCGCAATCTAGTGCTCACTTCCCTGTGCAGCATCGTTCCCTCTTGTTAGAAATCAAGGTATCTGTCTTGCTGCAGCAATATTACTTTGGGTGTCCAATTTTAGTAAGACTAAGCGAATACAATGGATATTTTGTATTGTTAACTATACGATCAGTTATGCACAAAGTACCTTCCTTTTGAAAGAGATTCTGGCTCCCTGGCTTGATCATCTAGAAGCAAAATCTGGAAAACACTGCAGCCACATGCATATCAATTCACAACTTCCAGATTGTTCACATGTCCAAATCTTTATGTAAGATAATGGCTTTGTTACTACCTCAATAAGCTACATGATATCTTACTAGTTACAACTTGACTACTTATAAGACCTTGCTTGTGTAAAGATTACACTGGCTATTATCAAAGCACCTTGCTCGTGTAAAGATCTAGTTGGTTCTTCCACATATTTTGTATGGACAATTAGAACTTAGTATCTTTCGGTTAGATGAAAGCATAGACTTGTTCTCTGATACTCTGTACAGAGCCAAGGACTTAGTATCTTGCGGTTAGATGAATTCATAATTTATTAGCTTGTTCTACTTAGCTTGATCTATTTGCTTCCACCTATGCTTGCTTAGTTATGCTGTTTTAATTCACATGTACAACAAACAGACTGATGGCTGAAGACTGATGGTCAAATGGAGAATGAAGACCCCTTCTACATCCCCTGCTCTGATCTGAATACATTTGATGTGTGCCGTAGAACCAAGCATGGACTTGTAATATATTTGATGAATGCACTGTGCTGTCAAAATAATGCTAGATTATTTTTTTAATCTCAAAGTTCATATCACAGCCGGTTTTAATTAAAAACCGGTTGTGATGCCTCTGCATCACAGCCGGTTTTAGTTAAAAACCGGTTGTGATGCTCCCTGCATCACAGCCGGTTTTAGTTAAAAACCGTCTGTGATGGGGGTCATCACAGACGGTTTTTGAAAACCGGCTGTGATTGGAGGGACTATCACAGCCGCTTTATCACAACCGCCTCTCAAAACCGGCTGTGATAGCCCTCCCAAACCGGTTGTGATGTCTGGTTGTGTAGTAGTCAAAGAGTGATGGCCTCCCCATCAACTTGGAGGCTGCGTCAAACTCTGCCACTAGCCCTGATACAAATAATATAAAAACATAAAAAAAGGTTAAACAGAGGCACAAATCTTAATACAAGCAATTAGCTCTCCATTTGGTAGAAGGAAGAAGTGTATACGCTACGACAAGAAGCAGCACTGCCCAGGACTCCATGCCGCATCTGCTGTCGGCCGCAACGACAAGGAGCCGAGGAGGGCAACCAAGAGCCGCGGGCGGCGGCGAGGTAGAGGCGTAGAGCACGCAGTAATTATCCGACGGTGGAAGAAACAAATTGACGTGGTCCAATTACCGTCCAGAGTTTGTTTCGTCAATTAGAGATAAGTATAGACTAGCTCAACCTAAAATCTTACTAATGGAAAGCGATGGACAATTCACCTATACTTCAACAAAATCTGCTATTGCTCCTATCATTCGGTAACAACAGTTTTTTCAACTATCTAGCTCCTTTTGATCCACGAAGGATATGCCTCCAACCGAGCTTTCCTGCGAGCTAGAAGAATGACTTGCGTACTCCTGAACCATACGCACCTGGAGGCGGTATCACGACACTACGGGAAAACTGCACATTGGTGCAAAACAATTAGTGCCGGTCAAGGCGTAGCCGGCACTAATGTACAACATTAGTGCCGGCTGGGGGAACAGTGGCGCGTGAGCCACGTTAGTGCCGGCTAGGGATACCTGTCGGCACAAACGTGCCACCCGGACCCACAACCCGCAACGAATATGCGAATCCCACAACGGGCGGGATGCACGTTAGTGCCGGCTAGGGATACCAGCCGGCACTAACGTGCCGCGGGAAATTTAATTCCTGTTGGGGGCTTTAGTCGGCACTAAATTTCAACACTTAGTGTCGGCTAAAGCCCCCAGCCGGCACTAAGTTGCCCAACATATATCAGCTTCTTCCTCTCGAGGCCGAGCTCAATCATTTGTGGTGATTTCACTCGTTCAAGTGGAGCAAAGGTTAGCAACTTCATCCTCTTTCGTTTCACGGTGTATATTTTTCATTTCATGCTTTGTAGATAGAGAAATTGTTGATTTCAAGCATGAAGGGTAATGATAATGATTTTTTGATATGTACATTATTTTGAGATATATGTATAATTGATTAGTTATTTTTAGAGAAGGTTATTAGATAGTTTGTGTACGACACATTTAGAATTTTTTTTAATTATTTCATAGTGACATGTGTATATATTTTAGTATGTATATTATTTTTAAAAGAAAATCTTAGGGATAATAAGCATTATTGTTGATTTCAAGCATGAAGGGTAATGAGAATGATTTTTTGATTTGTACATTATTGTGAGATATATGTAAAATTGATTTGTTAATTTTTAGAGAAGGTTATTAGATAGTTTGTGTATGACACATTATGAATTTTTTTAATTATTTTATAGTGACATGTGTATATATATTAGTATGTATATTATTTTTAAAATAAAATCTTAGGGATAATAGGCATTATTGTTGATTTCAAACATGAAGGGTAATGAGAATGATTTTTGATTTGTACATTATTTCGAGATATATGTAAAATTGATTAGTTAAATTTTAGAAAAGGTTATTAGATAATTTGGGTATGACACATTTAGAATTGTTTTTAATTATTTGATAGTGACATGTGTATATATATTAGTATGTATATTATTTTTAATTATTTTACAGTGAACGTGTTTTTTACTTATACATAAAATAAACAAAAATAAAATTATTAGATAGTTTCCTATGTTCTAATATTTTGTAATATGGTTTTGGACTATTTCAAAAAACAAAAGTCACGTTAGAAAGAATTATTTAATAAATTATTAGATTAATCATTAGATTTATTAAAGCCATTATAGGCTTAAATGGGATTACCATGAATAATAAAGTATAAAATAATTGTAGGAAAAAGAAATAAAAATACTCTACAACTTGAGTGCTCTATAAGGACTAGAGTAGTCTTCGAAAACCCTAGGGTCAAACCAAAAGAAATTTGGTTTAAATTTGAGTTCAAAATCTTCCTTAAAAATACTTTAAACAAAAGTTAAGATGCACTTTGCACATTGGGCCGAAGTCTCGTTGTCCAAAACTCGCGAAGTCCGTCTATGCCCCCCTCAACTCCCGGCCCAGCCTCGCACGCCACCTCCCCACGGCCTTTTCCCCCGAAGTCTAATTTCGCCCCCTCAAATTTTCCCCCGGCTCGCTTTCGCGCGGCCCAGCCCGGCCCACTTCTCCCCCGTCTTCTTCCTCCTCTCTCTCCTCCTCCGGTTCCTCCCCCCGCTCTCATTTCCCTGGCGCGCCGCCGCCGCTGCCCATACCGCCACTGCACCGCTTCTGGCCCACGTGGCACCCCGGGATCGACGCCACACCATCTCTGCCACCCTCTGCGCACGTCAGCGGAGCCGCTCCGGCTCAGAGCCCCCCTCCTCTGCCATACGCGGCGTCCGTGCCCCGTCGCCGTCGCTCGATCTCCCTCCTCCAGCCGGGATAGACTCGACAAAGGCGCGCACGACGCGTGCCAACACCACGCGAGTCCACCGCACCCGAGGTGCGGCGCCGACCAGGGTTTTTTTCCCGACCGCTACCGGTCCGGATACCGCGGTAACCGGTCAAACCGGTCCGGACCGGTAGCGGTACCGGCCGGCTGGAAACCGGCCAAATTTAAAATTTTTAAGTTTGAATTTAAAAAATTGAAAAAAATTCTTAAAAATAATTTAAGATGAGTAGATTGTAATGGTGTCAAAATTTTTCAAATATTAGTTCATTTAGTATCCTTTTGTTTGTATTAGAAGTTCAAACAGCCTACTAAATCAGCACATTAAACTTCTAATGCCCGCAAAAAATATTAAATGCATTAATATTTGAAAATTTTTGACACCATTAGATTCTACGCACCTTAAACTATTGTTAGGATTTTTTTTGAAATTTTCTTTTATTTTTCAATTTTTAATTAAAATTCAAAAATTTGTCAAACCGCTCAAACCGGCCGGCTAACCGCTCAAACCGGGCGGCTTACCGCTCAAACCGGCCGGCTAACCGTTCGAAACCAGTTGAACTGCGGATTTAATTTGGTTTTTAAATTTGTCTGGTTTCTACCGGTTTCCGGTCAAACCGGTCCGGCTAACCGCTACCGCCGGTCGGCGGTTTGGCCCAAACGGTCGGTAAAAAAAACCCTGGCGCCGACGCTCCTTCCCCCGGCCGTTTGCACGATAAACCACTCCTGCACGCGTCGCACGCCGGCGAGCCCGCCGCACCACGCTTCGAGGCCACACCGCCCCGGTGAGCCACCAGGGAGCTCCGCTGGGCTATAAATAGCCCCCCGCGCGCCACGGATTGAGCTCACACCCACCACGGCACACTACATGAGCACCACAACCGCCGCCATGAGCTCGCGAGCGACGCCGCCCCGCTCCGGCACTCCTGCCGCCCCTAGGCCTACTTGGCGCCTCTTGATTGCTGTAGCACTGCTCGGAGCACCACTAGGCGCTGGGTGACAAGACCTAGAGGGCGCTAGCGCCTTGGAGGAGCGCCGCCCGATCCCCGCCGTGACCGAAGGCCGCCGCCGCCTGTCCACGCAACCATCCCGGCCATCCTCCATTCTCGCTACACCACGGTAACTTCCTGCTTTCCACTGCCTTTTTCCTCGGCCCTCTTCCCCTTTCCATGACGCCCGCCCGAGCCGCGACCGGTTGCCACGGACACCACCGCGCTCCTACGAGCTGCCAGCCGGCTCTGACCTCCCTTCGTCACGCCTTCGCACGCTGGCATGCGCCACGCGGCCCAGGAAGTGCGCAGGGCCTTAGCCGAACTCCAGGAGCACCCCGCCCCGTTTTCCCCTTCGCACCGCACCGTCGCCCGAACTCCGGCGAGCTCCCGCCGCCGCGCCTGACTCCAACCCTCGACGAGATCATCCTCAACCGGTCCGCCGTAGCCTGCTGAACACGTAGGTGATCATCTCGCCGTCAGCCGTGCCCTGTAGCCGCCGACCGCGAGCTCTCCGGCAAACTTCCCCTGCTGCGCCGTCGCGCCGCCGCCAAGTCCGGCACACGCGTGGCAGCCATGCAAGCGCGGGTCCCGCCCGCCAGCCGCACGCGCGCGCCAGCGCGGTCGCCACGCCACCCCTCTTGCCCCGTGTGCACCCGGTCCGGTGGACCCAAGGCACATGCGTGCCGTGGTCCATGGGTCCACGAGACCGGCCCACGGCGTAGTGAACCCCAGGAGTGCGCCAGCGCTGGCGTCAGCTCGGTCCCACCCGTCAGCCACACGGGCAGAAAGAAAATGCTACATACACCTGGTTTAATGCAAATAAGAAGTTATTTCTCCACCTTAGAACTTTCCAAAAATTCCTAGAAAATACCCAAAAATACTTAATAAAATATTAAGCTAGGTAGTGCCATCCAAATTATTTATACATATTTCTAGAATCTAGAAATATATAGATTCCCCTTCAGCCTATAAGAATCCTCCGCTTGTGTACCCCGAAATATACCAAACTCTAGATAAAATTCCATAAATAACCAATAAATTCCTAAAAACACTATGATATATTCTAAGCATTTTCATAAGGTTAGATTCTTTAGAAGCCTTCCATAACCCCACAATCAATTTATTGCAATCCACCGGTAATTTCTAAATCCCGTTAAAACCCTAGTAAAGCACTGAACAACCCTCGACGGGACCTCAAACACTTCCACAGAACCCCAGTTAGCCTAAGACATGCACCCTCGCGAACACCCTTTTAATTCCTCTCTTTCCCTGAATAAATTTACCCGATTTGATGATTGATTTAGAATTTTATTTATGCTTGTGTAGACGATCCACCCGAACTTCAGGTATTAGCCTTCCGGCAAACTCTACCATAATACGAGGCAAGTCTTAACAATCTCCTTGCTCATACCTTTCAATTGCATCAATATGTTCTATTCTTTCCCCAATGTCTGTAGATTGCATTAAGATTAGCCACCAAAATAACCTTTAAATGTCGCTTAATGAAATACCATTTACCGCCATAAACCCTTGTTGAGAGAAACATCAAGGGGTTAAAAGATGCAAGGTAGGGTGGATAGCCTTGAAGGAAGCTCCTATCCGGAGGCCTACCTTGGTGATTAAGGTTCGGTTCTTGGGAAAGTCTTTCCAACGCCCTGTATGACTATACGGGCCAAAAAGAGCATAGCATTCGGGAATGCTCTGTAATGTGAGGCCTTGATTCACACCCCACTAGCTACCTCTGGTAAACTACCCCAAGGGGCCACGGATGGGCAACATATATTCTGGAGATAGATCCCGACAGAGGGCTGGGTCTGGCCGGCACGGATTACATGTAACTAGGATGGTAGGGCATGTTGGCAGAGTTGCCAAAGCATTTATTTCTGATGCATCCATACCCTGGCAAGGTCCTTGCATGGACAGATATGTGACCCCTGCTTAGGCTCCAGTAGTATCCGTGGGTAGAGCCAGAAGGAAGTTGTCCAGTGATGGACGCTGGTGGGTACGAGTCCCGTAGGGTGACCCTACCGTTGGCCACGGGAAGGTCACCTGACCGTATAGTCACAGAGTAAAATCTCTACAGAGTCATTCAATCTATCTGATAGTCGTGGCTCTCTGTCAAGAGCCCGTCTGGTAAAAGCTCCCATTGATCAGCTAGTGATAACCCATAGGGATATTCGGATAAAAATGTGATTGCAGGATCGGTTGGATCACTTCCAGAATCACCGGGGACTGGTAGGAGGACCTTGCCTCTCCAGGACTGAAAGTGCATCTATGCACTTAATCTAGTTTTGGTAATTAATGACAATGTAAATTTTGGATATGATGCTTTGCATGAGTTGTGCAGGAATAAAATCAAAAGAAAAGAAGAGAAGGATGAAAGGAAGGTCCCCAATTTGTATTTGTATGGTGATGGAATCTATCGGAGGATTTAAATTTATTTATGGTTTGAATTTGAGTATAGGATGACCGTACTATCAAGGGGGACGTGCTGATGAGTTTAGGTTGTCAAAGTGCTTATACTTGAGATGACATACACACACGAGAGACACAAACATACAAAAATCTACCCTACACAAAGTTCACTGTGTCGGAACTTAGGCCGGAAGATTCGACTCACAAGTTCAGGCGGGCTCTGTCTGAAATTCTTTTTTCATCGGAAGATCCGAACCATGCATCAGAACTTCCATGACTTAGCCAGTTTTCAGAGTCCTTGCACAATCGTCGGAACTTCGGCCAGAAGATCCGACCCACAAGTTCCGGCGTGCTCTGTCTCTAATTCATTTTTCATCGGATGATCCGGACCATGCGTCAGATCTTTCTTGACTTAGCCATATTTCAGAGCGCATGTTTTCATGGCAGCTTGTCGGAACTTCCATCGGAAGATCCGACCCCAAAGTTGCGGGCGGCTCAGTCTCTAATATTTTTCCATCGAATGATCCTAACCTTGTGTCGGAACTTATATCGGAACTTCCATCGGATCATCCGACCCTTGTGTTGGAACTTTCCAGACTTAGCCATATTTCAGTGTTTCAGCCTTATGAAATTCAAATTTCGGATGATCCCACACACCGTCGGATGATCCGGTACCCCTTCGCAGAACACATAACGGCTAGTTTTTGGTGGTTGGGTATTTATACCCCCTCACCCCCCTCATTCAATGCTTGCTGCCTCCACAACCAAACACACTCGAAAAGCATTCATTGCACTCCTCTACTCCCACCCAAAGCTTGATTCTTGCATTGATTCACCTAGGGTTTGAGTGAGTGAGAAAGATTGAGTGTGTGACCTTTGAGCACTTGTGAGCTTTCACTTGTCCATTTCAAGAAGCACTTGAAGCAAGCTTGATTCGTCGATCCGCGTTTGTTACTCTTGGAGCTTTGCTCCTAGACGGTTAGACGTCGACGGTAGCTCCCATTCCTTTGTGGTTTGAGCACCGGAAAGTTTGTATTACCCGTCTCTTTGTGAGAGCAATAGTAAGCGAATCAATCTTCCTTTGTGGTTGATTGAGGGAGGCAAGGGGTTAGTGACAACCCGGTTCTTTGTGAACCCCTCAACGGGGATGTAGCTCCTTTGTGGAGTGAACCTCGGGAAAAAATCTCGTGTCTCTTTGTTCGTGCTATTGTTCTTGTTGTTCATCTCTTTTACTTGTACCCGATCTTTGTGCTTGTTGTTGTTCGACCTTAGAGATCATATCTAGGAGCTTATTTACTTTATCTAGCAGCTTTGTATTGAAAAAGAATCTTGAATAGCTTGTTAGATTTTGAATCTCGTATTTAGTCATCCCTCTGTGTCGGAAGATCCTACACAGTGTCGGATCTTCCGGGGTTCGGAAGATCCGAGACTGCGTCGGATCATCGAACCATCTGACTTTTTCATGAAGAATTTTCAGGTTTTTTTAACAGGCCCTATTCACCCCCCTCTAGGCCTAGTGTTGGTCCTTTCAATTGGTATCAGAGTAGGTTCTCTTGATTAAGGTTTAAATCACCTAAGAGAAAACACTATGGCTCTTTCCGGGGACGGTTCCAGAATTGGCGGTTCCAGCAAGGATGATACTCGTGAGGTGATCGTGTGAAGTGACGATGATTTTGATGTGAGTGACGTCGAAGAGACCTTGGATGAGGTCGAGAAGAACAAGAAAAGAAAAGAGAAGCTCAAGAAGAAGTTTGATGAGAAGGTAGAAAGAAGAGCTCTCAAGATGGTTAAAGAGAAGATGAAGGAAAAGGAGGTTCTTGCAAGTTTTCACAATGTATCACACAAGTATGATGATACCTCCTCCTCCTCGTCCAAGAAAGATCCGGATGCAATTTCATTTTTTCATCGGTCCAATTGAGCAAGGTTCCGCACTTTGATGGAAATGACTACTCTCAGTGGAAAGATGACATGAAGATGTATTTGTATGGTCTTCATCCACACCTTTGGACCGTCACATGTGTGGGCATTGACAAGAAGGCCAAGCCACCCCTCACAAGAGAGCAAGAACATGACAACTTCCGCAATGCTCAAGCCGTCATTATTCTTAGAAGTTGTTTGAGCACATATGAGTACAACAAGGTTAGAGGGCTTGAGATAGCCAAACAAATTTGCGATGAACTTAGGAGATCACATGAAGGTGATGAGATCATCAAAGAAGGCAAGATGGATGCGCTTCAAGGGGAACTTGAGGCTTTCACTATGAAGGATGATGAGGACTTGGAAGCCATGTATAGTCGTTTCAAGCTTCTTGTGTCCGCAATTAGACTTCTCGAAAGTGATGATTGGGATGAGCACAAGGTCACAAAAAAATGCTTAGAGCATATGCACCAAGAGATCGTACTCTTGCCACTATGATTAGGGACAAGAGAAAGTTCAAGACCATGACTCCCACTGACTTGTACAACAAATTGCAATATCATGAGTCACATAGAGTGGAGAAGATCAAGGCCAAGGCAAGTGAGCCTCAAGAAGTCAAAGCCATTGCTTTCAAGGCTGAGCCTAGCAAGGAGACTGAAACCAAAGACAAATCATCAAAGCCCTCCAAGTCTCGCAAGAAGGAAGACTCTAGTGATGAAGCAACCACCGATGAAGAGACCGCCATGATGGTGAGAGAATACAAGAACTTCATCAAGAGAAAGTTTGTCAAGAAGATGGTCTCACAAAGAAGATGCTACGAGTGTGGTGAGAGAGGGCATTACATTGCGGATTGCCCTCACAAGAAGGAAGGCAAGGAGGACAAGAAGTCCAAGGACAAGTCCTATGACAAAGACAAGAAGTACAAGGAGAAGAGCAAGGAATACAAGAAGAAGAATGGACATGCTCATGTTGGTGAAGGTTGGGATTCTAGTGAAGACTTCGACAAGGAAGGGGTGGCACCTCTTGCCATTCATGATTCTTCACCAACACCAAGACTCTTCAAGAACCTTGATAGTGATGATGATGATGAAGCTCCCATGTGTCTCATGGCACAAGGGACTAAGGTACTAACCAGCTCCACTCCTCCATCATCCACTCCCTCTACACCTAGTGACATAGAAAACCTAGAAGAGGAAGAAGCTAAACATGATAAGAACTTGATAAGTGCCTTTCGCAAGAAAGGTGCTAAACATATTAAAAAGCTAATGGAGATTGGAAAAGAGAGAAGCGTCTCTTGATAGGCAAGAAGACTTGCTCATCCTTAAAAGGAGAGAAACATTGCTCTTGAGAAAGCGCTAAATGAGGAGAAGGCTAAGGTGGAGAAATTGGCTATTGACTTGTCTCTATCTAATGACTCAAATGAGACGATGTCTAAGGAAATGACCTTGGCAAATGACTCTCTAACTTGTCTAAAGAATGTTCATAGTGAGCTTCAGCAAAGGCATTCAAGCCTTGAGGTCAAATACAAAGACCGTGAGGCTAAGTATGACATTCTTCGGAAAAGCACCAAGGCCGACTCTAGGGCTACTCTTGATTCCGATGCCTCCACTAGCAAAGGTTGCTCAAGATGCTATAAAATAAATGTGGATGCTTGTGTTGCTAACCTTGCCAAGCTAGAGAAGGAAATCAAGGCAAAGGACATTCAACTCAAAGAGTTGAACAAGGTCATTGGCAAGGGCAAGGGCAAAGCTCAAGAGAAGAGTGTGTTTGAGACCCATCCGGCATACCGCACCGGTAGATTTGACTCTATCAAGGATGGGCTTGGATTCACTAGAGGTGGAAAGGCAAATGGCACAAAATGGGTCAAAGGACAAGATTTGCCATTGTTCACTCAAGGTGCCAATCTTTGTGACTTGATGAACTTTGCTCATGGTGTGTCAAGGGAGACCACCCCCATAGCAAAGCCCGTTGTAGAGACCCCTAGCAAGGGTGCGAAGGGCTCAACTTCGGAGAAGACAAGTGAGAAGATCAATGAGCACAAGCCATCTCCAAACTACACTATTGATTATTCGGTCATGTGGGACCGCAATGGGAGAATGGTTGTCAAGTATGTTGGTATTCATGCCAAGAAGATGATGAAGAGTGTTTGGGTGCCCAAGTTACCTAGTTCTAACACTCAAGGACCCAAGCTCGTTTGGGTACCTAAACACAAAGCTTAACTTGTTTTGTAGGCATATTCCTCCGGTGGTCCTTCATGGTTGCTTGATAGTGGTTGTCCAAATCATATGACCAGAGAGAAGAATATGTTCACAAAGCTAGAAGAATATGACTCACCCATTGAAAGAATTACATTAGGTGATAATAATCATGGTGATGTTGTTGGTCAAGGTGAAATTGCTATCTCAAATGATTCATCTCTTTCAAATGTTTATTTGGTTGATTCTTTGGGGTACAATTTGTTGTCGGTTTCACAACTTTGTGAGAAAGGCTACAATTGTCTCTTTACTAACGAGGGTGTGAGCATTCTTAGAAGGGAGGATTCCTCTATTGCTTTTACGGGTCAACTTAAGAGAAAACTTTACTTGGTTGATTTCACGACCACTAGAGTGGAACCGAAGACTTGTCTAGTGGCAAAATCTAGCTTGGGTTTGCTTTGGCATCGCTGGCTAGCCCATGTTGGCATGAGGAACTTGGCCAAACTTCAAAAGGATGAACACATTCTAGGACTAACAAATGTTTTGTTTGAGAAAGATAGGTTGTGTAGCGCTTGTCAAGCCGGGAAGCAAGTTGGTGCTCCTCATCCACCCAAGACTATATTGACTAGCTCTAGACCATTGAAGTTGATTCCTATGGATTTATTTGGGCCAATTGCATATATTAGTATTGGTGGAAATAAATATGGTCTAGTGATTGTGGATGATTACTCAAGATTCACTTGGGTATTTTTCTTGAGAGACAAGAGTGAAGCTCAAGGGATTATCAAGAAATTTATTAGAAGAGCTCAAAATGAATTTGAGTTGAAGATCAAGCATATTAGAAGTGACAATGGATCGGAGTTTAGAAATACAAATATCGAAGAGCTACTTGATGAAGAAGGGATCAAGCATGAACTCTCCGCTCCATATACCCCTCAACAAAATGGCATTGTTGAGAGGAAGAATCGAACTTTGATTGAAATGGCAAGAACCATGCTTGATGAATACAAGACTCCGGATATATTTTGGGCCGAGGTGGTTAACACGGCTTGCCATGCCCCTAACTGTCTCTTTCTAAACAAGTACGTGAGCAAGACTCCATATGAAGCACTCACCGGTAACAAAACCAAAGTGCATTACTTTAGAGTTTTTGGATGCAAATGTTATATTCTTAATAAGAAAACCAAGAGCTCTAAATTTGCACCTAAAGTAGATGAAGGTTTCTTACTTGGTTATGGGACTCATGAACATGCCTATCGTGTCTTCAACAAAACCTCCGGTCACTGTTGGCACTCCTTAGCCTAATTAAATCCGCAAGCGCACGGAGTACGATGCTGCCTTTCACCAGGAGAGTAGAAACCTTGATGTCAAATCCAAGGAACGGTAGACGCGACTAGCCTAGAAATATCTTAACCAGACCCACCAGGGGAGAAAAGGGTAAAGGGTGTAGAGAGCTTAACCTTAGTTAGCCACTTGTTACCCCAGACAACCTATCTTAATCTAACATGATCTGCTTCAACGACTAGAACGGGAAGAACTCAGAACGGGGTGAGAGAGGGGTTCTTCCGGGCTCAGCACTACTGTTATGAGTACACCCAAACGTGGTGGAGAACAAAGGACGGACAGGGTTGTCACCACCTGCCACCTACCACTGCAATTCCATGGGGTGCAACACAACCTAAGGTGGCTAGCCAGCACAGGCACCACGCCTAAGCTTTCAGCCACTGACCTCCACCCAACGCGAAGGGTATAGAGGAAACCCCAAACAAGAGTCACTGTCACTCGCACAGACTCAGGTACCCGCGGATCATATGATAGATAAGATAAATTGTTGAAAGTAAAGAGTAAACTAGCGAGATACTAAGGCAAGAGACCGAGTAACTTACTGAAGATATCTCTGAAGCTTTATTCCTCGGGGGCAGAACAATGTTGAGGGAAGGCCGAGATGACTCCCGAACTCCCTCTACACACTTGGCTGTCACCCAAGCACTCACCCACTACTCTATCTACTCTACTCTAAGATAGTGGACTACATCTTGAGCCTTCTCTTCTCTCCGATGGATGGTGTGTCTTGAGTGGGGGTGAAGGGCGCCTTTTATAGTCACCCAAGGGTGGAATCCTGCGTAATTGTCACGCCACCATCTTGCTTAGCATCCACGCGAAATGGGAGGCGTAACGGCCACGGAAGTAGGCCGGCCGGCCTCATCAAGGCCGTTCGGCCTGGGTTGGCCGCCATGTGGCACTTCCTTTCTTGTGGACGCTCCTGATGATGTCCTGATGATGGTTGCGGTGGCGTTCACTTCAAGCTTGATAGTTGGGGACTGGCCGGCCTAGGGGAGGCCGTTCGGCCTGGCCCTGGCCCCTCTCGGCCCTCCGTTGCACCGACTCGCTCATCAACGGTTGCATGTTGTCCCTTGAGCGGTTTTGGTTGCGTTGAGTTCAAGTTGTCCGAGAATTCTGGGTAGGTGGACTTTCCAATCCATGGCCTAGGCCATTGGGTCTTAACTTCATTTATTCTTGTCACTTCTTGCTTGGGGGTCCATTGGTGACTCCCTAAGGTCCTTGTGCAAAGTTTGGAGCATTTTGGGGACGATTGCAGGCCGACCGGCCTGGCAGGGTTCTGCCGGCGATCTTCCCAAACGCGTAACTTTCTCGTCCGGACTTCGAATTGGGTCATCCAAATATCCATTTCGATCACCTCGGAAAGCTCTTCGACATGGTGCTGTCAAATATGTGATTTGGGTCACTTTTGCACCATTTCCAAGTCTCCTTTGTCTCGAGATGAACCTTCACTTGTATGGCTTCACCAATGTTGATATTTATGCACCATATTATCTGTATTTCCTTGCAAAACATATTGGTGCAAAAAACTCGTGAAACTCATTAGTATAAATGATATTAGCATGATTATGACTATAAGAGCATGAAATCTAGAGAAATGTTGGTGGTAAAAGTCATGGATATCGACCGCCAACACGCCCCCACACCTAGACTTTGCTCTTCCCGAGCAAAGGGTTGAGTTAGATCCAGAGGATCAAACAAAGCCTAGGGTCATGAATTCAAAAGTATGCATAAGAATTATTTCAAAGCTTTCCCTCATACCTTGGATTCCAGGTGGCTAACACCTTCACTTCCACCTATTGAACCTCATAATAAATCAATGGAGAGCCTGATTCCTCCTTCTCAGTACTTGGAAATTTTGTATTATTTTTTTTCAAAATATGGAGGCATACTCTCATTCTCTCAAGCCACTGAGTCGCTCAAATTGTTTGATTCTCACTCAGGCTTTTCATGTAGCCTCACCTACCTCTACAAGGTTATATGTGGGGCTCAAGGCAGGGGTCGATAGAAATGCTTATCTCTTCCATCTATGTTGCGAGATCAAATAACTTGTCTCCGAGAGATCATGTCAACCATGAACTTTGGTCAAGTGTAAGTGCATGTGGATGATGAATGATGAATGTCCTTGAGTGGTATTTGTTTCTAGCTGCTTCCATCTTTCCCCTTCTTCTTCTTCTTTCTTTGTTTTTTTTTTGCTCGAGTAGGACTTCCCACTCATCATTTTTTTCTCTTTTTTTCAGGGGGATGAAGGGCTACTTGAGAACCACTTTTGATGGACTTTTATTCTACGATGGACTTTATTTGATGAAACGTGTATGTGAATGACCAAAGTGCTAGGAAGAACATGCATGTCTCAGAAGGCACGATGTTTGATCAAGCTCAAAATGTACAAGATAGCTATGTGGAGATTCAAAACTGTGTCATGTATAATATGGCTCTCGATGGGACTTGGCAAAGTTGAGCATGAATGAGAGTTGCCTCATTTTTTTCATTTTCAAAATGAAATTCTCCAAGACTTTGAATTAAAAAAGAACAGGTCTCTCATGTCATTATATCATAAGGGTCAATAAGCGAAAGATCAAGTGATCCTATCATAAAGTTCCAAAGGCACATCGGTACTTGCAAAGAAAATAAAGCTTATGCACCTTTGATAAACATGTAGGAATTTCATCTCTTTCTAGGTGTTTCATTCAAATTTTAATTGTCATGAACTCATGCTCGCATTTGAATTAAAACTAAGAAAGGAAACGGGAGAACGGGTTTCAAACCTCCGTGCGTAGTTGAATCTCAGCAGATGGCTGCCATGTGGTTATTTGGGCACGGGTGAAGACTGCTCGTTGATGTGTTGCTCGTCCTGTTTTTTGCGCACTTAGTGTAGAGTTAGAGCAGGGGTGTGGTTGGCACTCAAGTGTGCACCAACCACTTAAAGCATGATAGAACAAAGCAACATTTTATTCGAAAGGGAAATGTGGGGTGCTGCTAGAAAAACAAACTTTGGGAAATCAAAAATTAAAAGGGAAATTTCAGCACCTAAACCTATACTAAGATAATGACACATTTTAGGTCTGGCCATGACCATGGACTATGGTTGTAACTCGGATACTCGTAGCAGTCTATAACTTCGAGTTCCAGAATGTCAGGCTCGAGGAATATTTTCAACTGAAAACATCCCTGTCATTGTCCTCGTGGAGAAGCATAAAGGAAATCCTTCCTTCTCCATCCTCCAATTCAGCCATTTGATTTCATCATTTTGACTCCGGCTGATTGGGGGTCTATGTTTCACCTTTTTTATCTCCTAATGGGAACGAAGTTCAGTGTGCACAAAGTGTCTAGGGTGATTGCTCTTGCACCCCTTCTCCATGTCAGATTGTTTATGATATTTTGTCGATGTTTCTGATTGACTACCTGAAGATGGTATGGAGTTGTGACCCGGTGATTTACTTCCAACCTGCTATTGCACTTCTTAGGGTACAGTGTGAGTATTCATCCCCTTATCCACAACATGAAGTGCTTCAGCCACTATGGACATTTAGTCCACGATCACCAAGATGCTCATTAGTCTTTCTACTGAAGTTGACTCAATGAGTATAGCATCATGAGCTCCGCAAAAACTCTTAGTGTATGCGTGCTTGGTTGGCCAGACCATAGCACAAAGTTATACGAAAGAAAAGAAAAAAAATTATGTAACTCATACGCTAAAGAATCTTGTGGGTCTCACATTGTGGGTTGCAGCCATGGAGTAAACCATTAGGATATGAATCCCATTGGTGAAATCTGGTAAGGTGAATGAATTTCTTCTCTCTAAGGGCATAAATCCAAGTCTGTAAAGTTACCCTTGAGAGAGTATCATCTCATGTGATTGAACTTGTATCCTTGGGAGATGATATGCCACATATTTATTTGCTCTCTTCTTCTTTTGATTCGTGAAGCGAATTCATGAAGGAGCAAAAATCCAACGGATGAGTTGTGGCTTTTCATCCTTCTTGGTTAGGTGATATCTTGGTGTAGCATGGTCCGTGTGCTATCACTTTGACATCGACCAAGTAGGGTCTGAACTTGTCATGGGTGAATACCGACAATTCCTTCTCCGTTGTTGTTGAGCTCTGGTCAATGCTTTGGATGATGAAGTTTTCTTGCATTGATCTAGCACTATCCCAATCGTATGGTTGCTAGCGTTGCACATGATCTTGATAGGAAAAATCCAATCAGGAGGTTGTATGATGGGGGCCTTCTCAGCTGACACTTCTCCCAATTTGGGACAAGGTGAAGCCTTTGGGATTCTCACGAACTCTATCCATATCCGCGAGGCATAAACCAAAGGTTGTCCATGGACTGAGAAATCATCAAGGAATTCCTCCATGATGTTCTCGACAAGGACAAAGGATGTCCTTGATAATGGGAGAGAAGGCTGATATCACACACCTTTGTTGGTGCGTTGCATAAACCCAACAATAAGGACAGGTGGAGGTAGATGAAAATTGACTAGTGCCTCACCACTTGAAGTGGGTGCTTGCATAGGGTAAATAATACCCACATGCAGGTGTGCCTACCTCCCTCATCGCATCATTAAGCCAAAAGGTTGTTTGTCCAGTTCAAAGCGATACGATGGGTGTTGGGGTTGATCCCCGTCTAGTCTGTAGAGAATACCTAAAAACGGACCGATACTTCTCTAAGACTGTAGCAGCCTGCCGAGCCTCATTCTCTGTCAGTTTATCACTGATGATGATTGGCATGCTGCGATTGTCATGAAGAGGTACATATCTCTATTCCAAGTGGAAGAGAAACATATTCCAATCCAAGTGACAGCAATCGGCAACTCTAGTGGCGGAGGCTATGGTTCTCCACCATGTCGAGGTTGACTGCCCGGTTTTACCCCTGGGATTGGGTGAGCATCTGAAAAATATGCTCATTGATTCTTCACGGGGTCTATCTAGCCCTTTGCAATACTGATCGTGCAAGGCTAAACTTCACTGATCGTGCAAAGTCGATCAGGATGTTTTCTTTGTCAACTCTGAGCTATAGCTCGATCGTGATTAAGTTGACAAAATGCTCTATTGGCTGATCCAACAAGAAGATTATGTCACCTTCGAGGATATTGAAAATGTGGAAATCTAGGATCACTCTGCTGTGCCCCTCAGGCACACCTCGGATAATTGCTTTGTTTTCCAACATCTGGCCGTTGATCCCTTTCAGGTGCTTACGAAAGATAATGGACAACTTCTTGTGTGTCAGTCCCCTCAATAGGTGGAGGGCATTAAAGCTAAGGTTGACTAGCTTCTGCTTCCTCCGTCATTCCATGCTCGTAACCGCAGATAGACCCTTGGTCTGCGGTCGTGACTTTCGGAATGAAATACTCAGACCTTGAGCGTGCGCACCTAATGTGGCAGATCCTTAAGGGTATTCTCTTGGTCTGGGGGCTTTTGTTCGCTCACGTCGTGTGGTTGGAGGCGGTGGATCTAATGAAAGAGTGAGGATTTGCTGTTTGGTTCATGGGGAAGTCGGTGGGAGAATTAGAAAAACTGATCCTGAGGATGAGCACTATGTCTCAATCTACCAACGAATCATTGTATGAGCACCATACCAAACTTCTCCGAGGTTGCTCCAAGTAACTCATCACCTTGTAAACTTCTCCGAGGTTGCTCCAAGTAACTCATCACCTTGTTGATAAATCGTCAACAGGGCTCTGAGCTTTGGGGATGGGATAGACAAACAGACAAACTTCAACCTTCACTTTGATCCAATCTCCTCCAACTCCTCTTGCACTCCGATTGTACCAAAACTTTGCTTCCCCCGTCAGAGAAAAACAGGAAGAGTTCCATCCTGGTTCATCCCGGGAATATTAGGAGAGCAGTTCTCCTCATCTATTGCAAGGAGTGTGAACAAACGATGGCAACGAGATTGGGACGGATCACGAAGCCATCAGATAACAGGGTGGAAGGATGGTGGCAATTCCAAACACTCGCAAAATGGAACCGTCGGATAACTAGGAGAAAACTCCATGTGGTAGATGGTTATGGGGATAAAGTGTATGGCTAAAAAAAGTCCTACACTAGTGTTGCTACCGTTCCCCGGCAACAGCGCCAGAAAAGCTTGTTAGCACTCCTTTGCCTAATTAAATGCGCAAGCACACAGAGTACGATGTAGCCTTTCACCAGGGGAGTAGAAACCTGGATGTCAAATCGAAGGAATGGTAGATGCGACTAGCCTAGAAATATCTTAACCAGACCCACCAGGGGAGAAATGGGTAAAGGGTGTAGAGAACTTAACCTAGTTAGCCACTCGTTACCCCAAACAACCTATCTTAATCTAACATGATCTGCTTCGACGGCTAGAACGGGAGGAACTCAGAACGGGGTGAGAGAGGGGTTCTTCCGGGCTCAGCACTACTGTTATGAGTACACCTGAACGTGGTGGAGAACAAAGGACAGACAGGGATGTTACCACTTGCCACCTACCACTGCAGTTCCGTGGGGTGCAACACAACCTGAGGTGGCTAGCCAGCACAGGCACCACGCCTAAGCTTTGAGCCACTGACCTCCACCCAACGCGAAGGGTATAGAGGAAACCCCAAACAAGAGTCGCTGTCACTCGTGCAGACTCTGGTACCCGTGGATCATATGATAGATAAGATAAATTGCTGAAAGTAAAGAGTAAACTAGCGAGATACTAAGGCAAGAGACCGAGGAACTTACTGAAGATATCTCTGAAGCTTTATTCCTTGGGGGCAGAACAATGTTGAGGGAAGGCCGAGATGACTCCCGAACTCCCTCTACACACTTGGCTGTCACCCAAGCACTCACCCACTACTCTCCCTACTCTACTCTAAGATAGTGGACTACATCTTGAGCCTTCTCTTCTCTCCGATGTATGGTGTGTCTTGAGTGGGGGTGAAGGACGCCTTTTATAGTCACCCAAGGGTGGAATCCTGTGTAATTGTCACGCCACCATCTTGCTTAGCATCCACGCGAAAGGGGAGGCGTAACGGCCCTGGAAGTAGGCCGTCCGGCCTCATCAAGGCCGTTCGGCCTGGGTTGGTCGCCATCTGGCACCGCCTTTCTTGTGGACGCTCCTGATGATGTCCTGATGATGGTTGTGGTGGCGTTCACCTCAAGCTTGATAGTTGGGGGCCGGTCGGCCTAGGGGAGGCCGTTCGGCCTGGCCTTGGCCCCTCTCGGCCCTCCGTTGCACCGACTCGCTCATCAATGGTTGCATGTTGTCCCTTGAGGTGGTTTTGGTTGCGTTGAATTAATGTTGTCTGAGAATTCTAGGTAGGTGGACCTTCCAATCTATGGCCTAGGCCTTTCGGTCTTAACTTCATTTATTCTTGTCACTTCTTGCCTGGGGGTCCATTGGTGACTCCCTAAGGTCCTTGTGCAAAGTTTGGAGCATTTTGGGGACGATTGCAGGCCGGCCGGCCTTGTCCAGACCGATCGGCCTAAGTCACGCCGACCGGCCTGGCAGGGTTCTGCCGGCGATCTTCCCGGACGCGTAACTTTCTTGTCCGGACTCCGAATTGGGTCATCCAAATATCCATTTCGATCATCTCGAAAAGCTCTTCGACATGGTGCTGTAAAATATGTGATTTGGGTCACTTTTGCACCATGTCCAAGTCTCCTTTGTCTCGAGATGAACCTTCACTTGTATGGCTTCACCAATGTTGATATTTATGCACCATATTATCTGTATTTCCTTGCAAAACATATTGGTACACAAAACTCGTGGAACTCATTAGTATAAATGATATTAGCATGATTATCACTATAAGAGCATGAAATCTAGAGAAATGTTGGCGGTTAAAGTCATGGATATCGACCGCCAACAGTCACGGTAGACATGAAATTTGATGAAACAAACGGCTCTCAAGTAGAGCAAGTTGAGAATGACTTTGTAGAAAATGAAGAGCCTCCTAGTCAATCTATCATGAGGATGGGCATTGGTGAAGTGCGACCTTTAGAAGCTCAAGATGAAGCTCATGCTCCGGAGAATGCAAACATTGATCCATCTTCATCAACTAGAGTTGAAGCCCCAAGTTCTCTTCAAGATCAAGCTGAAGCTCATGGTGACGATCATGATCATGGCAATGATCTAGGGGGAGCTCATGGTGATGAAGCTCAAGTTGATGCACCACACAATGAAGATGAAGATGATGGATTCATTCAACGTCAATCAACATTTTCTCACCCAAGAGTTCATCAAAGTGTCCAACGGTATCATCCCGTTGATAATATCCTTGGGAGCATCCGAAGAGGGGTAACCACTCATTCACGTTTAGCAAATTTTTGTGCATGTTACTCGTTTGTTTCCTCTTTGGAACCTCTTAAGGTTGAAGATGCTCTTGGAGATGCGGATTGGATTGTGGCAATGGAAGAAGAATTGAACAATTTCATAAGAAATGAAGTGTGGGAATTAGTTCCAAGGCCCAAGCAAAATGTGATTGGCACCAAGTGGGTTTTCCAGAACAAACAAGATGAACATGGCATTGTCACAAGAAACAAGGCTAGATTAGTTGCTCAAGGCTACACACAAATTGAAGGTCTAGACTTTGGTGAAACTTATGCTCCGGTGGCAAGGCTTGAATCCATTCGCATTCTTCTAGCCTATGCCGCCCATCATGAATTCAAGCTTTATCAAATGGATGTCAAGTGTGCATTCTTGAATGAGCCTCTCTCCGAGCTAGTGTATGTGGAGAAACCACCAAGATTTGAAGACCTTGACCACCCCGACTACGTGTACAAGCTCCATAAGGCGCTCTATGGGCTCAAGCAAGCTCCTAGAGCATGGTATGAATGCCTTAAGGATTTTCTTCTCAAGAACGGATTTTTAATAGGCAAAGCCGATTCAACTCTCTTCACTCAAAAAGTAGACAAGGATTTATTTGTATGTCAAATTTATATTCATGATATCATCTTTGGTTCTACTAATGAAACGTTCTGTGAGGAGTTTAGTAGGATCATGACCAAAAGATTTGAGATGTCCATGATGGGTGAATTGAAGTTTTTTCTCGGATTTCAATTCAAGCAATTGAAGAATGAAACTTTCATATGTCAAACCAAGCACACTAGTGATATGCTCAAGAAGTTTGACATGGCCGAGGCTAAAGCTATCAAAACCCCAATGCCGATAAATGGACATCTTGATCTCAACGAAGAAGGAAAATTGGTTGATCAAAAGGTATATCGCTCCATGATTGGTTCTTTGCTTTACCTTTGTGCATCTAGGCCGGATATAATGCTTAGTGTGTGCATGTGTGCAAGATTTCAAGCCAATCCTAAGGAATGTTATTTAATGGCCGTAATGAGAATATTTAGATATTTGGTGCATACTCCTAACCTTGGCTTGTGGTATCCTAAGGGCTCCACTTTTGATCTACTTGGCTATTCCGACTCGGATTATGCCGGTTGCAAGGTAGATCGAAAGAGTACCACGGGGACTTGCCAATTTCTTGGTTAGTCCTTAGTGTCATGGAGTTCTAATAAACAAAATTCCGTTGCGCTATCCACCGCCGAGGCTGAGTATGTTGCGGCCGGTGCTTGTTGTGCCCAATTCCTATGGATGAGACAAACCTTGAGAGACTTTGGTTGTGAGTTCAAAAACATACCACTCTTGTGTGACAATGAGAGTGCCATAAAGCTAGCCAACAATCCCGTCCAACACTCAAGAACCAAGCACATTGACATTAGACACCATTTCCTTAGAGATCATGAAGCCAAAGGAGATATCGCCCTAAGCAATGTAGGTACCGAAAGTCAACTAGCCGATATCTTCACAAAGCCGC
Organism: Urochloa ruziziensis; assembly: GCA_015476505.1. Taxonomy (NCBI): domain Eukaryota; kingdom Viridiplantae; phylum Streptophyta; class Magnoliopsida; order Poales; family Poaceae; genus Urochloa; species Urochloa ruziziensis. Next base: position 12,568,677 of record CM027125.1, on the reverse strand, counting down.
TAGATGAGCAAAGGTTTTGTTCTCTAAGGAGTGAGCTAAATATCTTGTATTCTCATTACTTGGCTTGACATGTTGCATGCACCTTGATTGTTGCCTAGAATAGATTAAAATGTCTTTTTGTGTGAGTTTTTTAAAACATTTGGATTTGTGATCGCTGGATCATCTCTTGTCTCAAATTGGTCATAGTTATGTAATGATGATTGTGGCTGATCAATTTGGGGCAAGTGTTCTTATATGTCCATAAGCTAAATCTCTCAAAATCATCGTTCGAATCTTATCTAGAATAATTCTGGTTTCCTGTCCACCGGATCATCCGACCCATGGTCGGATCATCCGGTTCATATTAGCCAGCTGGATCTTACCCAGCATCTTCCAGAGAACCCTATCCCGTCGGATTCTCTGACCCTACGTTGGATCATCCGACAAGTGCTTCAAGTATAAATATCGAGACATAACCGTTGGCCCCCCAGTTCTTTCTTTTTCCACCGCCGTCGCCCGTTCTCGCCCCTCCTCTCACGTGCGCAACTATTTTGGTGGCCAATCATGGGTTTGTTGATCTTCAAGCCTCCTTTGATTCTCCAAACCTCAGAAGATTCGATTCCCATCGGATCATCTGGAGTTTTCGTGGGAAATCTCAAAGGTATCTCATTCAAACTTCCCATCACCCGATCTATCAATGTAGGAGGTTCTAGTGGATTTCCTTTGGTGAATCACCTTGAATACATGACTAGAACATATGCCTAGAATCTTATCTCAGTTGGTGGTCTAGAACTTCAATTCCATGAACTTTAGGTTTTGCTCGGGCTCTGTCAGATCATCCGATTGTGCTTCGGAAGATCCGCCCGCCGGATCATCCGACGCACAGCCAGAAGATCCGACAGGACTGAGAGCATGACAATTCTTTGTAGACTTCCAACTTTGATTCATCTATTGATCCTTGATCTCGTATCTCTCCAGATGGGTCGTACCAAGGTTCCTGGCAAGAAACCACCTCCCGCACCTTTGAAGAAGCATAATACTCAAGAAGAATCAGAGACCGAGTCCGATGAAGAGATTAGGGAGGTTGGGAAATCCAAGAGAGCTTCCAAAGGATCGTCTTCTAGGAGTGTTCGTGGCAGGGGTGCCACTAAGGGATAGAACAAGGAGCTCTGTACCTATAGTCGTTCAAAGACAAAAACTCCAAGAAGGCAAGAGGGGTCACTATACAATGACAACATTGATTTATCCTTTCTCGTTCAGAATATCATCAGTGTTGAAATTCCTAGCCGTGCTCATGATGATCCACCTTTGGTGAATTTTAGGCTAGCGGCAAATAGCATGAAGCGCTTGAGATTCAGTGAGCATGAGGACCCTAGATCTATTCCACACAAGCAATTCAAGGGGGATCCTCAGTTTTGGCTTCCATATCAGGCTGATTGGTACGAGTCCTTTATTTTGCACATTGGACACATTTGCACACCCATGAAGTGTGTGGATTGGAACTACATGGATGGCATCACCGGTCCACTTGAACCGGTGATAAGGGATGTGCATAAGAGATGTGTGGAGATAGATGTGGACAAGATCATGGGTTTCCAGTGCCATTTCAATGAAGAAATAGTGGCTCAATTCTATGCCACTCTTTGGATTGACCAAGCAAGGGATGAGATGCATTGGACCACCAATGGCAAATGATTCTCAGTGACCCTATTTGAGTTTGCCAGGATGTTTGGACTAGCGAAGGAGACCACTTATGCTCACACTAGGAATGATCATAGCAAAGTGGATCTACACCGTGGCTTGGAGCTTGAGGAGACCAAGATGATATTCATGTATGATGGTTATTATGGAGATGTTCAAATTGGTAAATATCATGGTCTCTCACCATTTTACAAATTGCTCAATCAACTCTTTAGAGGTACCTTGTATCCTAGGGCCGGAGATGCGGATAATATCTCCAAGAGGGCCAAGAACTTGCTATTCCAAAAGGCTCCCGACAAGCCCAAGTTCAAGGTCTTCAACTTTATTAGGAATGAAATCATCTATTGCTCATATGATGCCACTAGCGGATGCCACTATGCACCATATATCTTTCATATGATCAAGAATGTGTGTGGTGTCAACATCTTAGCCGACCGAGTGCATACCCCTTATCACTCCGCTCCGGGCAAGATCGCTCAACTCTTAAAGGTCAAGAACAAAGCTTATGTGCCGGTCCAAGCCCCAACTTCTCCATCTCATGGAGCTTCTTCTTCACGTGCACCACATGCCCCCTCTTCATCATATGTTCCTCCACCTCCTAGTGGTACCGGGAAGAAAAGGGCAAGCTTGACTCTATTCTTCAAGGAGTTTTTGCTTGCTTCAACATGTGCAAACAAAATGCTCAAGACATTCGTGAGACTCGGCAATATTTGGATAAAGAAATGCTCAAGTTTGAGCGTAGGCAAAAGGCAATCATGACAAAGGTTGATCTTCTACACTCTCCCGTTCGTGAGCCTAGGGAGTTTCCTCCACCACCATCTTTCTATAATCCTTGGGAGGGGACTTCTCAAGGATATACCTTTGGTGCTTCACAAATTGAAGAAGAGGAGGAAGAGGATGAGGAAGAGGAAGAGGAAGAGGAAGAGGAAGAGGAAGAGGAAGAAGATGAGGAAGAAGAAGCCGAAGAGGAAGAGGAAGAGGACGATGACGAGGAGGAAGATGATGATGAAGACGATTAGTAGCTCCCTTTTTGGTTTTTGATGACAAAGGGGGAGTGAATTTGGGCTTTCGAGACCCCCATTATCTTCTTTCCGCCCTATCTATCGTTTTTATTCATGTTTTAGTCTTAAGGACATGTAAGAACTCATTTGTGTTATGTGTGATGTGTGACATGTGAGACAATTTTTATTTGTAAGACTTAATCATGGTTGATGCTAATGTGAAGTTTGAACTTGGTTAATTCTATGGTTGTAATGCTTGGATGGTGAATTGTTATTTCTCACTTTTATTGTTGTGGATATCTTGTCATATGCATCACGTTGATTTTATCACACTTATGCACATGTATGCAATGATTAAGGGGGAGTTCTTACATAAACATGAACAAAGGCATTTGAGGCCAATTAAGTTGAACATGCACATGTTTAGGGGGTGCTTCGCCATTTTTATTTGAATGCAAAACATGAATTTTATTCCTATCTTGTGAGCCAAATTTGTGTTGTCATCAATTACCAAAAAGGGAGAGATTGAAAGTGCATCTAGGCACTTAATCTAGTTTTGGTAATTAGTGACAATGTAAATTTTGGATATGATGCTTTGCATGAGTTGTGTAGGAATAAAATCAAAAGAAAAGAAGAGAAAGATGAAAGGAAGGTCCCCAATTTATATTTGTATGGTGATGGAATCTATCGAAGGATTTAAATTTATTTATGGTTTGAATTTGAGTATAGGATCACCGTACTATCAAGGGGGACGTGCTTGATGAGTTTAGGTTGTTAAAGTGCTTATACTTGAGATGACTTACACACACGAGAGACACAAACATACAAAAATCTACCCTACACAAAGTTCACTGTGTGTCGGAACTTAGGCTGGAAGATCCGACTCACAAGTTCCGGCGGGCTCTGTCTGAAATTCTTTTTTCATAGGAAGATCCGAACCATGCATCGGAACTTCCATGACTTAGCCAGTTTTCAGAGTCCTTGCACAATCGTCAGAACTTCGGCCGGAAGATCCGACCCAGAAGTTCCGACGTGCTCTGTCTCTAATTCATTTTTAATCAGATGATCCAGACCATGCGTCAGATCTTTCTTGTCGAAACTTCCATCGGAAGATCCGACCCCAAAGTTCCGGGCGGCTCAGTCTCTAATATTTTTCCATCGGATGATCCTAAACTTGTGTCGGAACTTCCATCGGATCATCCGACCCTTGTGTCGGAACTTTCCAGACTTAGCCATATTTCAGTGGTTCAGCTTTCAACGCAGCATCCATGGTTGGCAACTTCACCACGGGCCGATGACGACCGAAACTAAATACTACTCGGCATGGCTTCAGCTCGCGCCGCCGTACACCTTTGACTACTTCAAGCTTGCACCGCCGCTGACATCAACTACTCGAAGTAGCCCTCACACACTCAAACTAGTTGAAAAACTCCGACTAGTCTGCTTCATCGGAAAACGACAACAAACAAGCTAAGTTACTTATTTTAATTATTTTTATTAATTTCTCAATCTTATTCAAACAAGATTGGCCAAGCGTCGACTACTTTTTTCGGTTATGCCTCTCAACGAGATTTACACAGTTACTTTCGGATGCTACGCTGACTACTCCTGGGCTTTGCGACAGATAGCCACAGGCTTAGTGCACCAAGTATTGGAGGCTCTGTCACAAGTTTGTGCACCGAGTGCCGGAGGTTTTGCTACAGGCTTACAATAACGATTGCGGAGGCTACGGCCACAAAGTTGTGTTCTAAGTGCTGGGGGCTCGAACAACTATACCATATGGAAGTATACGCGCTACAACATGCGCTCTTGCCGACTGCTTCATAAGTCTGCATTCCATTGTCGCGCAGTCGACTATTTATTTCGCTGATTTCTCTTAATGGTCGCTAAACTCCTCGAAGTAGAAAATGCCTTATGTCGTGAGCCTTGATAATCTGTGTCCAACCTAAAGTCTCTATAAGACGACAACACAAGAGCTAAGGCCCATACATTGACCTGGTGTTTAAGCGCAGCAGGCGGACTACTCGGAAGAATTGGCATTTTATTTTTTTACTGAATACAATTTCGGTATATTGAACATCTGTCACACCCGGTTTTCCACAGAAATCCGAATGCTGCCATATGTGTGCCCAGGAAGTCCACACAACACATATAGCTTACAAATATGGTATTACAGAGAACACAATGCTCAAATAAAACAATTTACATCAGAGTTTACAGAAATTACACAGCGGAAGTCTATCTTATTGAAAATTATCTTCTAGTCGAGCCTCAAGTCTACAGGGACACCGACTGGTTGACCACAGCTTAGATGTACGGAAGGCCTTCTGATAAATCTTCAGCCACTGCCTCAAACGCTGCTCCATCTGATTACCCATCCGGGATTTTGTTGATTGATTGCAAGTGTAAGTAACCCATCTTACTTAGCAAGTATAACAGGAATGCATGAAGGCTTAAGAGAGGCTTGACACGGCTAAACTGCATTTAGCACTTTTAGTTGGTTCGTTTTAGCGTTCCCCAAATTACCACAAGTGTGAGCAACTCCCTGTTATAAACCCCATTAGATAAGATGTATGTACCATTAGAACAGTAGAGCATCATCATCATCATCTTCTAATCAAAAAGGATCCAGGCCGCTCGTGACCGAGGGCACGACTATCATGATAGATTTACACTCTGCAGAGGTTTCACCCTTTAACCACCGGTCGCGTGAAAGCTCAAAGGAGCTTTGCACCCAACCACGCTCAACCCACATTTCCGAGGTGTGAGGGCATAGGGATGCTACGAGGTTTTTCCCAAGACACCCTAACAAGCACAGTAGCCGTTTTGGTCCAACTTGCAGCGCATGACCCCAAGGCATCGAGATTGATTTAGGCCCAAGGATATTATGCACCAAGGGGGAATCAATGACGTCCGGAGCGCGGGCATCGCCCTTTCGGCGCAACGTGTGGAGTTCCCATCACACAGGGACTCCCAGCACGGGACTGTGCCTAACGAGAGATAGCCAACGGACCTCAGTGAGCAAGTGAGACCGTCCTCGATGGATCAAAGATCATACTTGAACTGTAGCTCCCCATGTACGCCTTTTGGTAGCCACTGGCAAGCTAGAGACGTACAAGATACTTGACCAAGACCAGAGCCATAATAGTTCCGATGGTGGCGACAGGTTCCGATGGTGGCCATTGCGTTTATGATCTCCGTGAGACCCCACCTGAAATCTCCTACCTCGGGATACCCCTAGGTATCTATAAGGAAGAAGTCAGACGCTTATTAGGACTCTACTCTGTAATCTTACTAGAACTTCAACATTGTAATTGACTAGTTCCCCGTCCCTTGGGATATATAAAGAGGGGCATGGGTTTATAGATCGACAGACTCATAGAGAACCAACTCTCAACAGAGAGACATTTACATTCCTACGCAATAAAAATCTACCAAACATGACGTAGGGTATTAAGTTATATCGGCGGCCCGAACCTGTCTAAACTTGCGTTGTGTAGCCATTGCGTTTATGATCTCCGTGAGACCCCACCTGAAATCTCCTACCTCGGGATACGCCTCGGTAGAATCGACGGTAAAACACCAACATCTGGCGCGCCAAGCAGGAGAGTTCATCGAAGATTCCGTGGTAAACCCAATGGCATCGATGAAGCGGATTCAAGCAACCACCCACCCACCGTAATTCCCTATTTTACTGGCGTGGTGAGGTTGCTGTTACATGTAGGTAGGGATGAAAGCGGATCGGATCGGATAATACCTTTTCCACATCCTCATCCATATTTTTTTGTCGGATATGGAGCGGAGCGGATATCTTGCGGATGCGGTTACGGATGCGGATTTTTTCGGATGTCGGAACTGGTGCGGAGTCGGAGCAGTTTCGGAGCGGATGCGAATTAATATAGTCGGATAATATATGCTTACATATAGTTTTTAAGTGACAAATAATTTCTAAACCAAACTATAATTTAGCAACGTAACACGAAAAATACTTATCTTTATGGTTCTTTATGGTTCATGAACCATGACATAGTTTATGGGTGTCTCGTTATTTGAGCTGAGCTCGATTTGTAGTGTGATGACATGGTGGCCTCGTTAGATTAGTCGGATATCCTATTATAAGCCTCGGATAATCCGCGTTCAATTATCGGATAATCCATATCCATCGGATTTCGCTTAAACCATATCCTACTCCGCATCCACACACAATCGGATTCGGATTATCCATATCCGCACGGATATCAAAAATGCTTCTCCATATCCGTAAAAATCGGATTCGGAGCGGATCGGATGCGAAAATTATCCTCAACACTTTCACCCCTACATGTAGGCAATGCAGTCGTGCTCGTGCGTTGTGCCCAAGGTGGAAAAACATTTGATCTGTTACTCGTCCCAATCGGCCAATCATGCCGACTCGGTGTGTCTCCTCGTCGAGTACAAGATGAGTTCGGACTCAATTTGACAATGATACGATGATGCGTGACCTTTGTGCTACTGCGCACTTTGTCCGAGCCGAGTTGAAGTCTGAAGCAGAGAAGACACGGCACTCAACCTCGCCGAGTTCCAATTCGAAGCAGAGACGGTCCGATGCGGAGCAGGCACTCGTCGATAGCATCAGCCTGTCAGCAAAAGCCAAGGCCGTGTTGCTTTTAATCAAGGCGTGGAAAGCAGAGCTCCGCACGGGTAACAACTGAGGCAAACAGCACAGCATGGACGGGAGATGGTCGTCCTGCTGCGTGACGTGGAGGGACTGTTGCACGTGAATCAGGTCCAAGGTGAATCCAAGTCCAGAACGGAATACTACTCGGCGACATGCAATCTCCTACGCTACGACGTCAAGTTTCAAGCCAAGAACTCAATTTCCGAGTCAAACCTGAAACAGAGGAGCACTCGGTCTCGCCGAGTTCCCATCTGAAAAGGCTGCGTGTGCTGTTACGGAGTCGGAGGCAGTAATGCAGAGAAAGGAAATCATCTTTTATGCTCGTATATGTGGATAAGGACAAACACTACAATGCCATGCTATACGTGCAACGGAGGAAGCAATCAGTGGCTGCTCTGTGCTCTCGCACACGAGCAAGGCAGGCGCACAACTGCACCAAGACCACTTCAGCTTTCAACGCAGCATCCATGGTTAGGCAACTTCACCACAGGCCGACGACGACCCAAACTAAATACTACTCGGCATGGCTTCAGCTCGCGCCGCCGTACACCTTTGACTACTTCAAGCTTGCACCGCCGCTGACATCAACTACTCAGAACATGGCCCTCACACACTCAAACTAGTCGAAATAACTCCGACTAGTCTGCTTCATCGGAAAACGACAACAAACAAGCTAAGTTACTTATTTTAATTATTTTATTAATTTCTCTATCTTATTCTAACAAGATTGGCCAAGCGTCGACTACTTTTTTCGGTTATGCCTCTCAACGAGATTTACACAGTTACTCTCGGAGGCTACGCTGACTACTCCTGGGCTTGCGACAGATAGCCACAGGCTTAGTGCACCAAGTATTGGAAGCTCTGTCACAGGTTTGTGCACCGAGTGCTGGAGGTTTTGCTACAGGCTTACAATAACGATTGCGGAGGCTACGGCCACAAAGTTGTGTTCTAAGTGCTGGGGGCTCGAACAACTATACCATATGGAAGTATACGCGCTACAACATGCGCTCTTGCCGACTGCTTCATAAGTCTGCATTCCTTTGTCGCGCAGTCGACTATTTATTTCGCTGATTTCTCTTAATGGTCGCTAAACTCCTCGAAGTAGAAAATGCCTTATGTCGTGAGCCTTGATAATCTGTGTCCAACCTAAAGTCTCTATAAGACGACAACACAAGAGCTAAGGCCCATACATTGACCTGGTGTTTAAACGCAACAGGCGGACTACTCGGAAGAATTGGCATTTTATTTTTTACTAAATACAATTTCGGTATATTGAACATCTGTCACACCCGGTTTTCCATAGAAACCCGAATGCTGCCATATGTGTGCCCAGGAAGTCCACACAACACATATAGCTTACAAATATGGTATTACAGAGAACACAATGCTCAAATAAAACAATTTACATCAGAGTTTACAGAAATTACACAGCGGAAGTCTATCTTATTGAACATTATCTTCTAGTCGAGCCTCAAGTCTACAGGGACACCGACTGGTTGACCACAGCTTATATGTACGGAAGGCCTTCTGATAAATCTTCAGCCACTGCCTCAAACGCTGCTCCATCTGATTACCCATCCGGGATTTTGTTGATTGATTGCAAGTGTAAGTAACCCATCTTACTTAGCAAGTATAACAGGAATGCATGAAGGCTTAAGAGAGGCTTGACACGGCTAAACTGCATTTAGCACTTTTAGTTGGTTCGTTTTAGCATTCCCCAAATTACTACAAGTGTGAGCAACTCCCGGTTATAAACCCCATTAGATAAGATGTATGTACCATTAGAACAGTAGAGCATCATCATCATCATCTTCTAATCAAAAAGGATCCAGGCCGCTCCTGACCGAGGGCACGACTATCATGATAGATTTACACTCTGCAGAGGTTTCACCCTTTAACCACCGGTCGCGTAAAAGCTCAAAGGAGCTTTGCACCCAACCACGCTCAACCCACACTTCCGAGGTGTGAGAGCATAGGGACGCTACGAGGTTTTTTCCAAGACACCCTACCAAGCACAATAGCCGTTTTGGTCCAACTTGCAGCGCATGACCCCAAGGCATCGAGATTGATTTAGGCCCAAGGATATTATGCACCAAGGGGGAATCAATGACGTCCGGAGCGCGGGCATCGCCCTTTCAGCGCAACGTGTGGAGTTCCCATCACACAGGGACCCCCAGCACGGGACTGTGCCTAACGAGAGATAGCCAACGGACCTCAATGAGCAAGTGAGACCCTCCTCGATGAATCAAAGATCATACTTGAACTGTAGCTCCCCATGTACGCCTTTCGGTAACCACTGGCAAGCTAGAGACTTACAAGATACTTGACCAAGACCAGAGCCATAATAGTTCAGATGGTGGCGACAGGTTCCTGGGTTGCCGCTTTAAGAACCGGACCTTACGGAGAGACACTAGAACAAGCACGAAGCAGGTGTTCTAGCTCCCTGAACCATGTTGCTAAAAAGCAAGTTTTACCATAAGTTGAAGTGAACCATCAAAGTCATGATTTACAGTTAAATAAAAGTGATGTAGCTGCGCTTAGCAAAAGAATACCCATATGCATAAACTCGGGGTATAACAAGGACAGGATAAAAGTAGCTAGGTACAACCTTAAGGCATATCAGGTTACACACATGCATATGAATGAATGATTAAAGGTGAATAGGTTGCAAGGAATTTCCATGTTACACTTGCCTTAAATCCAGATGATAACTGCTCAGTGTCTTCAGTTCTTGTTCTTCGAGATCCTTGAACGAAGTTCCTCCTCCTACTCGTGGCAAACAACGACACAAGCATACAAATAGACAAACAAGCACAAATAAGAACATTACACTAATCAAAGAGAAAAGCTTTAAAAGAATGTACTAAGCAGAAAGGCTCGATCAAAGGACACGCGATCGCAAAGAAATGCTTAAGACGAAACTACGGGTGTGAAGAAACAACTATCGAAAGAATTTAATTATAAAACAACACAGGACTTAGTTGCTTCATTTATTTTAGTTAAGAAAACAGGAGTGTAGGATACTTTTAGAAAATATCCTATGTTAGAGTTATTCCAATTCATACTCACATTTGAAAAGACGATGTGAAGCCTAGTCATATTTTATTTAGAGATGTTTATGTATAAGTTATGCAAATTAAACATTTAATTTAGAAATAAAACACTTGTGAACATCTAAGCGTATAAGTTTATGTCTCGAGTTCATCTAAGCCAATTATAAAAAGAAACATGTTTATGTTGATATTAATCGTATTAACTTTATTATGAAAACGAGATATAACCTAGCTTGCTTTTATTTAGAAAAGCGAATGAAATATATATAAATCAGGTTAGCATTTGATTTAGAAACACCGAGGTATACCTCTAGTTGGCTTTTATTTATGAAACACAGTGAGATAGTATTAGTCAACTTAATATTAGTTATGAAAACCGACATGTACCCCTAATTTGCTTTTATCAGGAAAAGGCATTTGAGTAAACATTAATCAAATTAATTTGGTAATAATTTATAAAATCACAAGTTGGGGTAAACAACACTACTAACATATACTTTATATTATAACGAACCTAACGCAACTTGAACAATCGAAACGGAGCTAAAACGTAAACCTAAGGTTAAAGCAAGGCTGCAGGGACCAAACCGTAATTAACTATAGATCGCAAGGGTTAGATTGCAAAAGGCCAGGAGTCTTCTTCCTCCTCTGGGTGAGCACGGCCGGCGGCCCTGGCGGCCAAAATCGCCGGCGTTCCGGGCGGGGATGAGGTTCGGCGAGGTGGGGGAACGACGGATGAGGACGAGGGGGTCATGTGGGGGTGCTCACCGGCGGCGGAGACGGCTCGTGGCGGCGGGGTTTCGGCGCGGACGGCGGACAGCGGCGGCGGCATCCGAAGGTCGACGGGCGGCGAGTAGGGACTCCACCGGTGCGGCTTGGCGAGGGGATGACCGTGACGGGGGCGGCTTGCTCCGATGGTCGACCGAGACGACGAAGACCGGCGGCGGTGCTTGGTGCGGCGCGGTGGTGGATGGCTCGGTCTCCTCAGGGCGGCGGCGTTCCAGCGACGGAGAGGCAACGCGGACCGGCGGCGGATGCGCGGCTCGGCGTCGCGGTCCTCATGGCGGGGCCGGCTCAGCGCAGCGGGCACCGAGGCAGCGGTGGGGGCGGCGAATGCCGGCGGCGGCACTCGGTGGCGCTTGGCACGGGCAGCGGCGGTGTGCTCGGCGAGGAGGCGGCCGCGGCGGGGCAGCAGCAAGGGGGGCACGGAACCCTAGGCGGCGGCCTCTTATAGGGGCACGCGGAGGCCGAGGAAGGCCGGCGGCGGCGGCGGCCTGCTGGGCCTAACGGGCCGGGGCGGGGTTAGCGGGTCGGGTCGGGTCTGCTGGATCTGGCCCGATCCGTTAGGGTTAGGGTTTTGGTTTATTTTCCGGGAAATTATTTTCAATGCAAAAACAAATCCAAAAAACTCCAGGAAGTGTTTTTAAAGCACCGAAAATACCCAAAATATCCCAAAAATTCCAGAAAAATTTCCAGAGATAGATTGGGACACAATGAGTCCAAATAAAATACCTGGAGCTCATGAAAAGGATTATAGAGCCTTCTAATAAATAGAAGGAGCTCTAGAAAAAAGGAGAATTAAATTCTGAGAAAGTCCAGAAAATTCTCAGAAGAACCTAAACGTCGCATAAACACATTTTAAAACCTGAGCACTCATGGAACACCAAATGCGTCAGCATGAATGCAATGCGCATAACAAACCTATTTAATTTCAAAAGGACAATCAATTGTTTTTCCTGCACTAAATTCCCTGTAAAACAAATAAATGTTAGAAAAAGTTTTAAAATTATGAGGAATCGTTTTTTAATTGTTCTTTCTAATCACATCCTGACATCCAACAATTTCACGGTGTGACAACATTCCACATTATGTACTACATAATGTTTTCATTGTCTTTTTTCAGGTGACAATTCTCTAAGCCACGCAACGTGCCATCACCTTCACCAGCTTCCATGCTCGAGGGCTGGATGCTAATTACAACTCGGTACACCATCAGGCTTACCTAGTTGTTTCTTGGGGCTATTGCGTTTCTTCCCTCATTTTCAACTCCAATTGTAAATTTATCGTAACTTTTTCTCACTTTGCATTTTTACCCCTATTGTTCACACATGAAGGCCCCGTTTACCCATGTTTGTATTACATTCATCTGAAGACCTGCAAAACGACAAATGTGCCCCTTATCCTTATCACTTTTACTGTGACTCTCCCTAACACTCCAGAACCGGCGGCGCTCGATTCATTTTCCCGTTCTCTTTGGGTGGCAGCGGCGCATGACCTAGCTGGACGGAGGCGCGTGCAGGCAAGCGGGAGGAGGCATGTGCGGGTGTTGCTGGCGTGCAGCTCAGGCGTGGTTGCGCGGGCCTGGCGCGTGCGCGCAGGTCGGCAGCGAGTGCCTTCTCCGTCGATGGTGACGCCGGCAGCGACTGCACTGCTGGCGGTGCCTTCTCCGACGCCAGTAGGGACCGCGACGACGGCAGCACCATCTCCAACGCCGGCCGCTAGAATCCCCACGAGCCCAAGCTCGCCCTAGATAACGGTGGACCTCCCCTGGGCGGAGTCCAAGCTTGCCCGGCCGGCGGCGGAGCTCCCTTGGGTAGCCGCACTGAGCTTAGGTTCGTCATTCCCGGGCACAGATCGAGCGCCACCGGGCCTCGATTTAGCGTTCTCGGGCGCAGATCGAGGGCCCCCGGCACCGGATCAGCCCCTTCCTTTCCAAGCACGCTAGCGGCCTCGTGCTCCACACCTCTACGAACGTGCGCCACCGCAGCCCCGCGACCCCGTGCGAGGTCCCGTGGCTGTCTATGCCCGTCCATCCCGCGGGTGCCATGGCGGCCGGCGAAGCCGCGTGTGCCGCATCCCGCAATCGCCGCGCTGCCCCGACTCACACCGTTGTTCCCCATCGGATCGTTGCCGGCGTCCAGGGCTCCAAGCCTGGTGCCCGCATCTGAGCGCGGGGAGACAATCGAGTAAGCAAAGAGTTAAGATATGAGACACTGCTGCACGGGACGGTAAAAGAAATACGGCATGTACAGTGTGAGAGAAAACATGGGTATGCGCGTGTAACGGTCTAGTCGAGTTTGTATACGCTCGTATCCGTTTACGTTGCAGCTGATTTACGGAGCAGCGTAATCAAACATATAGTAACGTTGTAAACCGATTACGCCCTAAATCGTCCGAACCAAACGCCACCTTATTTTTGTCATGATACTGTTAAAATTTTGTCAAATTCTTGTTCATATTTTGGTTGAGATGCTGTCAAATTCTAGTTCATATATTTGGTTGAGATGCTATTGAAATATAATGTCAAATAAAGGTATATTCACAATGTTCTAAAAAAAGTAGGGGTATATCCGCAAGGGCAAATTTGTCGTCTTTAACACCGTTATGTGCTGTTCACGGAGTAGGGGCAAAATGAAGCTTCGTTTCAGAACAGTATGGTTCAAAATGCAAAGTGGAAAAAAGGCATGGTAAAATAACAATTGGGGTTGAAAACGAGGGCAGAAACGCAATAGCCCCTTGTTTCTTCTCTGACATCTTCTGGTTGCCAAGTACCAATGGTGGGGCTACGGCCACATTGGCACCTGACTCATGTTTCTGGGGAGATCGTGGCGTGACGAATCAACCATGACCTCCTCTATTTGTTGCTCTACTGATGATGGCTATTTTGACTACTCACTACTCGATGCATCTCCGTTGGCTCCTACTCGGGGGTTGGGTGTGAGAAAACTACTTGATCGACAAGCTTTGAAGAAAGATTTGCTACCCGAATTAAGAGGCCTTCGGTATTTTGGGAAAAAATATCGGTTCAACCATTATTCTGGGAGACGTCTCTGGATAAGTGGGTTTTTCTGATTTTTTTAGAACAAGATTCGAGGTGACCATTATTGCTAAGCGCAAATTACTACTCGGATGATGATCTCCATGATGATTCTATGAACACTAAGTTTGTTGGACCCTTCAATTGATTATTCTAAATCATTACAAGACTCAAGGTGTCGGACATGGAGGCATAGGGCCCACACAGATGCAAGAAGACTCCAAGGGAGGATATGGCAACGAGTAGAGACCATGACGCAGGGCAGCATTGGACTCTACAATACAAGGAAACTAGTCGTTATATATAGAAAGTACTCGCACGGCGAAGTTTGTACGAGTTACTACTCAAATTGGACTAGGATTCCACTCTTTTCGCCCTGTAACCCTGCTCGCCAGTATATAAGGCCGGGCAGGGACCTCTCTCAAAATAGATCCAGAGAACATCTCATCTCAGATCGTAGAGATCAAACAATCACATCTCAAGTTAGACAATCTCGACATAAAACAATCTTGTACTCATATTTACAGTACGTAATACAAGGTCAGCAACAGGACATAGGGTATTACACCTAGTTACCGTCCCGAACATGTCCTTGAGATTACTTGAGTGTAGGTGAAATAAATATAAACGGATGGAGAAAGCACACTCTCATGGTGGAGAAACACAGCTCCAACCAATGAGAGGGCGCCATGGGGCAGCACATGGATCCATGGGCCCACAAGAGAAAGAAGAAACATACTCTCAACCAATCAGGTGCAACCACACGGATTGGAGGGCCCACCTCGGGGGTTAAACTGCATTGTGGGGGATATAGTACCCAGGTGCCTCACGAGCAAGCCTGGCAGCCCACCAAAAGGGGGCGGCCCAGCCCACCGTTCTGGACCTGATGACGTGCGGGACAAGTCGGCGCACGAAGGAAGGATCTGGAAGGTAGAGTTCTAGTTAGAATAGGAGTTTTTGTAAAGAAGGAAAGGATTCTTAGAGATAAGATCGGTTACAAACCGACTTGTAACCCAGCCCCCCGATATATAAGGCGGGCAGGGACCCCCTCCAAACAGACGACGAAATCTCTCAACACACAATCCACGCAATGCAACACCCCAAAACAGGACGTAGGGTATTACGTCAAGTCGACGGCCCGAACCTGTATAAAGCCTTGTGTCTGTCCATCCTAACCATCTTGCTTCCGATCTTTGCGATCTTCCCTGCATACAAATCACTTCCGTGGGCTACCCCGTGGAAGACTGCCAGAGATAATATCACCGACAGTGGCGCGCCAGGTAGGGGCTATCGCCGAGATCAATCTGGTAAGTTTGATGGATCGCGTCAAGATCTTGGACAGCTGCAATCTCCCGCACGGCGACGGATTCGAGATCCAGTTCGGGAACATCACCGCCGCCGCCTTGGATAGCCAAGCGGCAAGAGCTACGATCGCCACGGAGGTTTCCTCTCTAGCGCCGACTTCGGCCATCACGGCCCAATCCGGTCCGATCGCATCTGATCGTGCCGGTTCTACCCCGCTGAGTCCATCGCAGAACGCGAGGCCCAACCAGTCGGGAACAGATCTACAACGACTCAGTTCCGATCCGGCTCCTGAGAGTCACGTCGCCGAGTCGTCTCAGAGCGTAAACGCTCAACCGACGCGCGTCCCGAGCCCTGAGGTCATCACCGTCCAAACCCCCGGCTTTTGCGCGCTTACTCAGAAGCAGAAGATGAAAGACATCGTCCAGGCGGATGATTCCCTCTCTGGGAGCGACTCCTACGAGTCAAACCCACGGGGACCCTCAATCCTGGTCGACCTGCAGGAAGGTTACACAGCGTCCGACGCCTCTACGGAGCCGGAACTGCTAGGATCACCTGGAGGATTAACTCTGAGTAGTTTGGAGCGTTACACGCCCACATCCGACCTCTCCGAGTCCGAAGAAGATTACCTCGCGCAAGAAGGAGCTGGGTCATACTGCTACATGGTGGCACCAGTGACGCCACCTAACCCTGTGTCAGAGGACGAGGTCACCCCGGCCTAAGAGACGACCGAAGCCAGGGAGCAGCGCCGAGGACGCAACGCTAGTCGGGCGACTCGCAGAGCCGCTCGACTGCACGGGGCCACCGCATCAGGATCTGGCACCGCTCGACTCCAAGAACCACCTTCGGAGGATCACTGTCGTCATCGAGATCGGCGCGACAGTAGAAGCAGCCGGAACCTGATGCGCGACGGCATGTTCGAGTACAACGGATTCGACGTCTACGAGACGCCAGTCCAGAACCTCGTCACCATCGATGAGGAAATCAGTCGGCTACCACCCAGCACTCCTGGCCTGGATAAGGTAAGGGCTTTCGTACAGGCCGCCTCCGTCCAGGTCCACCAGATGCAGGGCAGAGCACATACGGTCGCTTCTGAGCCCGGGCTGTCTCGACGCCGGGCCAGCGGTGGATCGGATCGTGATGAAGATCTTCGCACCACGATCAACAGAGATCGAGACGCGAGGGACGTCATCCGCAACAGCACCGAGGAGCGTCATCGCGAGGAGATCCGACGGCGCGAAGAATACGATCGGGATCCTGGAAATCCCCGTCGTAACTCCAACAGGAGCGGTTACTCGACGGAGTCAGACTACTCTGACCCCTCCGGTAGCCCAAGGCGCGGCAACGACGGCGGTCGCACTCCGCCACGAGGACGAGCGGCTCCCCCACGCAGGCGGTCGACCCCGCCAAGGGAGCGAACTCCACCGCGCAGCAGAATCTACCGACGGGACCGAACTCCACCCAGGACTCGGAACTATCGGAGGACCCGTTCCCCGCCTAGGGATCGGGATCACAGGAGGGAGAGCACTCCCCCAAGAACAACAGACGGCTCGGGTCCAAGTGGTTCCCGCCCTATAGGTCGGATCGACGGATTCCAGTCGTTCACCGAGCGCTTAAGGAGCGTGACATGGCCCAGAGGCTTCAAGCTGTCGGATATCGACAAGTACGACGGGAAGTCTGATCCATCTCAATGGCTTCAGATCTACTACACCGCCGTACAAGCAGCCGGCGGCGACGAGGACGTGATGGCGAACTATCTTCCCATCATGCTCACCAAGGACTGCCGCAACTGGGATCAGCTTACCGCACTCTTTGTCGGTAACTATCTCGGAACCTGGGAAAGGCCCGGGAGCAAACGGCTCCTCGGTCAGATAAGACAGTGCAAGAACGAGACCCTGCATGACTTCGTTCGCAGGTTCTCGGAGAAGCGCAACTCCATTACGGATGTGACGGATCAGGAGGTGATGACCGCCTTCCAGAACGGCATCTCCGATGGAAGACTGATCCACAAGTGAACTCGGAAGCCACCCGCGACGGTCAATGACATGTTCCGGGTCGCTAGCACGTGGGCGGACGCGGAGATCGCGGAAAAAGAACAACTCAGCGAGCTCAAGAATCGCTGGGAGGAAGAGAACAAGACGACTCGCAAGCGCGACCGTCGCGAGGACGAAGATTGACATGACGACCATCGTCGCAGCGACAGTCACCCTCGCAAGAAGAAAAGCGAGGGCGATATGGTCACCACTCCGGACCGGCCCAGAGGCCGGGTAACTCCAGAAGATTTCCAGCGCATGCTCGATGAGCAATGTCCATACCACAAGCACAAGCACTCGGCACGAGAGTGCTACGGGCTCAAGCGAGCCTTTACTGGGGGCAACAGAGGCCCTCCCTACAGAAAGAGGAACGATGGTTCCCCACGAGACGACAGGCGGACCGACGAGCCCGGCGACGACTTCCAGGAGGCCGACCGAGTGGTCCGCATGATCTACGGCGGGCCGGAATTCGAGACGAAGCGCCAGCAGAAGCTCACTCACCGCCAGGTCATGCATGCAAGGGAGCCGCCGGTACCTGAGTACCTCAAGTGGTCAGAAGTTCCGATCACCTTCACCCGGGAAGATCACCCGAGCTTCATACCGAAGCCCGGTTCCCACGCCTTGGTAGTAGCTCCGACGATCCGCAACGTTCAGCTCACCAAGGTACTAGTCGACGGTGGCAGTGGCCTGAACATCCTCTTTGCCAACACATTGAAGGAGCTCGGCCTGACCACTCTCGACCTGCGTCCCCCCCAATCTGCGTTCTACGGTTTGATACCGGGAGAGGGGGCAGAACCACTCGGGCATATCACATTGCCCGTTACCTTCGGAGACCGGAACAACTACCGGACTGAGCATATGCAGTTCACGGTGGCAAACTTTGAGACTGCATATCACGCCATCCTAGGGAGGCTGGCGCTCGCCAAGTTCATGGCGATCCCTCACTACGTCTACTTACAGGTCAAGATGCCAGGGCCCAAAGGCGTAATCACCGTCTTGGGGCACATCCGAGTCGCTTACACATGCGAACAAGAGACCCTCAACGTGGTAGCTGCCCTGGACATGTCCAAGCGCATGGAGCAAGTCCTGGCTGCATCACAGGAGGTGGACAAGGACTCTCTGGAGATCCCCGCCAAGAGGCCAGCAAGAGAAGCCATCGCGCCAAGCAAGGAGACGGAGCTGAAGAGGATTTCGCTGGACCTGGATGACCCGAAGAAGACGGCCATCATCGGGGCAGAGTTAGACCCCAAATAGGAAGAAGTGCTCGTCAAATTCCTAAGGGAAAACGCCGACATATTCGCGTGGAAACCATCCGATATGCCAGGTGTCCCAAGAGAACTTGCCGAGCACTCCTTGAAGGTCAATCCGACTGCCAAACCGATCAAGCAGAGGCTTCGTCGATTCGCGCAGGACCGCAAGGAGGCAATTAGGGTAGAGATTACAAAGCTGCTAGCTGCTGGTTTATTCAGGAGGTGTTTCACCCTGACTGGTTAGCTAACCCAGTTCTTGTAAGAAAAAAGAATAATAATGATTGGAGAATGTGCGTTGACTACACAGATCTCAACAAAGCTTGCCCTAAAGACCCCTTCGTTCCCCCCCGCATCGATCAAGTCGTTGATTCCACGGCAGGCTCTGCCCTGCTCTGCTTTCTCGATTGCTACTCAGGCTATCACCAGATAGGCCTAAAACTGGAAGACCAGATAAGACCGCGTTCATCACGCCGTTCGGTGCCTTTGTTACAATACAATGGCCTTCGGTCTGAAGAACGCAGGCGCAACTATCAGAGGACAATCCAACATGTTGATCAATTGATTCCAGACTAGTAGAACCTACATCGACGACTCGTGTTCAAGATCATGAACCCCAGGACATGATAGATCCCTGACAAAGGTCTTCGAACGCCTACGTAATGCTGTGAAGCTCAACCCAAAAGTGGGCCTTCGAGTCCCTGGGTAAACTACTCGCTCATGTTAGAAGCGGCATCGGGCAAATCCGGAAGATCCGGCCATCCAGATGCTACCACCAACCTGTCAGAGGATGGCAGAGCTATGGGCTGGCAGCGCTCGGCGGTTCATATCACTACTCGCGTTCGGGTTGCCGTTTTTCAACTGCTCAAGAGCAGGACAAGTTGTGTGGGATGATGAGGCAAGCATCTTTCAGGAACTCAACGATTACCTGCAGAGTCGCCCATCTCGTCCCCCACCAGAGAACAGCTCTACTCTAATCTCGCTATCCGAGTGGTTAGCAGTACTAGGTTCGAGGTCCTGAAGAAGGACAGCATATGGGTTCAGCACCAGTCTACTTCGTCAGCGATGTCCTGCCGTATCCAAGGTACGTATCCCATGTGCGAGTTAATCTATGGTTGTTAATTCAGCAGAAGCTGAAGATACTTCGAGGCCATCCAATCCGGTGTAGCGAAATCCTTAGAGGAAATACCATAATCGGACCCACGGCCGAATCGCAATGGTCATAATGGCCGCCACCAATAACCTTTGTTCCACGTACTGCTATCAATCCGGTTTTGGCCAACTCGTAGCAGAGTGACAGAAACCAAGCTCCGATGACGACGAGATAGTTGAGTACTGGGAGAGTATTTGATGTCTCCTCCAGTCAAAGGGCGGTGCAGCGACTCCTCATCTCCCCAAGTGGAAGAATTAAATACGTCTTCAAATCTGTTCCCAGTATCCAACAACGCAGCCGAGTATTAGCACCTTGCACGTCTCGCATCGCGTATCTTTGGGTATACCACTGATGGTACCGGGACTCTGCCCTGGTCATAACCAGGTAAACAAGAACGGTCCAGGACCAACGAGAATATGGATCTTACTGCGAAGAATCAGAAAGCTAGAGGGAAATTCTAGGCTAGAGTTCCATCACGTGTTGCCGACCATAACAAAGCAGCAGATGAGTTGCGAAGATGGGTCCACCCTGAAGGCGTCCCCGGATTTTCATACAGATCTTTTAACATCTATCAAGATAACCCGATGGCACTGTCGCGGAGCACAGCGGAGAACCCCGGAGTCAGCCACTAGTGGTAACGAACGTTGGACTGGAGGACAATCATTAGACTACCCGACAGCGGCATATGCCACAGAAGCCGCAAAAGATAGGATCTGAATCGCCCACGAACCATCGGCGGCGCGCAAAAGCTACGTCATCATCGGGACACTGTACGTCGATCTGAGCCTCTCAATCTCCAAAATGCGTGAGTCGCGCAGAGGGTTTGAGTCTTGACAGACATACACAAAGAATATTGGTATCAGCGGGGCTTAAACCATCGTTGGTAAGCCTTCTGGTTGGTTTCTACTGCCGACTGCTTAGCAGAGCTATCGCCTCATGACGGAAGACGGCGTAGACATTCCAAATCCATGGAACATCGAGCATCTACAGCGTTTCTACGCCTGATTCAGTTATGTATTCATCTTTTTTTAATTAAGATATGTTTTCCCGAGTGATTTTGGAGGACAATCATCCCCAGTCACGACTCGGCAGAATTATAATATGAGTTATCAATAAAGTTGATTTCATCTCCCATCTATATCTACTACTCGAATTTCCTCTTTCGCGTCACGCACATAAAGTATGAGTGGCACAAACTTTAAATCGAGGGGGAAAGTACTCGCCAAGTCAAAGCTCTAAACGAACGACAAAGACTCTGCGGCATGAGACTGAGACCAACGAGGCTAATCTACTCCGTAACAGGTCAACCACTCAGAAATTAAGGCCAGCGCAGAAAGAAAGGGAGTAGTAGTCCCATAAAAACTTATGTACAATCACAAAAGCTTAAACATTGTTCAAAAGTACTACTTCTACCAGATACTACAAATACTTTATGAAAATTACACTGCAGGGTCACCAATACCAGAGGGGGCCGCATCATCAGAGTCATCGACAACGTCCTTGGACGGGACATTGGCGATCGGCTCGACTTCAAGGAGCAGTCTGCTCACATCATCTTCGGAGGTGCCAGCAGCGTATCCGCTGCCGAGTGGCTCCAGATCCGATGCTGGGAACAGAGACTTGAGGACCGCCAGGACATGCCCGCAGCTGGCTTGGCTGATGGAGCAAAGCTGTCGCCGAAAGAAGCGTGGAAGCGCCCGAACGCGGTCGAGGATAGAAGCCGAAGATGATGTTGCCTCCGGCTCGATCTCCTCCGCTACCACTCGGACAGCATCTTCCAGCGCGCTCTTCTCGGCGCGCAGTGCCTCCGCCTCGCTCTGCAGCCGAGCCACCTTGGCAGTGAGCTCTGCAAATTGGGCCATAATCCGGTACCGGTAATCTACAGAAAGTTAGATCTGGATAGTATATTCACGTCTGACATAAAAACAAAAAGAGAATAACATACCTCTAAGCTCCTGTGCGGCCTGGGCTTCGTTGAGCTTAGCCTGCTCCACTTCTCCGCAAAGATCGCGATGGGTGCGCCGGGCTTCCTCTAACTCAGCCTGGTGTTGGGACGCAGCGGCTTCGAGTTCAGCCACTCGGGCCACCAAGGAGTCGGCCTTAGCGACTGCGGAGGAAAGCTCTTGAATCGCCGAGGTTTTTGCCTCGGCATCAGCAGCTAAGTCCTGCAAAAGATAGTCAGATGACACAACAAATAAGTGTACACTCGGTACTCAACCTAAACAAGAAAAGTGGCTCAGGAAATACCTCGGCTATTTGGCCCATACGACGATGGAGCGACATGAACTCCGCCAGAGGAGTCAGGGGAGCACCACCACCTGGAGTGACGACCGCCGCAGGAGCGACTTCGAAATCTGCAGCCTGGGGCTCCTCCATCGCAGCAGTCTGCTCAACCACAGGAGCAGGCTGGGGGCTGCCCTGCGGCGCTGGTAGTATGGTCGGCGAAGCTGGCGCAGGACTCGGCGGAGGTGGGGTTGGTACTCGCAGCAACTCTGGTGGCGGCTCCACAGGCTGATCGCTAAGAGGATCAGACGAGTGGGACGACACCTCTGGCACTTGGATTGTTGGGATCTCTGTCTTGCCGACCGACTGCGGAGCAGGACCCGCAAAGGGGATCTCAGACGGCGTGCTGCAAGATAAAGCAAATACGGATTAATTACAGGAAAACATAAAAGTCAATCGAAGGTTGATAATATTACTTACAAAGTAGATACGCGCATTCTCGGGCGCTTTCCTCTCCGAGTGGGGGAAGGAAGGTCCCTCGGACTTGCAGTACTCAAGGGTACTATGGCAAGGGGCGACTGCTCCGAGCTGATAATTGGGGGCGGGATTGAAGACCCGGCACCACCAGCTTCGTCATCATCCGAGTCAGACGACTTGGTGAGGATGAGTTGGCGACGGCTCAGCGCATCCCCAATCACGATCCCCGTTGAAACAGAAATCTTCCGCTTCTTCGGGACAGGGGCAGCCTTCCCACCACTCGGAGACAGCACGTCTGGAGAAGGCGAGGACGACAGACTGATATTTGAGTCATGCAGGTCACTCTCGCTTCCTCCGAGTGCTTCTTCAACAGCACCGGCTCTGCGTGGAGCCGGCTGATCCACTCCCTTCGGCATCTTAGGCAAAGGAGGGATAGACACAAAAGCAGCTCGACCCTGCAAAAGTTGGGTTTAGTTCTTTACTGAGATTACACCCAATAGGTGGAATTGAAAACATAAAACAGCAACAGATTGGTTCAGTACCTCAGGGCGTGGATTCGACAAGTTGTACGCCGGAGGACCATCAGAAGTCCGCAGGGAAGTCCCTGTCGCAAAGAATTTACCAAGCCGAGCTGCAGCTTGGTCCTTGTCAACACGCTCGGGGGCTTCACGCGTGTTGTCCCCATCGGCGTAGTATTCATACGCCGGATGAGCCTGCTGCTTGAGGGGCTGGATCCGGCGCAGCACGAAGTTGGCTGCCACTCCAACGGCAGTCAACCCTCTGTCCTTCAGCTGGGCTATGAAGCCCAGCAGCTCCCGAACTTCGTCCATGTCACTTTCCTTGGGGAGAGCGCTCCAGGAATTGGAGGGGACAGGACGAGCATCAATTTCAGGAGAGATGGCAGGCGAGTGGTTTCCTACGTAAAACCACTCGGACTGCCACCCTTTATTAGAAGTAGGGAAAGGGATGTCAAAGTACTCCTGGGTTCGACCCTCACGGAGCTGGAGCCCGGCGCCTCCGACTACTCGCGGGCACTCGGTTACAGGATAAGGTTTCAACAGGAAAAGGTGAAGAAAAAGATTGAAGTGAGGCTCTATCCCAAGATAGGCCTCACAGAGATTGATAAAGATGGCGATGTGAAGAATGGAATTGGGATTCAGTGCGCAGAGACTGATCCCATAAAAATGAAGAAGGCCACGGAGAAAGGGATGCGCAGGAACACCAAATCCACGCAGAAGAAAAGATTCAAACACCACCAAATCAGAGGAATTTGGGGTGGGAAAAGACTCACCGGAGGCTGCGCGCCACTCGGCGGTTTGCTAGTCTGGGAGGATGCCGTCGATGACGTGCTGCTCGAGGCGCCTGGTGGTGGTGATGGATTCCCTCCACTCGGCGGCGCGATCCACGGTGACGTCGACGGCGGCCTTGGCCCTGACTGACCGAGCCCTTCTTGGCGACCTCTCCTTCCGCTTCGGGGCTTCCTTCCTCTTCGGCACCATGGCTGCAAGCGGGGGCCGAGGATTGAAGGATGGAGGTTGCGAAAATGGATCTAGGGTTTGCGCTCGAGCGTGGAGGAGAACTTGGGCGCTGAGAAGGCAAATGGCAAGGAAAGGAAGAAGATTGCGGCGGGGATGGCTTATAATGGATTGAACCGTCCCTCCCGCGCGCGGCGCGATGCGTGTCTCGGGAACTCAACCGACGCAGGCACGTCCTGTCGCTTTGAATTCAAAGATGCGGTATGGAGTCGCGATATCTCGCGATATTCTGGCTTCAATAAGGCAACCGTTAGTTTCCCTAGGAAACAACAGACTTTACAGGATTAATGGGCCTAAATGGGCTGAAATATGGCACGATCTTTTGGTTCTGTCAAATTAACAAATATGTGGGTTCCTGAGCTAGTGTTCAGGGGCAGAAACCACTCGGTCGTGAGGCTAAAATTAGTCGACGGCCAGGCTTATTTTTGCAATTAATATTGCAACCTTACAATTGATTTTTTACGTAAGGCATGCGATATTATCGCTAAATTCGCTCAGAAATCTGGGTTAAGTGCTGATAAGTATAAATCTTGTGAGAAGGTGGCTTATCATATGGTCAAGCTAGGTCGTGGGACACGATCTGGGAGTCACGCCGAGTTCAAGGAACTTGAGAACAGAATCCTTAAGAAGGGGAAACAAAAAAGCCCCAAAAGGAGAAGATTATCCGAAATCCATGCCCAGAGGCATGGGGACTGAAAAATTCAGTCAGGATTCACGGCTTTCAGAGTCTTGACACGATCGTGCCGAGTCGAATCAAGACTCGGGGGCTATACCCAATGGGTGCACCTGGAGGTGCACACCATTGATGGATTAAGTTCAAGAAGAAATTCATAACATTTTATTTTTGACCCTCGACCAGAATATTCTATTCTGCTCAAGGCTCGGGGGCTACACCCAATGGGTGCACCTGGAGGTGCACACCATTGAAGACCAAGATTTTCGACGGAGAAAAGTTGAAGACCCTTGGCCAATTTCATACTAAAATTGCCCAAAGCTCGGGGGCTAAGTGTATTCACTTCGATGTCGCGTTGTGAAAAAGAGCACTTCTTCCCCTCACTATGGCTACAATTGAAGAATCGTTTTCAGGAACGTTTGAGCAAGCACTTGGATCTTCCTCAAAACCACTCGAATCTTCTTCGAAACCACTCGGATGAGATCCTAGACAATTTGAGAGCATTCGGATCATGCAAGAAAAGACAGATCAATTACAGCCAACGATCGGCCAAGAAGTGCTCGGGGGCTACTGTGGGGGATATAGTACCCGGGTGCCTCACGAGCAAGCCTGGCAGCCCGCCAAAAGGGGGCAGCCCGGCCCACCGTTCTGGACCTGATGACGTGCGGGACAAGTCGACGCACGAAGGAAGGATCTGGAAGGTAGAGTTCTAGTTAGAATAGGAGTTTTTGTAAAGAAGGAAAGGATTCTTAGAGATAGGATCGGTTACAAACCGACTTGTAACCCTGCCCCCCGATATATAAGGCGGGCAGGGACCCCCTCCAAACAGACGACGAAATCTCTCAACACACAATCCACGCAATACAACACCCCAAAACAGGATGTAGGGTATTACGTCAAGTCGACGGCCCGAACCTGTATAAACCCTTGTGTCTGTCCATCCTAACCATCTTGCTTCCGATCTTTGCGATCTTCCCTGCATACAAATCACTTCCGTGGGCTACCCCGTGGAAGACTGCCGGAGATAATATCACCGACATGCATAGAAACACCCGAGGCACCCCCATACCCACTTGAGGACCCACTTGTCAGTGTGTCAGACAAAGGCGGTTGTGAGAGGGGCCCACCATGGGTCGGCCGAACCAGAGGTGTCTCCCCTCACCTCCAGCCGCCACTTGTCCTGTCTAGGGAATATTCTTTCGGTGATCTCCTATGCAACCACCTCCAAGTGCCTATAAATATGAGTGGAGGAGCTCCATTCTAAGCACCACAAGTTGAAGCACTCTCTCACTTTTAGTCTTTAGGATAGTGGAGTTAGGCTAGACTAGTTCTACTTAGGTTCCAGATCTTCTTGGAGCTGAGGGTATGACTCTTGTATCATCTAGTTCTAGGATGACTTTGCTCTACTTCAAATATACATCTTTCTTATATAGTGTTTGTCTTAGTCATGATATGTGTGAACTGTGTTCAAGTTCTTGCCTCCTACACATGCTTGGCTTATATGCTCTTGTGTCTTGAATTGAGTGCCCTCATGTGTATTAGTATTTGCTCCAGTTCGTGTAGAGTATGCTTTCATTCCGTATATAGTCTCCATGATCTATGCCACAATATATGTTCAATGATTCTCATGTTGGATGGTTCTAGTTCTAGTATGCGTACTCATGAGAGGGCTAGACCGTTGTTTGGCAATGCAAGCATGGTGCTTGGGTTGTTGCCTTCCATTGAATATGATCATGCCCCACGGTTTGGCCGGCATAGGCCACAGGTGGTGATAGCCCTGTTGGACCCTTTGAAATCTCCCACGTTTGGGTATCCCGTAGGAGTTCGTAAATGAGTGGAAACCTCGCAAAGTAGTCACGCGTAAGTGGCGATGGGGGTCATCTCCCCATGTACCTAGGTGCATAGGCCTAGTCTATATAATGTGTATGTTTGCCTCTCTAACATGACTTGTGCAGTATATAGGAAGTACATTAGAACCTACAGCTAACTCTTAGTCCTTCTCCCTAGCCTTAGACTATCTTATCGTGAGTGTTATTCTCTTGTGTGTCACACTACCCAGCTATTATCTTTACCTCTGTTGAGCTTTGGTTTATCATATCAAAATATAACTCATAAGCATAGTAGAATCTCTTGACTGACCCGCCTTCCTTTGGGAAGTACGATACCTTGGGAATACTCATGGGTGAAGTGCTACAATGGTACATCTGTGCGCTTACGGATTCATTCACATTCATTAGAATGTCACCAGGCATCTTCTTGCAGCATTGCCAGATACACCAATCTGGTAGTGACGTTAAGAAATACCAATGGCCACCACTCGTGATGAGCCCCAAAATCGCTAACATCAATGATTCAAAGGTACTAATCGACAACGGATAATGAATCAACCTTTCGACAGTTTCTTCCTTCAAAGATATGGGATTTGATTCAAAAAGATGGTTGGTGCCCGCAACTGTCCCATTTTTCGGCATCATACAAGGAATAGAAGTCATGCCAATCGGGTCAGTAACCCTACCAGTAACATTTGGTGATGGAAACAAGTCAAGAACTGAGTACCTCAACTTTGAAGTAATTGATTTCAACACCGCATACAATCCTATCTTCAGGAGACCTACACAGGTTAAGTTTGTAGGACATAGAGGCCTAGGGCCAACACAGACGCAAGAGATACTCCAAAGGAGGATATGGCAACGAGTAGAGACCGTGGCGCAAGGCAACACAGGACTCTACAAAGTATGGAAACTAGTCGACATAAGGAAAGCACTCGCATAGCGAGACTTGCCCGAGTTGCTACTTGAATTAGACTAGGATTCCACCCTTGTAACCCTGCCAACCAGTATATAAGGTTGGGCAGGGACCCCTCTCAAAACAAGTTCAATAACTCATACGTACAACAACCCAATCTCATAGGATATAGAGAATCTCGACTAGTCTCTCTGATCATCGATCGAGAAGACAAGCTTGTACTCATACTCATCCTACGTAATACAAGATCAGCAACAGGACGTAGGGTATTACGCCTAATTGGCGGCCCGAACCTATATAAATCTCGTGTCGCCTAATCGTCGAGTTCCTGATTCTACTGTCACTCCACCGAAACTCTACTACCCTAGGATACCTCTCGGTAGGACTGCCGGTAAAACACCGACATCTGGCGCGCCAGGTAGGGGGATCGTCAAGAATCCCGTGGAGATTTCGTCGACTTCAAGACAAAACAAGATGGTCCGGGAAGGTGCTGCGCTCAGAACTAAACTCAAGAAGATGATCAAGGATGGTGATTCGCTCCAGTCAAGACAGGCATTGCCAAGCATGGAGGAGCTCGTTGAAAATTTTGACGAAATCTAGCTGCCTGACATCATCAAGGGGAAGGCACTTGAATCAAGCTCACTTTTGAACTCTTCTTGAAGAATTCACTCCGAATCCGACTCAACTTCGATGAGTAGTTTGAGCACCCACCCAACCCAAACCCAAGTCGAAGACCAGTCCAAGTCCTTTTCAATGAAAGGACTAAAATTGGCAAGACAACTCTTGGGCCGACAGATTCTAGTCCTAACATCCGATCTGCCATATCAGTTCGGCGCACCTCTTGCTTTGGAAGCTATGCCAATGATCTCGAAGAGCAAATATCCACAGATTCAGAAGAACTGGAAGGAGAATCGGAAGCGCACAAGGCATCTAGGGAAACCAAGAATGCAAAAAGAGCCCAACGACGTCTTGATGCGCGAAGCCGTCAGCTAAAAACCGTTAACAAAGAACCAGTCGAAGGAGGCCAATATGTCTCCCCTTTGGCCAATGCCATGGAACTCCTGTTCCAACTGCGATCTTTACCCAAGACAGTCGCGGTCGAAAAAGCTCTAGAACAAGTTAAATCTATGATCAAACAACTCGACGCAGTAGGTACTATCCGTCAAAGCAAACAAGGTCAACGCTCCATTCAAAAGTCAGGTAGTCAATAGCAAAGTGAGGACATTCAATGCAAAAAGCAAAAATGCCACACCCAGCCGCGCTCCTAGCCGACCAGCAGGGAGCCGATTTCAAGGAGGAAACAATGGAGCCGCACAAGGCAACCTGACCTTCGTTAGTACCTGGATAGACAACGCGACATCCGCTCTATCGTCAATTCTCAACAACTGGAGAGGGAACAGGACGACGACGGCTACCCAATGCTAACAAGGGACATTAGGATGGCCATCTATCCTCCTAACTTCAAACCAGTCGGTTTCGACAAATATGACGGTAAACGCTCTCCAGAATCTTGGTTAAGATCTTTCTCGACTACAATTGAATGTGCAGGAGGCAACAACACGATCAAATGTCGATACTTTCCTCTAGCCCTGGAAGCTTCTCCCATGACGTGGTTCGAGAACCTACCTCGAAACTCAATCCACTCCTGGGAACAACTCGAACAAGTATTCATCGCCAACTTCCAAGGGATGTACGATCGCCCAGGGATTCGCCCCGAGCTCTCCATGTGCAGGCAGAAGGAGAACGAATCACTCAGAGAGTACATGCGATGTTTCTTTGACATAAAGAACACAATCGTAGACATATCTGAGCGCGACGTCATGGACCTATACCAAGCAGGAATATTCAGCAGAATTGTCCACTCGAATTTGGGTCATCAACGGCCAAAAACAATTCAAGCTCTGAGGACAATGATTGAAGAATGGGCGCACCAAGAAGAAAGGGAAATCACAATTGGAAGCAGACGAGGCTACAATAAGAAAAACAATGATCACAAGAATCAACGTGATTTCCCAGGCATACCAAGGAAGAGAAAGCCACACGATATCATTGCACCACTCGAGCAAAGCGCACATGGTTAGCCAAAAAAGAACAGAGACTTCGAGAAGGCCTTACAACCACAACAATGCCCGTGGCATCCAAACCAAAAGCACACAACCTGGGATTGCTATAGCCTTAGAAAAGCCTTTGGACTACCTGTAAACGACAAGTGTAAAGGACACAAGGGCAAGAACAAGGCAGACGAAGAAGACAAGACCGAGGAGGACAAGTTCCAGAATGCAGACAAGACCGTCCTGGTCATCATGGGCGGAGAGCACGATTTTCCATCAAATCGAGTACATAAACTCACAATAAGGGAGATCATGTCCGTCGAACCAGCTGTTCCACGATACCTAAAGTACTCGGAAATTCCGATTACATTTTCAAGAGAAGACCAGTGGACAAGCTACACGGACGCAGGCCAATTACCGCTCGTCCTAGATACAACAGTAGCAGGTTTGAAGCTCACAAAAGTACTCATCGACGGTGGCGCGGGCCTCAACGTTCTGTTCGCAAGTACCGTAAAGAAAATGGGACTAGACATTTCAAATATACTGACTCCTACAAAATCTCCCTTCTACGGAATAGTTCCTGGCAATGCAACCTTACCACTTGGGCAAGTTGTTTTGCCAATCACTTTTGGGACTCGAGAAAACTATAGAACAGAATTCATCACCTTCGAAGTAGCAGATTTTGAGACTTCATATCATGCTATCCTAGGACGACCTGCCATGGCAAAGTTCATAGCAGTACCTCATTACGTATACCTCATTCTCAAGATGCCTGGACCTCATGGTGTTCTATCACTTCGTGGAGATCTCAGGAGGTCATACGATTGTGACAGAGAAGCAGTCGAACTCGCTTCAACTACTCAAGTTCCCAGTTCAATGGCTGAAGTATTCGCAGCAGCACAAAAATTGAAGAAGACCAGCCTGAAGATTCCAACACAGGAGTGTCAGACATGGAGGCCTAGGGCCCACATGGACGCAGAAGATACTCCAAAGGAGGATATGGCAACGAGTAGAGACTGTGGCGCAAGGCAACATAGAACTCTACGAAGTATGGAAACTAGTCAACAATAGGAAAGCACTCGCATAGCGAGGATTGCTCGGGATACTACTCGAATTAGACTAGGAATCCACCCTTGTAACCCTGCCCGCCAGTATATAAGGCTGAGCAGGGACCCCTCTAAGAAGACAAGTTCGAGATGAGTTGAAGAACAAGTTTTGAACCTCAAGTTAGAACAGCTCATACAATCAAACCCATAGAATATAGAGAACCTCGACTAGTCTTGTATATCATCGATCAACAGGACAAGCTTGTACTCATATTCACCCTACGTAATACAAGATCAGCAACAAGATGTAGGGTATTAAGCCTAATTGGCATCCCGAACCTGTATAAATCTCGTGTCACGTAATCGTCGAGTTCCTGATTCTACTGTCACTCCACCGAAACTCTACTACCTAGGGATACCCCTTGGTAGGACTGCCAGTAAAACACCGACATCTGGCGTGCCAGGTAGGGGTGATCGTCAAGAATCCTGTGGAGAATTCGACGGCTTCACAGCAAGACAAGATGATTCGGGAAGGCACTGCTCTCGAAACCAAGCTCAAGGGGAGAATCAATTGCAGTAGCTCACTCCAGTCAGAAAGGGCATCGCCAAGCGTGGAAGAGCTCGTCGAAAATTTCGATGGAATCCAGCTGTCTGACGTCGTCAAGGGGCAACTGCTCAAATCAAGAATGATCTCGAACTCCTCTTAGCAGATTCACCCCGAATCCGACTCAATTTCGACGAGTAGTTCGAACACCCACCCAACCCTACCCACTTTCGGATTACACAACTTAGCATCTACTTACCAAAGACTCATATGCTCCCAATTTGAGTCAATGATTGAGCAGTATGTGGATATCCTAATTCAGATCGGTCTAGAGCATGCTACTTCATGCAAGGAGGCAGCTCAAGTACTCGACTACGACTCGGACTCGGATGACGAAGGCCCTGATGGTGCAACTAGGCAGTGCCTATTTATAACTTCAACACCAGAACAAAGAACTGAGGATTGGAGGTAGACAAACCACTCAATCAACAGAAGTTGCGGCTCACGCATCTCAAGTTTCAAAACCGATCAAGACATGTCTCAAATTAAGTACATCAACATGACACACCATCAGGACTGTGCCATATACGTGATTGGCCTCAAAGACTTTGAAGAAGCCAATATCTGCAAAAGGGAAGCATTCCTTGAGCTCTCGAAAGCACTAAACAGTCCTCAGGAGTAGGACAGGAAGAACAGTCAAGTGGTCAAAAACCAACGGAGAGCAGAGCGACGCGCTACTCTACGGAATAAAATAGGCAACAACAGATTCGCTCGGCCAAGCAAGTTCTGCAATTCTCCAACGGCCAACACCATGGAACTACACTTCAGGCTATCCCTCATGCATCAAACTGCCAAAATCAAAAATCTTCTTGGGTTGACCACCACGATCATCAAACAACTCGATGATTATGAGGCCCCGCATGAAGAAGGAAGCGATGACTTAGAGGCACGTCTACAGATCGCCGCAGTAAAGCAATATGATCCTCAAAACAACTGGAAGATACAACCTCAAGAGATTCAGAATACTCTCAAGGGAAAACCAGTCGAGGACGCAACAGTCATCCAACAGCTCAACAAGCTAAAATCAAGCTCCGATTCAGCAGCATTTAAGGAGGCACTTAACAAGAGATGCACATTGCACCCAAATCAAAAGCACTTCACTAAAGAATGCTACACTGAAAAAGGCACTGGGGATCCCTTTGAAGAATCAAAAGACTACTTAAGTTCAGGACGTACCAGAGGAGCCTTACACCTATCAACACCATGATGCCATGGTGATCTCTCGACCAATAAAGGGACACCAGGGAAAGAAAGCAATACCAGTGTCCAGGCGATTCTTCTCAAGAAAAACAGATATCAACATTTCCTTCTCAGATAAGGACCAGTGGTCAACCTTTTCAGAGGCAAACCCACCGCCACTCATAGTAAAACCAGAAATTGGTACTCTCAAGACTACAAAAGTACTAATAGACGGAGGGGCCGAACTTAATCTACTGACAGCCTCATCCCTACATGATATGGGTTTAGACTCCAAAAAGTGGATGGTCCCCGCGACCGCCCCGTTCTTCAGAATCATTCCAGGCATAGAAGCTATGCTAATAGGGTCAGTAACCCTTCCAGTAACCTTCAGCGATGGCAACAAGTCGAGGACAGAATACTTGAGCTTCGAAGTAATTGACTTCAGTAATCCATACAACGCAATTTTTGGAAGACCCGCCCTAATCAAATTTCAAGCTATACCAAGTTACAACTACCTCGTACTCAAGATTCCTACTCGAAACGGCGTTCTATCACTTCAAGGAAGCCTAGGACAATGCCGCTGTTGCCACAAAGGAGTCGTCAGGAAGGTTACTCCTTCAATCAAGCAAATGTGGCCAAAAGAGTAAAACTACTCTTTTCAAGCAGAAAAGATCAAAAAGACCCTAATATATAAAGGGCACTACAATATCAAGTAGTCCTTAAGCAAATAAAAGACCAGATCTCTATACAAAGACTAGTCCAGTTGTTAACTAGTTTTCCTTACAAAAAGAGATACTACTACATATGTAACCAGGGATCACATTATATAGACTTATAAAAGTATCATCGATCGTGTTTCCGCGTAAAAATTCCCTTTTGCGTCGGTTCTTTGACTACTTTGTCTATAAAAACCACTCGTCACATATTTGGAAGGTTTTCAACATTAAAATAACCAAATCTGGGGGATTTTGGTTTCCAAATCTTCTTTATGGAAGGTCGAAAGCCTTGAGGCACTAGCCAAAGGATTAGATAACCATAAAGCAAGATAACAATTCACACGGTACAAACGGTGGAACATCCACTCTTTATTCAAAAGAACTTGGTTACAAAAGCTGTCAAAAAATCAATAGCGTTTACAAGAACAAGGACAGCAAGGAGGCAAGCATTTACAAGAACAAAGATAGCAGGCCACCAGAAGCAGCCATACAGGTAATCACCGTGCCTTTGACCTAAGTGTAGGCTGCAAAATGCTCATATCTAGCATTTTGCAACTTCTCTTCTAGCATCAAGGGCACGGGCGGAAAATCTGTGGAGGGAACACGAGCACCAGAGGAGACCAGGTCACAAAAAGACCGGATCTTCTACACGCAGCACGGCATCGAGGCACTGGACCAAACAGTAACCAGCGTCGCCACATACTTCTGTCCCAAGATCAACTAGACCTTTTAGAAGGAAGTAGAGGCCAGCACCATAACGTCTACACCTAGCCCGGCACGAGGACGCCGTGTCTGGTCCCTGGTGACCACCTGCCACCACTCCTTTGCAACTACTCTTCTGGCATCAAGATTTCAAACATGAGGAAGACCTTGTTCGGGAGGACGAAGAAGAGAGGAAGCTAAGAAGAAAGCTAAGGCAACCATGACTCTAGAAGCACAGAGGCTAACCATCAGCAAAGACCAATTTATAGCCGGAAAGAAAGCAACTTAACTAAGCAAATCTCCGGCAAATCAACATCTATTTGTTACCAAGGGTTGTCAAGATTTCCACGCTCTCAAATCACGGAAGACAATCAGGACCTATTTATAGCCAGAAGGCAGAGCAATCAAACAAGGGTCTACTATTGACACGTGAAGTTTTCAGAAGCAGACACAACAAAACATTCGACCATAAACAACAAGATGACAGCGAGGCGAAAATTCCGCACCTAAGTAACGAGCTCAACAGGATCATATTGACAAATCACGACAATCAAGGACAAAGATAGGACTGTCAGAGACATAACTTTTTAAGAAGTACACATCTCGTCAGTCTTCCTTTAGAGCTCTTCGAGTACTGGCACAATCAAACAAGGACCAGAAGAAGACGCCCAATCAGAATTAATGAACTCAAGGACTGTCTACCACCCCCCTAAAAGTTTTATCTGGGAACAAAAGACACCCACAAAAAAGAGTTCAAAAAGCAAAATAATGCTTTTTATCAGGGACTTCTGAGTGCTTATTTCCAAGAGAAATAACTCAAAGCGAGAGGTAATTGAAGAGGTATGCTTGGCCTTACAGCAGCAACTCAGAAAACTGGACCAGATAACAAAGCTTATAGAGTGGAACAGCATGCCAGGCGAACCACTCGGCTAAACTGGTTTCAGGAAAAAATAATCGATCCATTCCGAGTACTTCCAAGAGAAGCACTATTATTCCCAGGATCTCTGAGAGCTTATTTCCAAGGGAAGTAAACTCAAAGCGAGAGATAACTGAAGAGGTACGCTGGCCTTACAGCAGCAAACCAAATGTCTAAATCGAATAGGGAAAGAGCATGTCAGGTAAACTACCCTGGTCTCAGAAACAAATTGGACACGATCCAAGTACTTTTCATGAGTACAACAAACAGAGCCTAGTCGACAAGACAAACAGGCATCTCATCAAACAGGAGTACTTACTCTTTACAAAAATATCATTTCAGAAAGAGCCAACGGTCAATCCCACTCTTTACAAAAAAATATCATTTCAGAAAGAGTACTTACTCTTCATTGAAGAGAACAAAAACTACCGTACGAGAGATCTAACCTCTCTATGACCTGTTCAGCTATGGGCCTAGTGGACTCCAAATACTCTTCAAACTTGGCGTTAGTACAATCATTGGCCTTGCCACCCAGAACACTAGCTAAATTAAGCTCCGGAACTAAAGACTGTAGAGCGGCAAGACATTATTTGCTACAAAAGTACACGTACGACGCAAATACGAGTCAAAGCAACTAGGAAGCTCCACAAGATGGTCAATAAGGAGTCGAGGCTGGGAACCAGCAGGTTTTGGAGCAATGGAATCTGCAACAGCCATAGCAGCCGCATCCAGGTCTTCATAATGCCCGATGAGAGCCTCTTGATCAAGCTTCAGAGCATTGTATGAACCTTGAAGATTCTTCAAGGATCGCTTCAACTTCTCGCTCTCATCAACAGCATTCATCATAGCATCCTTCCACTTGTTGTGGTTGACCTAAGCATGGGATAGCTGTTCTCCAATTCTACAAAGAGAGAAGAGAGAGATCACGTCAATAAACAAACATCAAAAGCAAAAGACAAAGGCCAAGAGTCAAGTACTCACTTTGTAGCTTGCACTTCCAAGAACGGATCTCACTGGCATGTTTGGCCTTGACAGCTTCGATATCAGCATAATTATCAATGGTGTCGATAATCCTGTCAGTGGCCTCATTATGATCACGGATACTCTTCCAGCGAGCATCCTCGGACATCTTATATCGAGTCTCAAGATCAGCGGTAAGCTTCTCTGAGGACCCGGTGTGTCCGAGGACCGATGGATGGTCGCTTCCTGGTGTGATGAGTGATTGACAATGTGGTGTGGACTGACGTTACCCTCGGCTCAAGTATTGCAGGTGTAGAATGCGGCTTGATTGCATTGGTGCAGGTGAAGAACAGGCGTGAAAGGTCTTAGCCATGGCGGCCTCCGAGGAGTGGAGAGACAAGTAGGCTTGGTTCGAGGGACCCGGTGGCCAGATGGATCAAGTGCGGTTCACATGGTGGCAAGAATGAGCGAGAGGACGTGGTTCCGGTGCGAGGTAGCGGCTCACAACCGAAGCTCGTACGCGGATGAGAAGCCGGTGCAAGGTGGCGGCTAACAACCGAAGCTTGTACGCGGGGTTTGGTGATTTAGGCCACAAAATCATCAGGAGGACGGTTTCTTGGTTTGGGCCTCAAAACCAAGCCCGAGGACTTGGCGTAGCGCGGCCCATCAGGAGGAGTCGTGGGCGTCAAGGAGCCTGGACCGGAGGACACGCGGCGTGACTGCAAGGCTTGCGTCGGAGGGAAGCTAGCTTGCAGTGGAAGCTGTCCCAGCCGGAAAAATCTTCGCGGAAAATACCAAATTTGCCCCTGAGGGGTATGTATCGCTTAGGGGTAGTTTAGTCTTTCGAGCACCACCACTTGGACTATATATTAGACCCCCTAGGGGTTGGTGGCTGCATTCTCTCTAGTTATCTCTTTGGTTTTCCTTTGGACTTGTAGGTTCCCTTCATCCCTTCCACCTAGAACTACTTTGAATCATTCCTAGTTTGTATAGGTGAATTCATGGTTGGTTGATTGAGTTTGTGCTGCTCATCTTTGTGCCATGATTTGAATCCACGAGCTCCTTTTCTTTTTCCTATTTTCGGAGGTATTTTCGGAGCTATTTTTGAGGGATTTTCGTTCTTCACTTCCTAGGGCGTTTTCTCTCAGATTTCTTTGGGGGATTCATGTATGAGTGCCTTGTGCCTCTTTTGCTAGGTGATCTCTTGCCCCCAAACGCCGAGAGTCGCTTTGGATTTGAAGTTTTTGGGATGAACTCGAGTTCTTGGTGTTCTTCGCTAGATCTGAAATTCCTGGAGTTCTAGGAGGTTTGAGGCCGAGATTTTTGGGGCATAGCCTCTCCTTGAGGTGTATATCATCCACCCAAAATCTTGTCTCAAGACTCCAAGCCTTTGGGAGATCCGTTCCTCGAGTTGACTGTTTTCACTGTGTCGGTCAATTGATCCGATCGACTTTCCATGGCTCGGTCGGATGAATCGACCAACAGATCCGTTCTCGAGTTGACAGTTTTCTCTATGTCAATCTATTGATCCGATCGACCTTCCTTGGCTTGGTCGGATCAACCGACCAACACTTTGCCCGGCGGTGTAAACTCTACTGGTAGAAAGCTCGGTATTTCGATTGAATGCTACGATCGACTTTCAGTCGGATGATCCGATCGCTTTGAGAGAAAAGTGAGGTCAGGGGCACGACTGTTGACCTATTGATCCAATCGATGGTTCTTGTACTGGTCGGATCAAACGACCTGTTGTTCTCTCTCAACAACGGTCGGAGCATAGGGTGTAACTCTGATCGACTTTTTTCCTTGCACGGTCGGATCAAACGACCCGTGTAATTTGCGCTGGAATCTTCCCTGTTGTTTTCTCTCAGTCACGATCAGAGCTTTGGCGATCAATCCGACCGATCCTTTTCATGACCGGTCGGATCAATCGACCCGTGTATTTTTCGCTGATTCGATCTGTTGTTTTCTCACGGTAGCGGTCAGAGCATAGGCGATAAATCCGACCGACTTTTCTTGTCCGGTCGGATCAAATGACCCGTGTAAATTTCACTGAACTCTTCCTGTTGAGGCCGCGTCTTGTGCTCGATTTGTTCGATCCTTTTTCCGCTGCTTTGATCTAGTTCCTAGGATCAGTAGCTTCTCAGTAGCTACGTGATCTTGGCTAGATCGTTTGGTTGGTTTGGAGTTGATTTGGGAAAAGCCGGATTTGGGAAAGAAATTTTATCGGCTCCCATTCACTCCCCCCCCCCCCTCTCTGGTCACCTAATCGGTCCTTCAATTGGTATCAGAGCAGGTTACGGGTCTTTGCGACTCTAACCAGTCTAAGGTCCAAAGATGGCGTACCAAGATCGGGGTTCCGGGCCTCCGCACTTTGATGGGAAGAATTATCCGAACTGGGTTGCGCGTATGGGCGCTTTCTTGCGAGGCAAAGGAAAGTTGCTGTGGGATGTGACCAAAGATGAACACTATGTCAATCCCACCAACTTAGATGCCCAGGATGCGAGAGATAAGTTTGAGGCAAACGCTAGAGCTGTCGACTACTTGTTCCGTGCTTTGTCGACTGAGGAGTTTGAGCGTGTTTTGGGCGAAGACCTAGCTAGCCAGATCTGGCAGAAGCTCAAGGTAGCCCACGGTGGTGATAGCCATGTGAAGGCTAGGCTTTTCTCGATGTATCGCAGAGAGTATGAGAATTTCACTCACTTGCCTGGAGAGTCTGTTGATGCTTTGTTTCAGTGCTTCACTTCCATAGTCAACAACATGAAAGCCAACATTACCGTACTCCCATACTCAGATCATGACAGAGCTATCAAGCTCTTGCAAGCACTTGATAGATCCGTGTGGGGTGCCAAGGTTGAGGCGATCATGGAGTCGGCTAACTATGAAACTTTGTCTGTTGATGAGCTTTTCTCCAAGTTGAAATCTTCTAAGGTTGATAGACGGTTTCTTGCCAAGGCTACGAGTCCGACTGATTCTCATAGTCTGGTTCAAGTCGGTGGCTTTGGTGATGGACATGCTAATACTTCCAGACACTTTGCTTTGTCTTCTCTTGTGTCTCTTCCAGATGAGGAGTATGAGGTGCTGAGCGAGGAGGATCTCGCGTTGCTCATGAGGAGGTTCGAGCGCATGTACCAGAACCGCAAGGGTTCCAGGCGCGCGGGGAGTACGTGCTACCGGTACGGCAAGAAGGGCCACTTCATCGCCGCAGTGCCCGGAGGAAATCAAGAAACGCAAGCACCGTCCGCGAGATGAGCACAAGCACCGCTCCAAGGACGAGTATCACTCCAAGCACAAGAACAAGGACGAGAACACCGACACCTCGTCAAGCTCAAGCAGCGAGGAGGAAGACCGCGGCCACCGCAAGGAGAAGAAGCACATGAACCGCAACTTCAACGGGCTTTCAGGCGTCGCTATGAACTTCTGCACCATGGCGCATGACTCCAACAACAAGAACATCTCCGACTACGACTCCGACTCTGACTCCAAGGATGAGGTATTGACAGATCCCACCTCTTTGCGCAAGGAGATTGCTAGACTAGAGTAGTTGGTCGATAACCGTGATGACGTGCTTAGAAAGACCAACAAGGAGAAGAGAGAGTTTAGGTCCTTGCTAGGAGAGTCAAAGGAGAGAGTAGCTGAGCTTGAGGCCTTACTTTCTGAGACTGGAAAGAAGGTGATGGATCTTGAGTCTTTGCTTTGTGAGTCTAGGGAGAGAGTGGCTAAGCTTGAGTCTGAGTTTGCTGAGTTGAAGGATGCTCCTGTTGTGTCGGATGAAATTGAATGCGCTTTCTGTGATGTGCATCTTGCTAATCTGGTTGCCCTTAAGGAAAAATACATGACATGCTTGGATGATCTAGAAAATGCTAGGGTTGAGCTTGCTGAGTTGAAGTCTAGATCGTGTTTGCTAGGTGCTTGTACTTCTTGCCCTACTTTGCATGCTCAGCTGCTCGAATCTCGTGCTATGATTAGTTCTCTTGAAGCTGAATTGAAATCACCCATTGCAAACTCTTGTTCTGCTTGTGATGTTGTTGCTTTGAAGAATGTTGAGCTGTCACAATCTGTTGATCGTTTGCAAGATGAGAATGATGAGTTGCGTCAATGTTTGGGTTGGCTGTCTAGTGCACGAGCCTCAGCTTAAGATGTTGATTGCTGGGTTCAAGAGAGCTGATGGTCGTGGTCTGGGTTTTGAGAAGATTGGTTAGAGTAGTGGTGAGAAAGAGAGAGAGCAAGCTAACCCCACCACAAACATCCCAACACCACAGAAAGCTTCTCCAAAGAACAACTTCACACCCAAACCCAACCACCTACTGAACAAGCCTGACACCACTCCAGATCCTCCCAAGATTCCACCTAAGACAAACAACTTCCAGAGGAGAGTGACCTTTGTGAGGAGTGGGGTTTGCCAGCCGAGAGAGAGGCCACAGCTAAGAGAAACCCCAAAGCCAAAGCCAGTCCGCTTCCATTGTGAACATTGTGGAAGGGATGGTCACCTAGAGGAGTTTTGCTGGAGGAAGAAGAGGGAGGTGAGATGAGAGAAGGAGTTGGGGAATAGGGACAGGTACTACTCTTCTCGTAGTGCGACTGTATCTCGTTCATCCTTGCCTAGGAGAGAGGGCTTTGTGCGTACAGTTCCTTCGTTGGGTAGTCGTGGTGTTCCAGCTCGTGGTGAGTTTGCTAGGCGGCCTCCTGCTCATGGTCAGTTTGGTGCAGGGAGGTTCGATCATAACTTTGAGGCTAGGAGAGAGTCTAGGCCACGTTTTCCCCCACGTGGTGCTAGAGGTTTGATGGTGAGAGACAAGAGGGTTCCACGCAGTAGCGTTGATTTTGCTAACCCTTCTTTTGAGCAGATGGTCCGACACTGGTTTAACTCTTTATGTGCTAACCCCAGTGTCGAGTCGTTCGCTCCCTCTCGTTCTCGCTTTTGATTGTGCAGGTGGGAGGTATGGAGAACATGAGCTTGGTTACTCTTGGTCTTTTGCCTGATCAAGGTTTGATGGTTCTCCACACCTTTTTGAATGGCCCCGATGTGGCCCTTGTTCACTATGTATTGTGAGTATATCCCTTGTACACTCTTGTGTTCATCTGTGTATATTTAGCTTGTTTTGTGCTTGTATCATGGTTTTTTTGATTTGTATAGCATATTGTTCATTTGTTTATCTGGTATCCTTTTAGTTGGTAGATGGTTATGGGGGTAAAGTGTACGGCTAAAAAAATCCTACACTAGTATTGCTACCGTTCCCCGGCAACGGCGCCAGAAAAGCTTGTTGGCACTCCTTAGCCTAACTAAATCTGCAAGCACACGGAGTACGATGTAGCCTTTCACCAGGGGAGTAAGAACCTGGATGCCAAATCCAAGGAACGGTAGACGTGACCAGACTTGAACTTTCCTAACCAGACCCACCAAGGAGCACAAGGTAAGCGGGTAGAGAGCTTGACTTTAGTTAGCTACTCGTTACCCCAGACAATTTATCTAAATCTAACCTGATCTACTTCAATGGCTAGAATGGGAAGAACTCAGAACGGGGTGAGAGAGGGGTTCTTCCAGGCTCAGCACTACTGTTATGAGTACACACGAACGTGGTGGAATACAAAGGATGGACAGGACTGTCACCACCTGCCGCCTACCACTGCAGTTCCGTGGGGTGCAACACAACCTAAGGTGGCTAGCCAGCACAGGCACCACGCCTAAGCTTTCAGCCACTGACCTCCACCCAACGTGAAGGGCTATAGAAGAAACCGCAAACAAGAGTCACTGTCACTCGTGCAGACTCAGGTACCCAGAGATCGAAAGATAGATAAGATAAATTGCTGACAGTAAGTTGTGAACTAGCGAGGTACTAAAGGCAAGAGACCGAGGACTTACTGAAGATAACTCCTGAAATATATTCCTCGAGGCGGAAATGTTGAGAAGAAACCGAGAAGAAATCCCGGACTCTCTCTACAAAGCTTGGCTGTCACCCAAGCAACTTACCCACTCTCTCCCTACTCTAACCCTAAAGATGAGAGCACTTTCACTAAGCTTCTCTTCTCTCCAATGGATGGTGTGTGTTCTCAAGGTGAAGAGGGGTCCCTTTTATAGTCTTCAGGGGCGGTTCCTGGCGTCAAGCTTAAGGTAAGCTCATGCTTAACTGTCACGCAAAGGAGGGCACGTGGTGGCCTCAGGGGGAGGCCAGCCGGCCGGCCTAGACTAGGGCGATCGGCCTGGTCTAGCTACCCCGTGGCACCGCCTTATTCAGGGACGCTCTGGATTAGACCCTGAGGTCGGTAACGGTTGCTTCGGATCAAAGCTGTCCGAGAATCCAAGGTTGGTGGGCCCTTCAATCCATGCAAAGCATAACTTAGGCCTTTCGGGTCCTTGGATCAAACCGATGTTGATCTCATGTCTCAAGATGCTTAGCATTGTGTCTGTAATCTCCGGGATAAGTGATGTGGTCAAGGGCCACAGAAGGGGGCCGGTCGGCCTATGCTAGGCCGGCCAGCCTGGCCTTGTGCCCAAATTGGCCCTTCTTTCACCTGTTTGCTCCTGCACTCACAAATTATCCAAAACTTGTGGAACTCATTAGAAATAACCAAATTCACCTTGTTATGAGCAAGATGAATCTAAAATATAATGGAATATTGGTGGTAAAATCATATCGTAATGACCACCAACACACCCCCTACCTGAACTTTGCTAGTCCCTTAGCAAAGATTGAATTAAATTATCAGCACATAGCAAGATCAGGGTCATGAACTCAAGGAATACACAAGTCATATCTCTGAGTCTTTCCTCATACCTTGGATTCTGGTGGCTAACACCTTCATCTTCATTAATTGAGCCTTAGAACAACTCGATGATTGGT
Organism: Urochloa ruziziensis; assembly: GCA_015476505.1. Classification (NCBI taxonomy): domain Eukaryota; kingdom Viridiplantae; phylum Streptophyta; class Magnoliopsida; order Poales; family Poaceae; genus Urochloa; species Urochloa ruziziensis. The sequence continues at coordinate 12,526,068 of CM027125.1, read as the reverse complement.
CGATCACTTCTTCTTCTTGGCGTTTGGAGTTTTTGATAAATTTTTAAAGAAAGCGAGGCATACCCTTATTATTTTCAACATCTCTCAATCACTCAAAGTGTTTGGATCCTCACCTGGGCTTAGAATCGAGCCCCTCCTATTTCTATATTATAAGTCGGATTCTCTTTCAGCATTACTCACTCTTCTTTATTTATTTTGCAAGATCGAATAACTTGTCTAGCCATTCACACCACTCATAAACCTTGGCCAAGTGCATGTGTACTTTGATGTTAGAGTCCTTATTCAAGCATATTTCCCCTTTCTTCTTCTCTTTTTTTTCTGAAGATGTGGTGTGTACCACTCTCTTCTTCACATTTTTTTCAGGAGGATGAAGAACTTTGATAACTGTGGACTTTGTTCATGTCCGTGTACGTGAATGACCAAGATAAACAAGATAGCACAAATGTGTAGGCAAGTGACTCGAGCGAGCTCAAAATTTAGAAGGTGGCTATGTGGAAGCGTCAACTTGAACTTTTTATAAGGCTTTGGATAGGACATGTTAAGTTGATGATAACAAGGGTTGCCTCAAGTTTTTTTTTCAAAAATAATCTCCAATGCCTAGAATTGGATGGTTCAACTTCTCAAGTCATCATATCATAAGGATCAATTAACAAGAAATTAGGTACTCCTATTAAAAGTTCCAAGGCAATGAAATACCTGCTCAAGAAATATCACAAGCATATCCATGATGTCATGAGCAGGGGTTCACTTTCATAAATTTTGATCAAATTTTAGTATTGTTTAGCCAGGAATTTTTATTCGGATCAAATTCATGCAAGGATCAAAGTTAGGGGTTGCAAACCGTGTCTTGGAGTCGAGCCGGCGTTGTTGGCCACAGGACCAGGCCGATCGGCCTAGCATAGGCCGGCCGGCCTGGCCTTGTTGCCAGGCGTCCCGGTTCTGGTTCTGCGCGTTTGTGATTTCCATGATTATGCGTCTGGCACGAGTTCGCACCATTAGGGCCTTCGTCGTCTGAGTCAAAATCGAGTACTTGAGCTGCTTCTTTGCAAGAAGTAGCATGCTCTAGACCGATCTGAATTAGGATATCCACATACTGCTCTATCATTGACTCAAATTGGGAGCATATGAGTCTTTGGGAGGTAGATGCCAAGTTGTGTAATCCAAAAGTGGGTAGGGTTGGGTGGTTGCTCGAATCACTCATCGAAATCGAGTCGGAGTCGGGGTGAATTCGCTGAGAGGATTTTGAGAGCAATCTTGATTTGAGCGTTTGCCCTTTGACGATGTCAAATAGCTGGATTTCGTCGAAACTTTTGATGAGCTCCACCATGCTTGATGATGTCTTTCCTGACTGAAGTGAGTCACAGTTGTCAATCATGTTCTTGAGCTTGGTTCCGAGAGCAGCGCCTTCCCAGACCATCTTGTTTTGTCTTCAAGTCGTCGAATTCTCCACGATATTCTTGACGATCACCCCTACCTGGTGCGCCAGATGTCAGTGTTTTACCGGCAGTCCTACTGAGGGGTATCCCAAGGTAGTAGAGTTTCAGTCGAGTGACAGTAGAATTAGGAACTCGACGATTATGTGACGCGAGATTTATATAGGTTCGAGCCACCAATTAGGCGTAATACCCTACGTCTTGTTGCTGATCTTGTATTACGTAGGGTGAATATGAGTACAAGCTTGTCTTCTCGATCGATGGTCAGAGAGACTAGTCGAGATTCTCTATATCCTATGAGATTGGGTTATTGTTCGTATGAGTTATCGAACTTGTTTTGAGAGGGGTCCCTGCCCAACCTTATATACTAGTTGGTAGGGTTACAAGGGTGGAATCCTAGTCTAATTCGAGTAGTAACCCGGGCAAGCCTCGCTATGCGAGTGCTTTCCTTATGTCGACTAGTTTCCATACTTCATAGAGTCCTGTGTTGCCTTGCACCACGGTGTCTACTCGTTGCCATATCCTCCTTTGGAGTATCTCCTGCGTCTGTGTGGGCCCTAGGCCTCTATGTCCGACAAGCCCCTGAGCGCTTCATAGCCGAGTTCTTTCCTTGTCTTGAGAGTGCTTGGCCTATTGGGTCGAGTACTTTTCATCCTTTCTTGAAGGTCTTCAAGTGCTTTTTTGGACTGCAGTCTTTCGGTCTTCTAAGGACGATGTTGTGGGGTGCTCAAGTCTTGTGGTGTCTTTATGGAGTGCGATTTTGAAATCGCACTTCATATGAAGTAGCCCCCCTGCTTTAGGTTGAATCAATTCTTCGAGCTGAAGGTCCTGAAAAAATCTTGAATCTTTGGTGAAAATTTGAAAAAAAAAACTTCACAAAAACGATCCATGAGACATGTAACCCCCGAGCCTTGAACCACTCTTTTGGTGTGGAAAAAAGGATCTAAGGTAGTCGTGCCTTGCATAGATGGATAATGAAAAGTCCCCGAATTTAAGAAAGGCTAAGATCGTTAAATAGATTTTTGCTTTTTAGAAACAAAAATCTAAGAAACGCCTTTTCCTTCTGAAAAGCTGGACGATTACTGTTATCCGGGATAGGTACTTTTTCCTAGGTCATTTCTTGTTTTTGGTTATAAAATAACCTTTCCTTAGGGTTTTTGTTTTTACCCTCCCTTAGGTAAAAAGACCCTTGCTCTCTTCTTCTTTGTTCGTCGTAAGTCCACCGCCGTCGCCATCTTACTTTCCCTTGATCTTTCTTTTTGGTTTCCTTTGATCGCAATGCGCTCTAAGAGACTTGTGACGTGGAAGCCAGCCCCCATGAAGAAGAAACTATCTAGGAAGTGCAAGCATTCAGGTTCAGATCTAGTTCTTCCTCCTCCCAAGTTTGGGAAAGTTGATGGTCCTCATTATCCGTCGCGGTCGACTTATATCAAGACATCACTGGGTGATAGTCCCTGGATCAGTAATCGAGAATCTGGCTCTCTGTACCCTTGTGATAGTCCCTGGATCAGTAGTTATCACATACAGATCTCGTTTCAACATAATATCATAGTCATACAAAGAATTTAGATTACAAGAGGAGATTTACATCCATACCAACATGGAAATATGAGTATAGTACAAGCCTCACGGGCTGAGCGACAAGCGGAAATCCTGCATAGCGGCAGCTAAGTCTTCAAGTCTTCATCTTCAATCCACGGGCAACCTTGAGCGAAGCAGCGCTACCCATCTAACACATTCGGACTTGAACGCCAAGTCCTAACCTGCAACTCACAAACTATCCCCAAGGAATGGGATAGGTCCACGTCACCTTCTGTACGAAAGCTCTAAGTGGCCTATCATCTAAAGAGTAAAATATATAACAAGGAGTGGTTCAGGTTTCCTATGCAGCAGCAGCAAAGAGTAAAATACCATCATCATCATCCCAATCTATATCACAACACCACAGGCTATTCTGGCATACCAGACTCCCGTCTCAACCTCACCACCTTCTCCTCTCGAGTCGATGGGGAAGCTTCTATCCTTCCCCATCTCAGTGGCAAACGCCGGACCTTATCCTGAACTAGTAGCTCTCATCCCAACCTATAAGTTTAGAAGAGGAGGAGATAGAAATCCCAAAACACTAATCAGCGAACAGAACGCAGGGGTGTCCATGACCGAGGACGCGGCTATACGTATAGTTTTGACTCTGCAGAGTGTGTACGCCAGGACCCACTCGGGCTGCGAGGCGGAGGCCTCCGTCTCGAGATGCAACCCACAACCATGACTCCCTAACCGGATAGCACCAGCCTGAATTCCCGGATTTGGACCCATACGAGTAAACCCGCACGATCCAGGAGCGTGAGTCTCCAACACCACACACGGGCGCTGAGAGTCTCGGAAACGAGGGCGAGAATCGCCGGGCGCCGAACATCCCGAATATCCCAAAAATCACATGGTCATGTTTTTAAACCGCCCAATCCTAACACACTACTCCCTCTGGACTGGTACTACCGAGAAAGAGAATGGCTGGAACCCCACCCATAGGGATAAGCGGTGCGCACGTTTACATAGTCCCGCGAAGCATAGTTCCACCGATACATCAAGACCACAAAAGCAAGGTCCTCCATTCGGCACCCTTCATAGGTATGGCCCGTTGTTGACGGCCACTATATGCTACTTTTGACCGTCAACCTTCCCAACTTAATAAAGAAACTTAGTGATGCTCATATAATATTTTATTTAAACTAATGATTTCCACAAGTTTTGTGCACCAATATGTTTTGCAAGGAAATATAGGTAATATGGTGCATAAATACCAAGACCGGTAAAGTCATGCAAGTGAAGGTTCATCTCGAGACAAAGGAGACTTGGACATGGTGCAAAAGTGACCCAAATTACATATTTGACAGCACCATGTCGAAGATCTTTCCAAGATGATCGAAATGGATATTTGGATGACCCAATTCGGAGTCCAGACGAGAAAGTTACGCGTCCGGGAAGATCGCCGGCAGAACCCTGCCAGGCCGGTCGGCCTGACTTAGGCCGATCGGCCTGGACAAGGCCGGCCGGCCTACAATTGTCCCCAAACTGCTCCAAACTTTGCACAAGGACCCTAGGGAGTCACCAATGGACCCCCAAGCAAGAATTTACAAGAATAAATGAAGTTAGGACCGAAAGGCCTAGGCCATGGATTGGAAGGTCCAGCTACCTAGGATTCTCGGACAACTTCAACTCAACGCAACCAAAACCGCCTCAAGGGACAACATGCAACCATTGATGAGCGAGTCGGTGCAACGGAGGGCCGAGAGGGGCCAGAGCCAGGCCGGCCGGCCTAGCCTAGGCCGACCGGCCTCTAACTGCCGAGCGTGGATCAAACGCCACTGCAACCGTCATTAGGAGAGAATTAGGACCGTCCAGGAGAAAGGCGGTGCCAAATGGCGACCAACCCAGGCCGAACGGCATGGATGAGGCCGGCCGGCCTGCTTCCATGGCCGTTACGCCTCCCCTTTTGCGTGGATGCTAAGCAAGATGGTGGCGTGACAATTACGCGTGATACCACCCTTGGAAGGCTATAAAAGGCGATCTCCACCCCCATTCTACACACCATGGTGAAAGGAAGAAGTCCAAGTGTAGTGTAGTGCTACCTATCTAGCTTAGAAAATAGGGAGAGTGGTGAGGTGAGAGTCCGGAGAGGAGCTGAAGTGCCGGCCCCTCTCCAACTTTGTGCCTCCGAGGAATGAAGCTTCAGTTCGAGTAAAGTTCCTCTTCTTTTGTCTTTACTACTTTCTCTCCTTACATTAGTAGTTCTTGAATGCTTTCTCAAGTTGCGGGTACCTGAGTCTGCGCGAGTGACAGTGACTCTTGTTTGGGGTTTCCTCCCCTACTCGCGGGGGGGGGAGGTCAGTAGCTGAAAGCTTAGGCGTGGTGCCTGTGCTGGCTAGCTACCTCAGGTTGTGTTGCACCCCACGGAACTGCAGTGGTAGGCGGCAGGTGGTGACAGCCTTGTCCGTCCTTCGTAGTCCACCACGTTCGGGTGTACTCATAACAGTAGTGCTGAGCCCGGAGAACCCCCTCTCTCACCCCGTTCTGAGGTTCTCCCGTTCTAGCCGTCGAAGCAACTAGAGGAATCAAGTATTCCTGATAGGAGGTTAGCAAGTCGACATTAGATTACCTCTACCCACTTATCTGTTATTCTTCACTCCCATCGTCCCTGGATATACCAGAGCCGTTTCTAGTACACTTCTCGTTCCTCGTGGATTCGATACCCTGTAATACTCCTAGGTGAAAGCTACATCGGCATCTGTACGCTTGCGGATTTATCTGTTAGGCTAAGGAACGCCAACAAGCTTTCTGGCACCGTTGCCGGGGAACGGTAGCTGTACTAGTATCGTCCTAGTTTACCCTTGTATCACTCCACCTTCCATACCATCCCTTATTATAAAAAAAAATTATCCCACCTTCCCCATGGCTTCCATTACCCTCCGTCAGTTCTCGGCACCAGGGCATAATCATTGGGTGCCTCCACCTTCATCACACCCCATCCATACCTCAGGCTTCGAGATCCGCCCTAGTCTTGTAGCCTTGGTTCGATAACAATCTTTCTCTGGGCACAAGGATGAAAATCCTTACACCCACCTACGAGAATTTGAGCAGAACTGCTCCCTCATCTCAATACCAGGCATGCATCATGAAACCGTGAAATGGAAGCTCTTCTCATTCTCCTTGACTGATGTTGCCAAAGAATGGTATTATATGACCGTAGGGACTGTAAAAGGTGATTGGAATACCCTTAAAGATGAGTTTTGTCTCAAATTTTTCCGAGTATCAAAGGTCGTTGCCCTTCATACAGAAGCCCTCTCTTTCAAGCAACGAGAGGGAGAATCTTTGGGAGCAGCTTGGGCTCGTTTCACCAAACTTTTAGGTTCAGGGCCAGATTTGGGTATACCCGAGGCTATGTGTTTACAACACTTTGCTGGCGGTCTTAGAAAAGAAAGTGCACTCCAGTTGGATGCAGCTTCTAAAGGTTCTTTCTTCTTCTTAACCGTAAGTGAGGGGAGAGCCATCTTAGATAAGATGCTCAAGAATACTGAGCGCACCGGAGTATATGAAGATCTGCCTGAAAAATCTCAAGAGCCTGCTGAAAGAATGAATGCTTTTGGTCATTCTCCATCACCTTGCCCATAGAAAGTTGCCGAACCAAAACCCCCTACCTTAGATCCTAAGCCCTCCTATGATCATCATCAACCTTTCTTTTATTCCATGTTCGATGACGATGAATCGATAGCATACGGTGATGTCCCATCATCACCAGGAAAAGAAGATGATGCCTATAGAAAATCTGAGGTAGCGACCTCCGACCCACAAGAAGAATCCGGGACCGATGCCCAGCAGTATGTTCCATTCTTTAAGACGGCATCCCGATTCTCAACACTCCTGGGTCTCCAATACTCAAGGGGCAAGTCTGAATCCCCTAAGGAGGATTCACCATCCCTCAATCCGGAGTTTCAATTCTCGGAAGATGAATTCAAATTTTCCGATGAGGAGTTCAAAGCTCCTAAGGAGGATTCACCATCCCTCAATCCAGAGTTTCAATTCTCGAAAGATGAATTCAAATTTTCCGATGAGGAGTTCAAAGCTCCTAAGGAGGATTCACCACCCCTCAATCCGAAGTTTCAATTCTCGGAAGACGAATTCAAATTTTTTGATGAGGAGTTCAAAGCTCCTATCTCGTCAAACCCCTCAGAATTCTCAGGATCATATCAATTTTGCGATTTCGAGGAGAATGCTTTCCTTCTTGATCCAGAAAAATCAAAGGACTTCCATATCAAAGAGAATGATACGCCTCAAGAATACTACAGGCTTGATTCTGAAAATGTTTGCTCTATAGATATTCCTGAGGTAGCAGATTTCATGTCGGGTTCGGAAGAAAATGATGTGCATGGATGTTTCGTCTTTGAGAAACCCAAAGATCCATGTTTCCCTGTGGATACTCCATCTACTCCCACCATTAGCACACACGATGAATCCAACCATCACATGCCCCATCAAAACAATTTCAAAAGGGTGGTTATGGATGATTTTGTTTATCATAAGTATTGCAAATCTCGTCGTGGTATGTTGTGCTAACCTTGCAGCTAGGAAAACGACATCCGAAGATTGGTGATGGAGGGAGCCACAACACCAAGCTAGCTGCTACTTCGAAAAGAGGCTCCCAAGGTCGAGCTTTTGACCATAAACAAGCACTGCCGGGAGGTAACCCGTATTTTCATTCATTTTTTTCCTTTCTTTCTTTCAAATTCCACAAAAAAATATAACAATAAAAAAATCTTTATTTTCAATAAATAAAACCGAACAAGGTTTCATGACATATTTTTAGGACTCGCTTCCTTCGGGTATTTTTGTCACTAACCTTTCAAGTTGAGGCTCAAATAAACGAAGAGTTGGGCAAAAGGCTACAGCCTCAGACGCTCAGTTTTTGGCACCAAGTGTCGCAAAATCTGAGCGTGGGGGAGGACATAATTTGAGCACGAAGCGAAGCATGATCAATCCTTCAACGCTGGTTTGCACTTTTATTCCCCCACTTGAGGTTATTTCATAATGTTCATATCTTTGGATTGAGCCTCTTGTTCATATATAAAAAAAATGAATGATGATACAACAAGTTATCTTGATCACAACTTTGCATCTCACATGTCGGCGAGCACAAGCTTTATTCCTTAACTAGTACTCTATGCTTGTGGGATCATAAATTTAGGAGGATCTTGCCTAAGTTGTTGACAAGTGTGAGATAATGAGATAGAAGTGTTTCTTTCTTCTTTATTAATTCTTACTTGGAGACTTTTCTTTGAAAGAAAAATCATGAAAACCCTTAGGCTCAGAATTCCTCAGTGGTTGAAAATTCCTACCAGAGCCAAATATTTGACATGCTCAAACCCATACATATGTCACCTATATAGTTGTGTTGAGTTTTGTCAAACTTTGTGTCCTTATGGGAAAGTGACATTTCAATACCGATCATTTCTTCCTTGTGTCTATCCTTTAGTGCTAGCCTTTCCATGTCTGGGGATGCTGATTCCAAAATGGATTCTTGCATCCACTTTCAACAGACATTCCTCCGTCAAACCAAACCAAAATCATTTCATCCATATACCCTTGACCAAATCGTATCCACAAATATGGCCTTTCAAAATAAATACTCTAGTCATCTCTCCCCCAATTTGAGAGAAGACATGGAGCTATCGAGTAAAAAAAAAAAAAAAAAAAAAAAAAAAAAAAAAAAAAAAAATCTTGCCTAGTCATGGGCAAAGAAAAAAAAAAGAAGAGATATAGAGCTCGATAGTTTCAAGTCTCCAAAGTACTAATAGGGATCCATGCAAAATAAAGAGTACCGCTCAAGGCCATATTCTTTCAAAAGCATAATTTATGGTTTGTTCATCACAATCCATCGTGCTTGTGTCGTGTCCATTTTTCCCCCTCATCCTTGACCATCCATTTCTCAATGATCGGAATATGAAGTGTCACAACTTCCACTAGGACCAATTTTTGACTTAACAATATACACAACATAGGTGGGCCTACATTTCCCCTACCCGAGCTCCACATAAGCCTATAGATTGTAGGGAGAGGCTGGCTACTGGCCTCAGTGAGGAATGAAAATACCACATGAGCGACTCGAGAGTGCCATCTGAGGATCTTATGAGCTAAGGTATTCTTCTCTTAAAAAAAACTCCAAGTATGGTTGATGAAGAGGGAAGTTATATCTTCATTCGAGTTGTTCCACTTTTCAACCGCTCAAGGCAGGCATCATAGCCACTTCAAACCCCACAGGTATGAGAAATGTTTTGGAATAATGTTTATGCTAGCTTTTACATTGAGAAGTTGTGCATCAAAGCCTACCTTAGTTCTTGCTCGGCCTGGCGTTCTTCAATCCTACCCTTTGCTCGGGACGAGCAAAGATCTAAGCGTGGGGGTGTGTTGACGGCCACTATATGCTACTTTTGACCGTCAACCTTCCCAACTTAATAAAGGAACTTAGTGATGCTCATATAATATTTTATTTAAACTAATGATTTCCACAAGTTTTGTGCACCAATATGTTTTGCAAGGAAATATAGGTAATATGGTGCATAAATACCAAGATCGGTGAAGTCATGCAAGTGAAGGTTCATCTCGAGACAAAGGAGACTTGGACATGGTGCAAAAGTGACCCAAATTACATATTTGACAGCACCATGTCGAAGAGCTTTCCGAGATGATCGAAATGGATATTTGGATGACCCAATTCGGAGTCCGGACGAGAAAGTTACGCGTCCGGGAAGATCGCCGGCAGAACCCTGCCAGGCCGGTCGGCCTGACTTAGGCCGATCGGCCTGGACAAGGCCGGCCGGCCTACAATTGTCCCCAAACTGCTCCAAACTTTGCACAAGGACCCTAGCGAGTCACCAATGGACCCCCAAGCAAGAATTTACAAGAATAAATAAAGTTAAGACCGAAAGGCCTAGGCCATGGATTGGAAGGTCCAGCTACCTAGGATTCTCGGACAACTTCAAATCAACGCAACCAAAACCGCCTCAAGGGACAACATGCAACCATTGATGAGCGAGTCGGTGCAACGGAGGGCCGAGAGGGGCCAGAGCCAGGCCGGCCGGCCTAGCCTAGGCCGACCGGCCTCTAACTGCCGAGCGTGGATCAAACGCCACCACAACCGTCATTAGGAGAGCATCAGGACCGTCCAGGAGAAAGGCGGTGCCAAATGGCGACCAATCCAGGCCTGCTTCCGTGGCCGTTACGCCTCCCCTTTCGCGTGGATGCTAAGCAAGATGGTGGCGTGACAATTACGCGTGATACCGCCCTTGGAAGGCTATAAAAGGCGATCTCCACCCCCATTCTACACACCATGGTGAAAGGAAGAAGTCCAAGTGTAGTGTAGTGCTACCTATCTAGCTTAGAAAATAGGGAGAGTGGTGAGGTGAGAGTCCGGAGAGGAGCCGAAGTGCCGGCCCCTCTCCAACTTTGTGCCTCCGAGGAATGAAGCTTCAGTTCGAGTAAAGTTCCTCTTCTTTTGTCTTTACTGCTTTCTCTCCTTACATTAGTAGTTCTTGAATGCTTTCTCAAGTTGCGGGTACCTGAGTCTGCGTGAGTGACAGCGACTCTTGTTTGGGGTTTCCTCCCCTACTCGCGGGAGGGGAGGTCAGTAGCTGAAAGCTTAGGCGTGGTGCCTGTGCTGGCTAGCTACCTCAGGTTGTGTTGCACCCCACGAAACTGCAGTGGTAGGCGGCAAGTGGTGACAGCCCTGTCCGTCCTTCGTAGTCCACCACGTTCGGGTGTACTCATAACAGTAGTGCTGAGCCCGGAGAACCCCCTCTCTCACCCCGTTCTGAGGTTCTCCCGTTCTAGCCGTCGAAGCAACTAGAGGAATCAAGTATTCGTAATAGGAGGTTAGCAAGTCGACATTAGATTACCTCTACCCACTTATCTGTTCTTCTTCACTCCCATCGTCCCTGGATATACCAGAGCCGTTTCTAGTACACTTCTCGTTGCTCGTGGATTCGATACCCTGGAATACTCCTAGGTGAAAGCTACATCGGCATTTGTACGCTTGCGGATTTATCTGTTAGGCTAAGGAACGCCAACACCCGTCTTCTCCTCAAATCCCGCCATGAGGAGTCCAAAGTTCCTCCCCGACCCGAAGGTCGGTTAATGTCTGCTTACTCCAGCCGGGGGTTCAAAACTCTCCAAGTTTTCCCATCCCAAACACTCACGCCAATTGGTTTTAAACCACCACTATATCTCACACATGCAAGCATAGCATATCATATAGTAGTGTAGTAGGCAATCAACGAATCAGGATATATAAATAGGCTATGCGGGCTCATCATCATCTCATTAATGCAATAAAGCGCTAGCAGTTCTACTTGCAATGCCTAATAGGTAAAAAGTATCAGATGGGCGTGAACCTGGAGTATCGTCCTTATCTTTGTCTTCAGCATAGTCGACGTCGTCGAAGAAGTTCGGGTCCTCCGGGGATCCTAAAGGACGCATACATAAATAAATATCGGCAACTACTAGCAGATGAACACCAATTAAGAACCAAATAAGAACCAAAAGAGATTCAAATGAACTCAAACAGTACACCAAGGGCTTGGTCATGATTTTAGAAAAATATAGAAACTGGTTTCATATTTTTCTGAGTTACGGTTGATTTATTATGATTTTTTGAAGTTTAAATCATTTTTCTAGCCTTTAAAACAATTCTGAAATAGAAAATAAAACAACCAGGGGCCTAAATGCAAAACTGCCAAGTTAGAAGGACCTATATGCTAATTCTCGGGGACCTATTTGTATTTTTAGAAAAGGTCAGGGACTAAACTTCAAAAGTGCAGTGGGGTCGGATATGCTGACGTCATCGTGGGCCCGGATGACGTCAGCGTTGACTGGTCAACGTTGACCAGTCAACGGTTAGTGGTCAAGGCTGACGTGGCAGCCACATGGCGTCCACGTGGCGCACACGTGGCGGCCGGTCAAAGATGAGTATAGGGGCTAAAGCGAAAAGGGAAAGAGTGTTCTTGCAAAGGTAAAAAGGACACCAGGGGGTTTTGAGGAAAAGATCAGGGGTGTTTTCGTAGAAGGAAAAGGTGGCTCAGGGGGCTAAGAGTGAGAGACCAGGGACTCATTTGAAAAAGGGCCAGGCGGGTGAGGGTAGACCCGGTCTATCGTGAGCCGTGAGATCGACTCACGTGAACTGCGTCCATGGGATCCGGTGTGGCGGCTCCGGGATCCCGTGCGACTGGCGTTTGGTGCGGCCAGATCCTATGGCAGGTGAAGGGCTTGCGCGCAAGGTGTTCGAGAGAATGATCTTGGCCGGGGTTCATGGCGGCCGGCGGTGCTGGGCGGCGGCGTGGCGATCCTCCGGAGATGGTCGTCGACGGTGAAGCCCCAGCGAAGTTGGCGTCGGCCTAGGTGAAGGAAGGGTGATCAACAGAGAGGTCTTGGCCTTGGTTTGTGGGTTTCGGGATGGCCGGTGGCCGAAGGCGAGCGCGATGGCGAGGACAGGCAAGGGTGCTCGCAGCGGCTCGGTTCCCACTAGCATGAGCAAAGGCTCGGCCCACAAGCGGGGACAACCGGAACGCACGCGCGCGGGCGCTTGTGGAGGAGCAGCACATGGTGCGCGCGGTAGCGTGGTGCGGTGCGCCAGAGGGCGCACGGGCAGGACGGCGGGTGCGCGCTCGCGAGCGTAGAGCGGGCTCCGGTCACGACGGCGAACGGCGGCAGCGGGGGTACTCGCAGGGTAAGAAGGTGGCTCGAAGGCCGTTCACAAGGAACGCACGCGCGCGGGGACAGGCATACCTGGACCGCGGCGCTGCCATGGGGGGTCGGCCATGGCGGCGTTCAAGGCGGCGCGGCTCGAAGGCCGGATAGGCAAGCAAACCAGGATAGGAAGGCGAGGGCTTGGGGTTGTGTGCTCACCGCGGGGCTCGATTGAGAACGCGGCGGTGCAGGGAGGCAGTCGAGGCCGTGGCGAGGTGGTGCAGTGCTGGTTGACGCGGTCCTCGCAGGCGGGGGCGTCAGGTGCTCTCCGTTCAGCGTGTCCTTGGTTGGCGTCGGCTTGACATCGAGGAAGAAGGCTCGTGGTGCGCAGGGATGGCGACGGGTGACTCTGGTGTTGAAGGAGGCGCCGAGGTGCTCTCCTCCCCTCCTTGCTCGGCGCGTGGCCGTCAGCGACGGACGGGGCGTCGCGCGACGTCGCGGTTCCTGGCGTGGTCGCGGTGCTCCAGCTTGCGGCGGCGTCGGCATTCCGGGCGGCGGCGCTCCTCAGGTCCGGCTCCCCATCCTTCTCCTCTCTTCCTTCCCCTCTTCTCTGGTGGCGGCTTGGTGAGGGGAAAACCCCAATTCAGTGGATTGGGCAGGGGAGAGGCGGCGCCCTTGGTTTTATAGCGGCGGTGCGAGAGCGTGCTCGCGGCGAGCTGAACCAGGACGCGTGGACGGTCTAGGGGTGCTCAGGGACACGTGGCAGTCCATCAGCGGCGCAAGGCTAGGGTTTGCAAGGCCGGGTGGATGGGATAGCCGGCCTTGGTGTGCGGGCCAGCCCGGCAGCGGGGGCAACTTGGGGAATTTCCCCACGGGAAGCTTCTAGAGGGACTCCGGTTAGGGTTCGGGTCATGGCGGGAGCGGGGAAAGGCGCGGTCAAGGCGGTCTCGCCTCCCTATCGCGACGCGGGGGCGGCGGCAGGCGAGGGCGGTAGCGGCGCGCTCTGCTCTGCGTGGAATAGCAGAGGCGCGGGAAAAAAGCAGAGAAGGGAGCTGTAACATCCCGCAAATTTGGAGTCGGTTACTTGTATGAAAAATCGAGATTTCAAAATTTTTTTTGATTGACTTGTTGTGAGCCATGAATTAATTTACAACTTAAGCAAAATTCTCTCTCCTAATTTCCTAATAATTAAATTGTGCATAAAATATTTTTCATGATCATGCATGTATGATTTGGATTTTATCAGGAATTGTCAAATTCCATTTGGAATTGTTTTGAATTTGATGAGTGTAGTTTATATTTGAAATTCCCTTTCAAATATAAACTAAAAGCTAACTAATCCCCTAACTCTAACTCAACCTCGCCCAGCCCAACCTAAGTCTAACCTCAACCCCGTAACTCTCTAACCCCAGCCTGCTAACCCAGCCTGGCCCGTTCCTTTCGCTAGGCCCGCGAACCACTTCCACCGGCCCGCTCGTCCACGCGACACGCTCGGCCCACCATCTCCTGCGCGGCCCAGCTACCGCAGCCCGCTTCCACCTACCACATCTCCCTCTCCTCTTTCACCGCCATGCGGAACCCACCCGCCAGCCTTCTCTCCCTCACCCACTACTCTGCTTTTTCCCCGCGAGACAGAGCACCCGCCGTCCCTCCTCTCCGCTCTCTTCCGCCTCCAGCCGTCCCCGCGCCACGACAAGGAGGCGAGAGAGCCCTGCCTTGACCAGCCGCGCTCTCCCGTGACCAAAACCCTAGCCGGCTGCCCTTCTAGAAACCTCCCGGCAGGTGATTTGACACCCCTACCCCTCGGCGTCCGCACTGGCACGCACGCCGAGCCGCGCCGCGCCCCTCAACCCTAGCCGCCTGCCCGTGGATGTGCTACCGCGTATCCTCTGCGCATCCCTAGCCCTCGATCGAGCTTGCCCCGGGTGCCTTCCTCGCGCCGCAGCTATAAAACCGAGGCAGCCACCTCCGCCTCACCCAAGCCGCCGCCTTGGGGTTTCCTCTAGCCCGTGTCGCCAACAGAGGAGGGGAAAGGAGAAGGATTGGAGGAGAAGGAGGAGGAGCGAGGAGAAGAGAAGAAGAAGGGAGAGTTGCTGCCTCTGCTTCTCCACCACGGAGACCGAAGCACCGCCGCTCCCTGACGACGCCGCTTGTGGAGAAGAAAGAGGAAGGAGCCACTGCCCATGCCGCGCACCGCGTCGGCACCAGGACGACGAGGAGACCGATGCTGCGAAGACGACGACCTGCCCACCAGTACACCGCTGCTTGTCCCGCCGGAGCGTCGCCGCGACTACCTAGAGCAAGAAGCCCGTACCATGTCGCTACTCGTCGTCCTCTACGCGGCCGCAACCTCCTCTTCCTCGAGGCGAGCCAACCTCGACGATCTCGTGAGCCGCCGCACTCCTCTCTTCCCTATCCCCGTTGTGCTGTCCGGCCGACTCCCCCGCCGATGAACCTTCTCCCGCCTGGCTCCACCCACTTTTCGGTGTGCGTGCCTTCGAGCCGCGGTTTCCTTACAGGATCCCGTCGACCCAGGACCGAAAACCTTGGCCTTGGCGCGAGTGCGCGACGAACGCCGCCTTTGCGGCATGTCGTCAAGCACTCCCCTCGCGTCGAACCTCCCCGCCATGCCTGAGCGATAGCGAGCCCTAGGGGCCGAAGCTTCGGCTTGTTCACCCATGAACGTGCGTCCCAAGCCATTTGGCACTGATTCCGAGCCTTTTTGTCGGGATTGGCCGGGGTTGAGCCGCCCCGGCGTCGCCTCCGCCGCCGCACTGAAGCTGCTGCCCTACGCGCTTCCGCGCTCGCGCGCGCAAGCCTGTGCCCCGCAGCCGCTTCCTTGACCTCCCTAGCTCGGCCAACCTGGTTCCCGCGTGTCCGCTCGCCCTTCTCCGCCGTCCCTCTACTCGCGCTCGCTGTCGCACCCTGCCGTCGTGGCCATGCCCCGGCGCGTACCCGCGCTAGTGACCGCGCTGTTCCTGCTCACCGCTCCGTGTCCCGCGCGCGCTCGCGTGCGCTGTGGCCCCGGCCACCGCTCTTCGAGGAGCCCGCGCCCACACGCCCAAGATCCCAAGCCCGCCCTTTAGACCAACCCCGACGTAGCCAAGCCTTGGTGGAGCCTCGCCATCGACGACCACCGCTGCCGCGTAGTGCCTTGCCGAGCCGTCGCTGTGCCGCTCCTGGAGCCGGCCTTCGTGCCGCGGTCGCTGGCAACCTTCTGCAGGTGCCCTGCTCGCCGCCGTGCTGTCGCCACCGGCGCTGCCTTCGCCGCCGCGTGCGCCCGAGCGCCGGCCACAGAGCCCTGCTCTACCTTGGCCACCCTAGTCGCCACCGAACCTTGCCTGGCTCCTCCTTGACCGCACGCACCGAGCCTTGGAGCGCCAAGCGTACCCAGGCGCCGCCCTGACCGGCCGCTCTACTCCGTCGTCCGTCGGCCAAGCCTTGGTCGTGTGCAGGACCAAGCTTCCGCCTTTAGCCCACCATAGTCCTTGGCTAGCATCGCCCGAGCCTCGCCATCGTCCCCCGCCGTCGCCAGCTCCTGCATGCGCCGCTTTGCCTCGCCGGCCGCCGCGCTTACCGGCCTCGGCATTTTGTCGAACACCTCGCGCACGAGGGCCCACCGGGCCGCACGATCTGGCCTCACGGTCGGTGGCCGCACCGGATCCGCCCTCCGCCACACCGGATCCCGCGCCGCCACACGTCATCAACTGGAGAAGGCCACACCGCAGACTTCACCGCGCGCTGCCGTAGCCGGATCCCGTGCGGCTGCCGACGTCAGCAGTGACGTCCCTAACGCCAGCCGCTTTCAGCTGAGGCCCCTGCACTTTTGTAGTTAGGCCCTCGTGTTTTCCCGTATTTGCGGATGAGCCCTTCCATCGCTGCACTTTTGCAGTTTAACCCCTGGCCGACCTTTTTTCAACTTAACCCCTAGTTCTTTTGTGCCTAAGCCCCTGATCTTTTCGGTCTTCACGAAAAGGTCCTTCCGCCTCGGTAGTCTTGCGCCCAGGCCCCTGTAGTTTTAAGAAATGGGTTTATTCTTTGATAGATCTTTTTTCTTAGTAACTGAAATGGGTTAAAACTTAGGAAAATCATATCTTTTCCATCCCAGCTCCGTTTAATGCCAAACCAGTTGCGTTAGGTTCCTAAAATCGAGCCCGTCGTCCCAGACCTAGCCGAGTGGCGTCCGCACGTTAGTCACACGACCGCCACGCAAGCCAACCCGACCAACCTACGCCTGACACGTGGCGCCGACTCAGTGCCGAGCCCGTCGCCATGTGCCTAACTTGTTAGTGACCCGTAGGACTGTGGGCCCACTAGTATGACCCACTGACTGGCAGCCTGGACCCGCCTGACCGTTGGGCCCGCATGTTGACATGTGGACCCGCTGACCCTTTGACGGACCCTGTAGCCTTTGACCCATTGACCATAGTTTGACCCGTTGACCAAGACCTTGACCCTTTGACCGTTGACCTAGTCAACTTTGACCAAGTCCACGATGACATCACTAGAGACCGTGATGACGTCATCAATCCCAGACCGCTGCCTCTGCCTGCTCGACTCGCGGTTTAACCCCGAGCCGGCATCTGACACCTCCGAGCTGCTAACTTGTGACTAACTTTTATTCCTTTTTCCGGAATGATTTATAAAACCCGAAAATGGATTTAAACTTCGGAAAATTATAATAAATCAACCGTAGCTTAGAAAAATATATTTTTCTAAAATTATGACGAACACGATAGAATAGAGTTTGCTATTATTTGGATCTCTATTGGTTCTCAGTTGGAGTTTAGTTGCTAGTAGTGGTCGTTATTTCGTATAATAGGATCCCTAGAGGATTTGGACTACTTCGACTACTTCGACGACGTCGACTACGCAGAAGTGAAGAGATAAAGGACCTTGCTCTAGGTTCACGCCCATCCTGACTCTTTGACCTATTAGGCATTGCTGAGTAGAATGCTAGCGCTTTGCTTATTACTTGATGATGATGATTGAGCCATGCATAGCCTGTTTATATATCCTGATTCCTTGATTTCCTACTACACTATATATGATATTGCTATGCTGCTGCTTGCATGTGTATGGGATATTGTGGATTAGGATTCTTGGCGTGTGTGGGGATAAAACCGGCAGGAAAAGGTGTTTTTTGGAAAACTTGGCGGGGGCGAGCATTTTATAACAACTTGATCTTTGATCGAGGTGCCGGGAGACCCCTGCTCTCGAGGGGGTCCCACACCATGCTTATGGCGGGCACATGGATGGATAGGAGCACAGGAGTTGGCGGCAGTACCTATAGTGGGTATTGCGACTGTGTTCTTATGCGGGGGATACGCCTTTTGGACGATGACGCTCGCTCCGGTCTGAAACCGAGTGGGGTAACCTGTGAAACCCTCAAAATTAAGTAGAATTAATTTAGAAATAATCTGGTTAATTATTAGATTTATTATAGATAATTATAGAATTAAAGGAATAATTAGGGATAGTAAAACTATAAATAAATATGGGAAAATAAAAGGGATGCTCTATAACTTAAGTGCCTTACTAAGTGCTAAAATATGTCTCTAAAACAATCGAATCGAACTAGAATAAGTTTGGTTTAAATTAGAATTCAAACTCCTTTTCAAAACTCCTCAAAAGAAATAGAAAAGGGAAAAGAATGTTAAATGGCCAAAACCCCGCTTTCACCCCGCTCATCCGGCAAGCCCACCAGTGAAGTCTGATTTCTCCCCTTGAATTCCTTTACCTATCCACCTTTTTCCCTCTCCCGGCCTGTCTATGGCCCAGCTCGCCTCCGCAGCGGCCCGCGTCCCTCCCCCGCAGCCTAGCTCGTCCTTCCACTCGCGCGGCCCAAGCGCGTGCGGCCCGCGTTCTGCCTGGGTGACGTCAGCTGACGTCAACCGATCCCTTTCCTCTTCCCCCTGCTTCTTCCTCCCGCGTCGCCGCAACGGACCGCCGCCGCTCGATCCGCGACCGTCGGCCGGGATCGATCGGAGGAGGGCAGATGCGACGCGTGCCGCCACCCCCGGCTTCTACCGCGCCCAAACGACGGCGCCGACCACCCCAAACCGCAACCCGGCCAAGGTCCCCACCGCCGGCGCCCAACACCTCAGGCCACCTCCACTGCCGCCGCGCGTCTCGCTCTGACGGCCGCCCTTATCTCCCCCGCGCTACGTGGCCGCACTCCGCGCGCCCGTTCCACCTATAAAAGGCAGCCCCCGACCCTCCCCAGCACCGTACCGAGCTCAAGCTCGAGCTGCCCCTCCACCCCGTGCGCAACCGCGCTACACTACCTCTCCTTCTTCTCCTTGCTAGCCTAGCAAGCTCGCCTTGCTCCCCTCTTTCTCGCCGTGCAAACCGCAGGGCCACCGGCGAGCCGTAGCGCTTTTTCGACGCTTCTCCGGTGAGCCCACGGCGGCGCTCATGGGGGACGCGACGGCGCCGCTCCGCTCCGGCGGACGAAGCGGTACGCCGTCCGTCGCCGTTCGCCCCGCCGTCATACTCTCCTACCCCACTCTCTCTCTATACATAACCCGACAGGCGGGCCCGGGAGCCAACGACGTCATCATCCTCTCTGTCACGCCCTCGCCCGTCCATCGCGTGCGCCCAGTCCACATGGACCGAAGACCCGGGGGGCGCGCTCCAGCCCACGGCGGGTTCACGGCGCGACGGTCGCCCCGGCTGGGTAGATACGGTCCACGGGACCGGCGGCCCAACGGTCGTGGTCTACCGCGCCCACACCCCCGGCGCACGGAACAGTGCCGCTGGCGGACCCCACCCGCTGCGTCCGCTGGCCCGAAATTGCTAGGTACACCCGGTAAGTGTACACAAATCTTTAGTTAAAGCCCTTCCTCACTTCTAAAAATTCTCCAAAAATACCCAAAAATCCTAGGAATATTTCTAAGCCTAGTGATGCCACCCAATCCTTTTTAGCATACCATTAGAGCCTAAATCCAATTAAGCTAGTTTCTAGCCAATAGAAAGCCTCCATCGATGTACCCAGAAAATCCCCTTCTCCACATTTGAGCCCGATAAATCCCTAGAAAATTCCCATAAATATTAGGGATTATTCTAAGCATCTCCATATGCTTATTTCCCTAATATTTATATTCTAAGCCCAGCCTAGCCATTACACTATCCAAAACCCCGCCGTTACGCCACCCGTATAACCCTAACCCCGTCAAAACCCCTGTCGACACACCGTCCAGAAACCCCTAGATATCCATCCTAGCCGTCATGCTGCCCACAAACAGATAAGGATTCTTTAGAAATCCATATGATCATTCGGGAATTATTCCTTAGAGATCCATATAATTCTCGAAACCCGATAACCATCGTTCCAACCATCTTCCAGGGAATTATTTAATAATTCTCTTCCAAAAATCACCATCCTTTAATCCATTAGTTATTTTATATAATTAATGGAATATCAATCCAACCCCCAGCCTTTAGAGGAAATCCTTCGAATCCCTGCCTTCTTTCCATTTCTTTTCCTTTTGTGAATTGATTGGTGTATTGTTATACTGATTGTTATTTCCTGTGTTTTCTTGATAGCATGATCGGGCCCGACGAGACGCCGAAGCTCCAGAAGACCCGAAACCCAGCCCGGTCAACATACGGAATACGGCCGCGTAAGGAACGTCTAAGGACTGACAATGAAGGCAAGTCCTGCCAATAATATCACCCCTTCACTAAACTTTACATTCTTTGCAGCATTAAGCCACATGGGGCATAGCCAGAGGGTATGCCCAACATCGCGGTAGCTATAGGATGCTTTAAGATTGGGAGTGGAAGGATAGCCTCGCTAGGGGGATCCTAAGAGCCACTCTGATCCAGCTAAGGACCGGTTCATGGGAGAGTCTTTCTAGTGCCCAGTACAACCTCGCATGCCAAAAAGGCATAGCCTACGGGAATGCCTATTAATGTGAGGCCTTGATTCACACCCCACCAACTGAACCTAGCAATCCATCCCAAGGAGCCGTATGATTGGTGCAGAGTGCCGACCGGCGAACTAGGTAGCGCCTGGTGCCTAGTCGTGCACGCGCCAAGTCGGGAAACGGGTATACTGGAGACAGCCCCAGACAGAGGGCTGGGACTGGGCAGCACGGGCTGACTAGGATACAGGGTCAGAGACCCTGAGGGCCAGAGGCCCAGCTCATGAGCTCACACCCGGGTTCATATCCGCGAGGCGGATGATTAGTGGCCCCTGCTTAGCCCCCAACACTACCCGTGGCTGGACCTAGGGAATGCTGACCAGCGATGGTCACCGGTGGGTACGAGTCTCGTAGGTCAGTACCGCCTAAGTACACGGTACGGGCTGACCGAATGCGGGGTAGATAAGTACGACCTCTGCAGAGTGTAGAATCTATCTGGATAGCCGTGACTCCGGAACGAGTCCACTTAGTCAAAGCCCCCATTGATTAGTCTTTACTTTTATTGCATGGGGAACCTGAGACGGCGAAGGTACCGTTGGTCAGGTTCGGGATAGCACATCGGGACTGGCAGGGAGGAGGTGCCCCTCCAAGATCGACCTTTACATTTATTTAATTTATATATTATATTATTGAATTTGTGGGATTTGCTGGGTATTCTCTCTGGAATACTCACCCTTGCTTTCATTGTCATACAGGTTTAGGACTCTAGGGTGAGAAGGTGCTACAGCCCATTCCGGTGGATGAAGAAGTGCCTACCCGCTCTCCGCTAGCTAAAAATGGTGTTAAATCTGTTTAAAATTATACGTTATTTACCGCTTCTGATACTAATCTGTTATAAGATCTGTATCAGTGGCCGATCCAGGACCTGATACAGGTAATCAAGGAACCTCTTGATAAGGGGTCCCCACATAACCACTCTTTGGGCCCCACGTACTTACCGCTTACCCATATGAACGAGTTCCAGCCAGCCTATCTAGCGCGATGCCTGCACTACAAGACGATCAGGTGGATGGTGTACGAGAACGGGAGAGACCGTTTCCCCGAAGGACTATAGCCCCGACTGGCCCCCGAGGGAGAGTTCAACACAGCTTCCGAAGCATTGGATTGCGAGCCGATGGACCGAGACAAGAAGGGCAGGTGGGCATCGTTGCGGTTAGGGTCTGTGCTGTGGGTTGCGTCTCGAGTTGGCGACGGCCATTGTTGGTATTTCTTATGACCTACAGATAAATCCGCAAGCGTACGGAAACCGATGTAGCTTTCACCCAGGTGTATTCCTGGGATCGATTTCCACAGGGAACGAGAAGTATACTAATCCTTTAAGTAGTTCATCCGAAGGGTAATATGGGGGATATGGATGACAACAAAAAGAAAAGAAGAGATAAAAATGCTGAGGGTAGAGAGGGTACTTGTGTAGCAATACTGGATATTTTGATAGATCAAGCAAGGCAGACTTGTTCAAGAGAGTTCACTTCGAGCGCTTGAGACACCACCACTCACAGAAAGGGATGAGAAGGGGAGTGGTACCGCCTACCCCTAAGTCCTATAGTCCAGAACTAACATGGTGGATTACATCGGCCGGATAGGGCTGTCACCACCTGCCGGCTACCACAACTATTCCGTTGAACTGGGTGCAAACCAAGGTAACGACTAGTCTAGGCACCACGCCTATACTAATAATTACTACTTTGCTTGAGATCAAAGCAAAGAACCCACTACTAAGTAGTGAACGAGGAACCAGTGAACAAAAGCTAGCAAGTCTGAATTCTTAACAAATCAGAGGGAACCAGAATTACTAGACAAGACCCGGATGTTACTCGAAGTTGAGCCACATCTGTCGAGGTACAAAGTGGAAGAGAAACTGGCAACTCCGGCTTATCTCCCGGACTCTCACCTCACCTCTCTCCCTATTTTCTAAGTATGGGAGTGGTAGCACTTCACCCTAAAGCTTCTTCTCTTCTATCTTGTTGTGTCTTCTCAAGGTGAGTGGGGTGTCCTTTTATAGGCTCCAAGGGCGGTCCCCGGCGTCATCATCACGCTAGCCTCCTGCTTAACATCCACGCGAAGGGGGAAGCATAGGGGCCACGGTGGTTGTGGGCCCTTCCATTCATGTTTATCCCACCCTAGGCCTTCCGGGTCCTTTGATCAAACCGACATCAAATACACGGCTCATGATCATCTTTGATACATCAGTAAACTTGTGGATCAGTGTCGTAGCCAGAAGAGGGGAAAGGGGGCCGGTCGGCCTGGCCTAGGCCAGCTGGCCTGGCCCTGTGCCCAAATTGTTCCTTCTTTTCCCCATCTGCTCCTTCACTCACAAATTGTACAAAACTTGTGGAACTCATTAGAAATAATCAAATTCACATTGTCATGAGCAAAATGAGCCTGGAATATCGTGGAATGTTGGCGGTAAAATCATATAATAACGGCCGTCAACACACCCCCACACTTAGACCCTTTCTCGTCCTCGAGCGAGGAGTAGGGACTAAGATGAGACATGACATCCAAGGAAATGGAACAAGCATATGAAATATTCCAAGCCATACCTTGTACTTGTGAATTTTGTAGTGTCTATCATGCCATCTTGAGTAGTTGAGGAATGGAACGGTCGTGAATAAAATCACTTTAACTCCATGTGTCAAGTAGCTTAGGATTTTTCAATAAGTTTTCAAAAACAAACCTTTGCATTGCTCCTCATTTGATTCTCTCGGATCTCTCAATGTGTATATATCCTCACCAAGGCATTAACTTTCCTTTCTTCATCCTACTTCTAAAGATGGCTATATGTGGAGCTCAAGGTAGGGTATGAAGATGAGGCATACTTGCATCACATGTATTGCAAAGTCAAAGAGTGGATCCAAGAAGAAATCAAATCATACAATCGGATCAAGATGTGCATGTGTATGGGTATGATGGATGGTGGATGGAATAAACAACTCCTTTGTGTGTGGTCTCTCTCCTTTAAATAAAATCTTTTGAGAACATGGCTATCAAAAAAAAATTTCTTTCTTGGACCTTCATGTGTCCAACTTTTTTTTTCCTTTTTTTTGCGTGGACCTTCATGTGTCCATATATATTTTTTTCTTCGATAGCCATGTCTCTTTTGTAACAATACTGAGGAGTAAGACTTGCACATACATGATGGAGCATTTATTTTGTGGAATGGATGGATGAATGATACAATGCTAACTTCCAGTGTAGAAGTATAGCAAGGGGGATAAACGTGTACGTGATCTTGATCATGAAAGCATGAAAAGAATTCTCATAAGGGTCGCAACAATTTGACAAAGCTCAATGCAATGACAAGTAGCATATGTGTACATGGTTTTCAAGATAACTCAACATATGGCTTTGGCAGGACTTTGGCATATCAAAGAGGAGCTTTGCAAAAGGGTTTTCAAATTTTCAAATAAATTTCCCAAGCACTTAAACATGAGAGTGAAGATCATGTCATCAAACCATATCTCAAACATCAACTACTTAGATGAACATGGTTCCATAGAAATATTTATTCACAGGTGGCAAGATGAAGCGAGGAATAAAACAAATGCAAGCCAAACATGGGAACATGAAGGGTAGGCATAGCAGGGTGAATTATTTTATCTTGAGATTGATTTTAATGATAGGGATTGAAATTCAATCAAACTCATGAATTAAGGAGCGAGAGGTGGAGTGCACATACCATCGCTTTTTTTTGTCATGTTAGCGTAGTCGATGTTGTGCGACACCTTCGTGGGGAGCCTCGAATGTGTATGTTGATGATGAGCTTGAGAGATCTCCCCCACACTTGTACTTGTGCTGGTACTGTTATTCAAAACCAAAAAGTGGAAACAAAAGAGGGGCTCTACTGGTTCAAGAACCGGGGAGCCTTTATTCAAGTTTTATTGTGTTTTTTTTTGGCAAGATGCACGAACAAACACCATCTCCAAACCAAAGAAAGTTTGGCATGAAAGGAACTTTACTTGGGATACTCACATACCTCCACCAAACTTGGAGTTTGGATTGCTCGGCAACACAAATCAAGTGTGTGGAGTTCAAGCTTCCCTTCATAATGTTCCCTCACCAAGACGTGCTAAGGTGTTGTAGTTGATGTAGCTCTCATGCTGTTAGGGCTTCACTTATCCATCGTTCTTCTTGATCTCTACCTGAAATGGTTAGCAACCAAAAATACCCGAAGGACAACTTTATCCTAAAGACATGATCTTGCTTTTTATTCAAAAGGGAAATGAATACTAATCATCCGGGCTATCTCCCGGCAGTGCTTTGTTTTTGGTCATAAGCTTGACCTTGGGAACATTCTCTTGCAGCCACCATTGGTGATGTCGTTCCTGTCTTATCACCAATTTTTGATGTGTCATGAAGCTTTTAGCTGCAAGGTTAGTGCAACAAACCACGACGAAATTTGCAATATTTATGATAAACAAAATCATCTATAACCACTCTTTTGAAATCGTCTTGATAAGATAGGCATTGGTTGGAGTCGTCGTGTGTACTAATAGCGGGAGGAGATGGAGTATTCATAGAAAAACATGGATCTTTTGATTTTTCAAAGATGAATTCTCCATACTCATCGTTTCCTTCCGAACCCAACATGGAATTTGCTACCTCAGGAGTGTCGACAGAGCAAACGTTTTCGAAATTGAGCTTGTAGTACTCTTGAGGCGTATCTTTTCCTTCGATATGGAAGTCTTTTGATTTTTCTGGGTCAAAAAGGTAAATATTCTCCTCGGAGTCACAGAAAAGATTTTGAGATTGATGTAATTCTTGGAACTCTGAGGGGTTTGATGAGACAGAAGCTTTGAACTCCTCATCGGAAAATTCAAATTCATCTTCTGAGAATTGAGTCTCCGGATTAAGGGGTGGTGAATCCCCTCTAGAGGATCCGAATTTATCCTTTGAGAATTGGAAATCCGGGTTATGCGATGGTGAATCCTTTTTAGGTTGCTCAGTATTGGACAAGGATTCTTTTTGGGGTCAGAGGTCATTACCTCAGATTCTCTATAAGCATCATCTTCTTTCCCTGGTGATGATGGGGCATCACCGTATGTTATGGATTCATCATCGTCGAACATAGAATAGAGGAAAGGTCGATGATGATCATACGAGGGTGTTGGTTCAGGGAGAGTATCGGAGAGATGTGCTACGATTGGTGTGAGTTCTTGTGATGCTTTCACATCTCCCGACGCGGATGTCTCTTCTATGGCCTCCTCAGGAATTTCTTCCGGGAATTCATCATAGATCCCAGTGTAAGGGGTGTTCTCTAGAATTTTGTCTAGAATGTCCCTCCCCTCACTAGGTGTCAAATGAGTGAATGATCCTCCTGAGGACGAATCTAGGAATTCGACTGATTCGATTTTGAGACCTCTTCTAAAATGTATTAGAAGGATGGGTTCAGGTATCCCTAAATCAGGTCCCGTGGCCGTAAGATAGGTAAATCGAGCCCAAGCGGCCCCTAGTGATTCTCCTTCCCTTTGTTTGAAGGTAAGAGCCTCGATTCGAAGGTCAGCGACCCAAGATTTAGGGAAGAAGGTTAGGCAGAATTTATCTCGTACTGTCTCCCAACTTCCCTCAACTCTGGCTTCTCTCCCGGACTCTCACCTCACCTCTCTCCCAATTTTCTAAGTATGGGAGTGGTAGAACTTCACCCTAGAGATTCTTCTCTTCTATCTTGTTGTGTCTTCTCAAGGTGAGTGGGGTGTCCTTTTATAGGCTCCAAGGGCGGTCCCCGGCGTCATCATCACGCTAGCCTCCTGCTTAACATCCACGCGAAGGGGGAAGCATAGGGGCCACGGTGGTAGGCCGGCCGGCCTGGCTCTGGTGCCAAGTGGCACCGACCTTTGCAGGGACGGCTTGGATGATGTCTTGAAGTCAGTAACGGTTGCGTTCGGTTGAAGCTGTCCAAGAATCCTAGGTTGTGGGCCCTTCAATCCATGTTTATCCCACCCTAGGCCTTTCGGGTCCTTTGATCAAACCGACATCAAATGCACGGCTCATGATCATCTTTGATACATCAGTAAACTTGTGGATCAGTGCCGAGGCCAGAAGAGGGGAAAGGGGGCCGGTCGGCCTGGCCTAGGCCGGCCGGCCTGGCCCTGTGCCCAAATTGTTCCTTCTTTTCCCCATCTGCTCCTTCACTCACAAATTGTACAAAACTTGTGAAACTCATTAGAAATAATCAAATTCACATTGTCATGAGCAAAATGAGCCTAGAATATCGTGGAATGTTGGCGGTAAAATCATATAATAACGGCCGTCAACAGCCATCTCGCAGCCCGAGTGGGTCCAGTTGTACAAGCTCTACAGAGTCTAGAATCTATACGTATAGCCGCGTCTTTGGTATGGACATTGCCCATTGCACTGTTACCTCTCATATTTGGGATCTTCTACCTCCCCCTTTCTAGCCAGGTTTGAGAGTGACTAAGGTTCGCAGCTACGGACGGGGAGAAGGGAAGCTTGCTCCCTTTCCTTTCAGGATCCGGACGTAGTTGGTGAGGTGCGAGGGGAGGGAGCTCTCGCATCGACTTAGACGAGTGTGGAGATGGAGACGGGAGTCCAGTGCGCCGGAATAGCCCGATGTGTTGTGAGCTGGGAATGGATGGATATATTGGAGATTTATATTTATACTTTTACTGCTGCATAGGAAACGTCTGCCTTTCCTTGAACTACTTTTATACCTTTAGAATATAGGCCACTTAAAGCTTGCATACAGATGGTGACGTGAACCTATCCCACTCCTTGGGGATAGTTTGTGAGCATGCAGGTTTGGACGCGTGGAAAAAGGGTTGTGTGCTTCGCTCGAGTTGCCTATGGTGTTGATTGAAGATGAAGACTTGAAGCCTAGCTACCGCTACGCAGGATTTCCGCTTGTCGCTTAGCCCGACGGGCTTGTACTTTATTCGTATTTCCATATTGGTATGGATGTAAATCTCTTCTATGTAATCTAAATTCATTGTATGGATATGATATTATGCTGAGATGAGTTCTGTACGTGATAGCTACTAATCCAGGGACTATCGTAAGGGTACAGAGATTCGGATTCTCGATTTTGAAAATCTGGGTCGTCACAGGAGCGCTGGGTGGAGGAAAGCTAGCGCGTGGGACCGCGGCGTCAGCGAGAGGGAGCGAAGCGGTTGGTGGGAGCGGGCTGTTGGAGTTGTTGGGCCTCGCGTGGAGAGAGTTGGGCCGCGGGAAAGAAAGGTGGGCTTCGCGAAGGAAGAACGGGCCGGTGGAGGGTTAGATAGCCCGGGAGTTAACAGGCTGAGGAGGTTAGCTGGGTTAGAAGAGTTCGAGGTTAGGTTTCAGAATGGGCCCAGTTTGGTGGAAGAGTTAGCAGGCCGTGGCTTGTAGGAATTAGGTGGGTCTGGCCGGGCTGGATGGTTAGCTGGCCCAAGAGAGTTAGGGGTTAGTTAGGTTAGCGTTAAGTTTGTATTTGAAAGGGATTTTCAAATACAAACTTCACTCAAGCAAATTCAATTCAAATCCAAATGGAATTCCACAATTCCAGATAAAATCCAAATCAGGCATGCACGAATATGAGAAATATTTTATGCATGAATTTAATTACTAGGAATTTTAGAGAGAGCAATTAACTTATATTGCGAATCAATTCATGGCTCACAACAATTCACACAAAAATTTTTAAATCCTGATTTTTCATTACAAGTAACAGACTGCAAATTTGCGGGCTGTTACACAGTGGTAAGGATAAAATATGATATGGGTAGTGTGACACACATTGGGGTTCATCTCAAGGACATCTAGACCAGGGAAAGGACTAAGAGTTAGCATCTAGGTTCTAACACTTCACAAACATGCACAGATCAAGTTAGAGATACGGATTATACATCATCAAGAAATAAGCCAAAGCACCCAGGTAAGAGGAGATAACCTCCCTCGCTGCTTAAGCACAGCCAGGTTGTTACTCGTTTCAGAACTCCTACAGTGAACCCGAACGTGAGGGATTTCAGAGGGTCCAACGGGGTTGTCACCACCCGCGGCCTACCCCGGCCAAACCATGGGGAACACTCATAATCAACCGTTGATTCCAACTCGAGCTCCATGCTCGCATTGTTCACAACACATCGACCGTTCCGGACTATTGAGACTTGCATCGATGCCGCTATTATAAGAATAGCCGGTGAACCTAAACCATGGGTTTGATCATGAATATCATGCAAGACATACAACCTTATTCTAATTGAACTAGAGCAAGAGAGGGCACTCATATCTTTACTACCTATGCAAGGTATAAGACCAAACTAGCATATAAGTCAAGCATATCATGATAGCAAGAACATTAAGGCAGCTCAATCATATCATAACCAAGACAAACATTGTATGAAGAAGATAAATAATCAAAGTAGATCAAAGTCATCCTAGAACTAAGAGATACAATAGTCTTACCCAAGCTCAAAGGAGACCTAGAACCTGAATAGAGCTACTCTAGCCTACTACACTAAGCCTAGAGCCTAAGAAAGAGAGTGAATTGCCCAAGAGTTGTGTGTCTTCATTTGGAGCCCCCTCCCTCTTATTTATAAGCTCCAATCAGCAGCATCTCGAGTGGAATATTCCTTGGAGCTTCTTAGAACCGACCTTGGGAGAGCACCAGGAGCTAACACGTGGAAGCAGCAGATGAGAGGGGCCAAAGGCGGTTCGGCTGAACCAAGGGTTCGGTCGACCCCCACGTGTCACCCCTCGAGGTGTGCTTCTTCAGTGTGTCTGCTGTGTGGGCCCTCAGTGTTGTCTACACGTGTTCACACTAAGTTGAGATGGTTTGGTCCCTGGTGGGCCCCTCAATCCATGTGATGCACGTGTGGGTCGAGAAGTTGTCACTTGGATCCATGAGGTGGATTCTCCTTCAGTTTCTTTATTTTCTACAGCAAATCACCTACAACCAAATACTCTGCAAGGACATGTGGAACTACATTATTCGAAGGGAAATATGTGTGTTAGCATTGTTAATCCTTCATTTTAGTAGAGAATGTTGGCAGTTATTTTGGTACTTAACAGCTACCAACAACCCCTGAAGATTCTTGGACGACCGCATCAATCGCTCGTTCCCTTAGTGGCGTTGTACATCCTGTTTCGCCAGTTGTTATGATCAACTTGGAACTCCATATAGTCAACCTCCAAATCTGTCAAAGCAAGAACTTTCAAGCAACTAACGAATCAAAACAAGGCAAAAGACAAAAAAATCAACTTACTTTGCATCTTCAGAGTCAAAGCTTGGACCTCAGCAGCGTGCTTGGCCTTGACAGTTTCAATATCAACAAAATTGTCGATATTTCAGATAATCCTGTCAGTAGCTTCATTATGATCCCAAATACTCTTCCAACAGGTGGCCTCTAACTCTTTATAACGAGCCTCGAGAGCATAGTTAAGCTTTTTAAGCTTCGCCACTTCCGATTCAAGAGCAGACACTTTCTGCGTTAAGATGCCAGACTCATCAAGAGAACTCTTCAAGGAATCTTCAAGAGAATGGACAGAGCACTCCTGCCTCTCAGAATCATTAGCACCTCTCGACACCTCACTTGTCATGACCAGTCATACGAAGTCGACGAGCGTCAAATACCAACTTCTTCAGCTTCTTCTCAGTGGCATGTGGCTTCACGAGCAATGAGGATGCCGCGGCCGATGAGTCAACCACAACACCATTAATCATTTGCTCAGATGGCGTCATAGCAATAGTCTCTACAATTCTCCCAGAATTTGACGGGGCAATCTTCTCTTTAAAAGCTGGCTCGAGGCTGGCAAATCTTCAAGACCCAACCTGCAAATCAAATAGTCAAAAGGATCTAATGGAGCCGAAAAAGGAAACTAGAGATAACTTGTCCGAAAACAAAAGTTACCTGGCATCAAGCTCGTTGGAGATAGAGGAACTCGTCTGAGATACATCTCGAGGGATTTTAACCTTGTGGACACACACTCTCGGCGTCTGCTTCACTTCAAAATCACTAAGAGGTCCATCGTACCTCCAATGATCATCCTCTATCTCTTCTTCAATCGGATAGACAGTGCAGGAGCACCAACAACTTATAAGGATGTCAGATCAAGTACTCGAACGCAAAGCTAGTCGAGACATCTATCGAGCGATTTCTCGAATTACCTGAGGAGGGTATTCTCGATCATACAACTGCGGAATATAAGGCTTCTCAATAACTCCAGGAAGCATCAGTCGAACCCGCCAGAATCTCTCCCTTGGTCAGATCATCAGTGCTCATACGAGAAGGGTCATTACGACCACAGTACTCATAGCCCGTGGTCTCTCTCAGCATCAAGGGTTGCACTCTATACTCAGTCCGGTTGTAGATGACAGACGCCATAGTCACTCCCTGTCTGTTCAAGTACTCGATAGTCTTGTACATGGAGGACAAGTTCTTGGGATTTTCACAAGCTGGAAACCGCACTCCAACAGGGCTCACTCACAGGAGCCTGCCCAGTAAACTCTGGTAAAGCAAGCGGATGGTTTCCAACATACCACCAAGACTGCCTTCACTCGGTACCAGATGCAGGAAAGGAGTAGTCGAGATACTTCTGCCTTGTACCAAGTCAAAATTGAACAACTGCGCCTCCAACAGGAGAAACAGAGAATTCTTTTGGAAAAGGAGTAAGGACAAACAGCTCGCGAAATAGGTCAAAATCCGGATAGATCCCAAGAAAAGCCTCACAGAAGTGGACAAAACAGAGATAAGGAAAATCCTATTGGGATCAAGATTTTGAAGCTCCAAGTGATAAAAGTCAAGGAGGTCACAAAGAAAACGGCAAGAAGGAAACCCAAAACCCCTTTCCACAAAGGAGGTGAACATACAAGTCTTGTCGACTGGATCCAAATGATGCATCTCAGTCATTGGAGGGGCAGACCATTGAAGTACAGCTTGATCCTTCAAAAAACCAAGACTTACAAGACGCTCCAGATTAGCATGCTTCACAACTGACCTCTTCATATAAGTTGGCCGCAGTGGATAATGTAGACCATCAACCCTCCCAAACTTTAAGTTCCTGATTCTTAGAACACTTCACCAAAACTATACTACCTAGAGATATCGCTCGGTGGGATTGCTGGTAAAACACCGACACGGGGGCGGATAGGCTATATATAACAATTGTTATTTTTTTCAAGACAAAGAATAAAGATTCAAATAAAGACCCTCGGCTCAATTCTATGAATTCAAACCAAGACTCGAGGGCTACTTGATATCAAGTGCAATTTTTTTCATATCGCACATTTGAAGACAAGATGAAGATTCAAGATTCTAGGGGCCCTCATCCTGATTCTTCGATTCGACCTAACGCTTGGGGCCTACATGATATCAAGTGCGACTTTTTCAAGTCGCGCATTAAAGATTGAAGATTTCAACTTTCAAGTTGATCAAGAAAACGAGGCATGAGCACCTCACAGCCTCGTGACAATCAAGAGCTTTCCAAAATTGACAAGACAAGTACACGAAGAACCAGTAGAAGCTCAAGAAAGTACTTGATGTACTTAGAAAGTACTCGATAGACTTGGCAAGTACTCGGTTGATAGCAAGAACTTGGCAATGAAGCGCTCGGGGGGAGGGGGCGCTTGTCGGGTATTGAACCCCTCGGTACCTACAAAGAAGAAGTCGGACTCCTACTAGGACCCTACTTTGTAATCCTACTAGGACTCCAACATTGTAACCGACTAGTTTCCCGCCCCCTGGGATATATAAAGAAGGGCGGCGGTCCATAGATCGACAGACTCATAGACAACCAACTCTCAACAGAGAGACATTTACATCCATACGCAATACAATCCGCCAAATAGGACGTAGGGTATTATGCTATCTCGGTGGCTTCAACCTGTCTAAACTTGTGTTGTGTAGCCATTGCGTTCCTGATCTCGGCGAAACCCCACCTGAATCTACTACCTCGGGATACCCCTCGGTAGGATCGACGGTAGAACACTGACACTAGTTTAACCTAAAAGCTTACTAATGGGAAGAGATGGACAATTCACCTATACTCCAACAAAATCTGCTATTGCTAGTATCAATAAGTAACAACAGTTTTTTCAACTATCTAGCTCCTTTTTGATCCGCGAAGGATATGCCTCCAACCGAGCTTTCGTCAGATACAAAATCGGTAAAAATGTTAACCAAGCAGTCTAGTTCTTTGTAAGGCAAGACATGTTGCGACATGTAATTTTCTCATTTAATGGAAAACAGGGAAATACAACACTCTGTGCTTGCGAGCTTAGACTCCTACAATTTATTTTTCTTTCGTTAGATGCTGTGTGTGCTAGTATGGCTAAACTTCTCTTATACTGCGGTCTTTGTCAAGACAACATTGTCTCATCCATCCGTTTCCTGCGAGCTAGAAGAGCGACTTGCGTACTCCTGAACCATAGCGCCAAAGAGTGATGGTCTCCCCATCAACTTGGAGGGTGCGTCAAACTCTGCCACTAGCCCTGATACAGATAAAAAGTTAAAAACATAGACAAAAGGTTAAACAGAGGCACAAATCTAAATACAAGCTATCGGCTCTCCATTGGGATGGTCGATCGTGACATGTAACTTAGTCTAAACTAATGTAGGTAGGTGAAAGGTAAGGACGATCAGTGCAAAGGCCTACCTGCATCCAACACCAGAACTCGGTCGCTGTCCATGACAGTCGGTATACGATGTGCAATGCTGATGACGGTACACTCGGCGAATTCCTCTCGGATGATCCTCTGGATAGCTGCATCTGTTTGAGAATCAACCGAAGCCGTTGCCTCATCCATGAAGAGGATCCGGCTACGTTTCAGTATAACACGACCAAAGCAGAGGAGCTGCTTCTGCCCTACACTCCAGTTCTCCCCCATGTCGGCAACTGTAATGAACAAGCAATGAGCAAGAAAACGTTATTCATCTGTTGTCTTTACTAAGAATAACATATTGAGTTAACTTGGATCACAATTATCATTTTTATATTAAACAAGAGCATCTGTTCACGAAATAGCAAACCTAGTGCATCAAGCTTCTCTGGTTTCGAAGCTACTATATCCTTTAGCTGGCAACGCTCCAGGGCCTGCAGGAAAATAATAAATATAAACATATCAGGCTTGATAGAATAAAAAAAAGAAATAGTCATGCACCCAGAAGGGAATTCATATTTTGAAAAACAGAGGTTATACTACCTGCCATATTTCAGCCTCAGAATACTGCCCAGTTGGGTCAATGTTGCTCCTCACAGTTCCTTCAAAGAGCACGGGTTCTTGGGGAATAACACCAAAGCGAGACCTCAGATCATGAAGCCCCACAGTGCAGATATCAACACCGTCAATAATGATACGGCCTTCTGCAGGCTCTAGAATCCTGAATAAAGCCTGCACCAAAGTTGACTTGCCACTTCCAGTCCTTCCAACAACTCCGATCTTTTCCCCACTCTTAATATTTACTGTAACACCTTTCAAGATTAGAGGCGTGTTTTGACGATACCGAACCTGAAAAGGGTTTTGTTTATTGCTCATTCATCTTAATCACTTTAAGTACTAGGGAGTGCTACAAACAAATTAGTACTACTGACCTTCAGATCTTTCACATCAATATCTCCTCGGCTGGGCCAATTTGGTGAGGGAAGACAGTCTGCAACTTCCCACGCTGCCTCAGAAGGGAGAGCGCTGTACTGATGCACCCTCTCTACGGCTACCATATCATTTTCAATCATACAGGTTATCGAAATTGTGTAGTACACCAAGGAATTGAGAGAAAGACCATAGGAAAGGGACATGCCGACAAATTCTGCATCAGAAAACTTTCAATAGAATTCATCAGTGATCCTTTTTGAGTCGTCAGCCTCAGACATACAATGATGTAACAGCGAGCTCTTAATACTTGACATGCTTTCAACAAACTATTATTGCTTCATTGTTCATAGAAACATCTACGATGGATTGCACTCAAGGTTTGGATATTCAGACAATTAGCCATGTTATCAAATTCGCCCCACTGACACAATTCATTCACAGTTAGCAAATATTTTTTCCCCCAATTGAGAGCATCTATTAGAATTCATTTTACAAAAAAGATAAGAACATTTATTAGATTATAGAAAGTTTAAATGTCCAAACGCCAAACATGCCATGTTAACTTAAATGTCATCGTCATACAATTACAAACCAAAAAAAAACTATATAACAGGCATTACAGTTAGAGATTTTAATCAAAGCCTCTATGCTTAGCATGGGACATGAATATCAAACTACTCTAACCCCATAAAATTTTATTAGTATGAAACTAATTGAGATTACAATATTACCTTTCTTGATGAAATTGCTAGGCAAGCTGATCATGAGAAAAGCAGTTATAGACAAAATAAGTGTGCCAATTAGCTCCAGGCGAAATCCAAGCCACTCATTAGCTGCATAATTATTGAAAGCCATACACAAATTCGAATTGATCCTGTCCAAGTTTGTCTGGTAGAATTCGTCCTCCTTTCTGAAGCACCTTACAGTTGGGGCCCCCGAAAAGGTTTCTGTAAAGTGATCAATAATTGGTGCCCTTGTTACTCCTTGAAGACGAGTAAGCTCTCGAGATGTTGCAATATAACGGTTCTGAAAAACATGATGAAAGTGTTGTATTGATATTAAGTGGTATAAACAGTTATACAGTCCTCTAGGATGCATTGTGATAGTTGGATCATACCCGGTACCAGATGTTCAAAAGGAGTAGAGGAAGCACTGGTATAACTGACGGCCATGCAACTTGGCAAATAATAGCAATATTGGTAACCACTGAAATACACATTGATGTGGCGTAACCAACATAAAACACAAGGGAAGTATCAATTTTTGATTGGTCCGATGATGCCTGTGGAAGATAAAAGATTAACATTGCTTTTTCCGTAGTGGTTATGCATATAATATGCAACAAATAGATTGTATGCCTAGTTGGCTATACAACGCATACCCTGCTTAGGATCCTTCCTGAAGGAGTGGTGTCAAAAAATGACATTGGAGCTCGAAGAATGCTGTCAAACATCTTGTTGAAAAAGGCCTGGGCTGATTGAAGCCCCAAGAATGTCACAATGATAGTGGTGATCATTTCCAATATAATCGTAGTAGCAACTATTGAAGCATAAACACCAAGAAATATGGAAGTGTCAAATACAGGGCCTCCTGATGTTTCATATGACAGCCAGTAGTTACTAGCCATACTGGAGCCCTCTGACAGTAGTGTCACGACTAAAATGACCACGACTCCCCACCATCCCCAGGCCTGCGTCATGTATAGCTTGTACACACGCCAGCTTACTCGGCCACTCTCCTTTTCCTCTTCCTGGATCAGCTTAGAAGAACCTGCTTCTTTGTTTATTGCAGTGCCAACTGTTTCACTTTCACCATTTTCATCATTGGATTTCGAGTTGGCAGAAGGGACATCTACAGATCCAGTGGAAGCCTGAGAGCTCTCTGTGTTCTGAGCTTGGAAACCTTGTTCCCCTGTTGTCTCCATGGAACTATGATGAGCAGCAACAAGATCTGAAAAATCTGAGCAGGATACTAGTAACTCACGATAGATCCCTGACTGGATGAGTAACCCATCTTTCATTACCTGCATGTTGACACATAAGCTAATGTAATTTAACTTCCAGACTTCCAGTAGGCGTCAACGACATAAGCATGGTATCGTCGGTGTAATATAATTATGTAGCATTTGTTGACAGCAAAAAACAGTCCAATATACTTGAACTAAAATATATTTATATTTTCAAGTAACCATAGAGGTGAATATTACTGTTTATAATAAATGTACGGTATTGCTAAGTTTATGTTTACATGATGAAGGAAGGATATATGACCACTCTGTTTCATCAAAATATAACATGGATAGTTTAAAAGACTTACAATTATAGTATCCACATTTTGCAAGAAGTCCACTTGGTGAGTCACAAGCAACACGGTCTTATTCTTGAGCATGCCTTTCAGACATTCCTGCATACATAGCCAAGTTACAGAGTATAGCTTAAGAACCATAATAAAACACTGCCATAATTCTACTTGTTTGAAAGAATTTTTCTTTGTAATAACAAAAAAACAAATAGCATTGGCAAATCAAGTACATCCTGAGTCCACCTTTTTTTTAGATAATGGAACACGGTTCCAGACTTTTACATTGTTATATGTATACAGACTCTCCTGAGTCCACCTTATCGTGAACATATTCCATACCACCATGGTTCTGCATATGTTATGCATGCTTGCTGAATTCTACAGATTGTGATGCAATGTTATATTTGTTTATTTACTGTACTCATCAATCTGCTGTCAATTCCTCTAATAAAATCTCATGAGGATGTCAAAATATCTAATTTGCATGGTCTGAAAACTGAAGAGTGAGGAGTCACTGGACTGTTTTTTTGGTTTTAAACAGAGAAAAAAAGTAAAGGAATACAAGTCACTGAACAATTGAACATTTCCCCATGAGAAGTTGTGATGTGTCACATATGAGTCATGGTGAATAAGTGTAAAGTCTTTTTCTCGAGCACCACAAGCAAAGAGATTGAATAGCAAGCAGAGTGAGAGAGCTCATTAGCAGATATCAGCACAATCTTTATTCAAGGGCTAATTCATTACTTTTTGTAGCTTTATTATGATTTCATTTATTTTCTGGTATCTGATATTGAAATATCATTCTGAATCTTGAATGTTGGTACAAGATCTAGCCAGTGTGGTTTGTCGCAATCATTAAGTGTGCACAAGTTTTCTCAAGTATATCTACCAAGAACAGTTACAATACTCATACTTATTTCAAAATTAAGCAACTGGATAAATTTGCCAGAACATAATATCAAAATGAAATGAAAGAGATCAGTATTCACCATGAAAATAGTTGATCCAGTATGAGCATCAACTGCGCTAAATATGTCATCAAGAAGATATATATCGCAATCTTGGTAAACTGCTCTTGCAAGCTGGATGCGCTGTTTCTGACCCCCACTGAGATTGATCCCTCTCTCACCTATTTCAGTTTGGTCACCAAACTCCATCATTTCCAAATCCTTTTCCAGGCAGCAAGCACGTATGATTTCTGAATATCTCTCTGGGTGCATTGGCTTCCCAAATAAAATGTTCTCTTGAATGGTCCCATTTCGGATCCAAGCGGTCTGAGCAACATATGCTGTGCTTCCAAATATGCTAACCTATATCAAAGTGAAAAATGAATATATAAGAGAAAAGAATCTTTTGTATAACATTATTAACAAATAGTGACATCCAAGTTGATCATGTATCGTTCTACGCCCTGTTGGTTTAATATACCAGAGTTTGTAGCAGGTTCTGGAACCAGGCCTACTATTATAACATCGACCTGTAATTATAATATGGATCAAGCAATGCACTGCTACTGAAACGGACAGCAACTTTGAACGCATCAAAGCCAGATACATGGAAAGTTGGGGTCAAACTGCCCAAGTGGAATCCAAACCACGGCCGTCGCTACCACACCTTATCACATCTTGCCATCTTGGGAGACCGGAATCAGGAGACGGCCAATGCACGGCCGTCGTTATTATTCCAAATACCAGTAAAGTCAGCACACTCACCTTGCCGGAGACCTTGTGCATCTCTCCCATGATGCAGGACAGCAGCGACGACTTGCCGGAGCCCACCGTCCCCACCACCGCTGTGAGGTCACCTCTCCTCACCTCCACGTCAATCCCCTTTAGCACCGTCACCAACTCCGACCCATTTCCTTGGCCATTCTCTGTGGCGCCATTGCCGGCCTGGCCGTTGTTGCCCTTCGTCTCCTCGCTATCCGGCACGTCCCACGCAAACACGCCGCCTCTCACCTCGATGGCCACCGCGTCCTCGGCGCCACCGCCGCTCTCGACGCGCTCCACGGCCGCCGTGTCGATCTCGGCGTCCGTCAGGAACTTGTTGAGCCTGCTGAGCGACACGAACGCCTGCATGGACATGACGATGGTCTGCGGGAAGTTCTGCATGGGCCCCTCCAGCATGCGGAAGAAGGCCGCCGCCGTGAACACCTTGCCGGCGTCGAGCTGCCCGCCGGAGGCGAGGTATGTCCCGAACACGAGCACCGTCATGGCGAGCGGGCCGCTCGAGAACACCACCGTGTTGGCGCACATGAAGAGCATGATCTTGGCGAGCCACCCGAGCTCTTCCCGCCGGATGTCGCGCACCTTGCCGCCGAACTTGTCCTCCCACGCCTGCAGCTTGATGACGCGCATGTGGCTGAGCATCTCCGTGATGGCCTTGACGCGGCTGTCGCGGACGCCGAGGAACTTGAGCTGGTACGCCAGGTTGAGCTTGTTGGCGAAGGCGGTGATCACGGTTACCGCGGTGATCACGGCGAGCGTCATGAGTACGGCGGGGCCCAGGTAGGCGTAGAGGAGGAGCAGCGCCACCACGATCTGCAGCGGCATCAGCCACAGCCCGTGGAGGCCGTGCATGGCGACGGAGACGATCCCGGTGTCCACCTGCATGTAGTTCACGATGGCGCCGGCGCCGTGCGCGCGGCGGGCGCCGGCAGAGAGGCGCAGCGACTTGCGGTACAGCGCCGTCTGCAGCGCGCCGCGTATGCGCATGCCCAGGAGCTGGCCCTGGAAGTTGTAGTGGTGCGACGCCAGCGTCTGGGCGGCCTTGCCGGCGAGCAGGATGAGCACGAGGCTGAGGCCCTCCCATGGCGTCCCGCCGCGGTGGATGAACTCGACGAACCGGTCGATGAGCGACGGGCCGACGTACATGGCGGCGAGGCGCGCGAGGCCGAGGAACGCCGTCAGGACGAGCTGCGGCCAGAAGGAGCGCCACAGCGCCACGCCCACCGCGTGCCGCGGCGACGACGTCGCCGGCCAGTTGGACATGAACAGGGCGTGCGCCTCCTCGGCGCGGAGGCCGGTGGGCACCGGAGGCACGTCGTCGGCGGCGAGGGACTTGGCCGCGTAGGCCTTGTTGATCAGGGAGATGATCCAGCTGAACGTCGCGCGCGACAGGAACGACGCGGCGGCGTACGGCGACGCGGGCGCCTCCTCCTCGCCGCCGCCGGCGTGCTCTGGTGGTTCGGCGTCTCCCGTAGCGGTGCCATGGCTGGGGAATCCAGTGACGGCCAGGTACGCCAGAGGCAGAGAGACGAGCAGGCCGGCGAAAGCGAGGACGTCGTCGGGGAAGAGCAACGAGCCGCCGGCGCCGCGGGCCGCCGCCGAGGCGGAGAAGAGCGCGGCGCCGAGGGCGGTGGCGAGCCAGAACGCGCGGAGGTGCGCGGCGGGGGTCCAGGACGCCCCCGCTCTCCGCGACGCGGCGACGGCCCACGCGGCCGCTCCGTGCGCGACGGCGTGGACAGCGACGAAGGCCGCCTCCGCGGCGCGCCACGGCGTGCCCACCGGTAGGAGCAGGACCGCGAGCACAAGGAGGACGGCGGACGCCGCCACGAACACCGCGGAGGCCCCGAGCGCGACGACGTACCGGAAGGGCGGCGGCGGCGAAGAAGGACTATCCGGCTTCTGCAGCAGCGCCTCGCGCTCGGGAGCCGCCGCCGAGATTCCTCCCCTGCCGAGGCGGCCGCGGGCGATCAGGGCGAGGCAGGCGGCGAGGAACACGAGGTCGACGGCACCGAGGAGCGCGCGCTGCGGGCACGGGGAGAGGAAGAGGAACGCGAGTGCGTCGGCGAAGGAGCCGGCTCCATGCAGCGGCGCGGCGCACGCCGTCGTGGCGAGCCACCAGGGGAGCGCCATCCTCCCGTCGGCGGCGACTGCGAGGAGCTCGATCTCGTCGGGGGATCCGCCGGGATTCGGTTCATATACTCCATTGGGGAAGCGAAATTCGTTGGAAGCTCACCGGATTCGTCGTACTAGACTAGTCGGTCTGTCACTTTCGTTCTTGACCTTGACCTTATTTAAAATGTTTCATTTTTTCAAAAATGACTTTTGGCTTGTTTCGCAAGTATCCACGATGATTCTTCTCGTGCTGCTGCCCACTCAACCGTGGTAAGTTTTCGTTCCATAACCTGAAAGTCTGTGATATTTTTTCCCAAAAAATTGGGAGGTCGTGCTCGTGCACCTTTGTGCTAAAATATGGTGGAATGACCAACACACTCACGCTGACGCTCAAGTAGTACTGTAGTAGTGATTACACTTGTGTATAGAATCGGAATGAGCCACTCACTAAGCAACAGGGAAAAAATACAAAATCAATTCTTGAATATGAAAGTTGTGATAGTCAATTTGGAAGCTTTGACTGATATTTGGAAGATGAATTTGAACTTAGCTACGTTTACAGATCTAAGTTTGAAGATCCTAACACTGAATGTAACCTCGCCTATCAGTCAAAGCACAAATAAAGAGGACTTTTGAGCTCAGTAATTAATTATTTATGTTTAAAAACTTATGGTCACAATCGAACATAACCATGGTACTTTTCAAAGGATAAAATGTTTAAATAAAAATTGTAGGCGCTCGTTATTTCTTTGGGTAAATTCCCTCAATGCCATAGAATTTAGGTCATTTCCTTCAGTGCCACAAAATTTTCAGAACTTCTCTCAGTGCCATAGAAGTTCTGAATTATGTCTTCAATGTCATTCCATCACATTTTCCGTCCGTAAGTTGTTAACTGATGTGTGAAAAGATGGATATACCCCTGACTCCACATGTCAATGCCTCTCTTCTTTTTTCTCCTTTCTCCACTCTTCTCCACCAAAGGTATTATGCACAGGTGACCATGGTGGGTCGTGTGGTGGTGGAGAAGCCGTGCACGGGCGGGGTCGCGCTGCCACGGGGGCCACCTCTAGGCCGCGCGGGCGTGGGCCCACCGTGCATGTGCGGACGACGGAGGAGGGGACGGTCGGGGCGGCACTGCCGTAGGCGCCAGCAGGCTGCGTGTGGGTGAGGTCGCGTCGCCTACAAGCCTTGAGCGGCTGGGGCTTGCCGCCGCGAGCGTCGTGCAGTAACTGTGGTCCGTGGACTTGGAGGATTGGAGCTGGCGGATGGAAAAGAACGGAGGAAGGAGGAAGGAGAAAGAAGAAAGAAGGAAGAAGAAGACACATTGACATGTGGGGCGAGGGATATATCCATCTTTTCACACCTAAGTTAACAACGCACGGATGGAAGGCATTCAGGGCATAAGTCAAATCTTCTATGACACCGAAGGAAGTTTCGAAAATTTTATGGCACTGAAGGAAATGGCTTAAATTTCTATGGCATTAGGTAATTTACCCTATTTCTTTTATGGCATATACCGACCCCTCACTACGGGAAACGGAGGGTTTGTCGTATGCCACAGGCACACGGCGAAGCGAAAGGCACACGGCAAAGCCTTTGCCGTGTGCTTTTGGCTTTGCCGTGTGCAAAATGGCACACGGCAAACCTAGCGACGGCAAACAGGAGTTTGCTGTGTGCCCTTTGTCGGGCACACTACTCCCACAAACACTCGGCAAAGAGTTTTTGAAATAATAAAAAAAGAAAAACAGCTGCAGGCCCAAGTCGTGGGCCCCGCCGCTGTGTCGTCCAACTGCACGCCGTCCGTGCCGCTCCGACCACCTGCCCACGCCCGGAAGCGCCTGGCCGCGCAGCCCGCCGGCCGCGCCCGGCAGCGCCTGGTCGCGCCGCCCTCCGGCCGCATCGGGCCGTGCTGCAGGAAGAGGAGGGAGGGACGGCCGCGCCGGATCTCCTCCGCCACACCGCCAGGAGTGGAGGGAGGGGCGGCCACACCAGATCTCTGCCGCCTCGTCGCCGGGAGAAGATGGAGGGGCGGCGCCGCTGGATCTCCGCCGCCGCGCTGCTTGGAGAGGAGGGAGGGGCGGCGGCACCGGATCACAGCCGCCGCGCCGCAAGGAGAGGAGGGAGGGGCGGCGCCGCTGGATCTCCGCCGTCGCGCCGCCTGGAGAGGAGGGAGGGGCGGCGGCGCCAGATCTCCGCCGCCGCGCCGCAAGGAGAGGAGGGAGGGGCGGCGCCGCTGGATCTCCGCCGCCGCGCCGCCTGGAGAGGAGGGAGGGGCGGCGGCGCCAGATCTCCGCCGCCGCGCCACAAGGAGAGGAGGGAGGGGCGGCGCCGCTGGATCTCCGCCGCCGTGCCGCCTGGAGAGGAGGGAGGGGGCGGCGACGCCGGATCTCCGCCGCCGCGCCGCAAGGAGAGGAGGGAGGGGGCGGCGGCGTCGGATCTCCGCCGCCGCGCCGCAAGGAGAGGAGGGAGGGGCGGCGGCGCCGGATCTCCGCCGACGCGCCGTAGGGAGAGGAGGGAGGGGCGGCCGCGCCGCCGAGAGAGGAGGACGACGCCGGGAGAGGAGGAGGGAGGCCGGGTGAGGAGGAGGAGGGAGGCGAGGCCTCTCCGCCGCCGCGCCGGCGCATCGCCAGAGATGAGGAGGGAGGTCGGGTGAGGAGAGGAGGGAGGAGAGGGGAGGCTGGGGTGAGAAGGAGGAGCGAGCTGAGGGAGGTCGGAGGAGAGAGGAGGCTGGGGAGGGGGATAAGGCTGGGGGTGGGGCCGGGGGCAGGCGTGGGTGGGTGGAGAGGCGTGAGATTGTTTGCCGTGTGTCGTCTTGAGGACACACGGCAAACTTGTTGCCGTGTGCCACACCAGGAGCACACGGCAAACATTTTCTGCCTAAGCAAAAAAAATTAAAAATACCAAACGGATTCAAAAAATAATCAACTTTTGGCATGAACCTATCTAAGGTGTATGTAAACTATAAAAAATGAGTTTTGTTAGAAAACAAAATTTCAGTTGTCACGTTGCTTCAAATCACAACATCTCTTTCACAACTCTTAGGATCTTCTCCCGAGAAGCTTCGGTTTGTAAAGAGGCAATGCGTCAACTTGCTAGAAACCTTCTACATTTTTTACCATAGCCTCTACGTATGAAAACATGTCATCACGCCAAAATTTATAATTTTTTGACCTTTTTTGTATTTTATAAAATTTTTAAACGAACCGAGCCCAAATTCGGGCACACGGTAAGCGAGCAATATATTCAAAATTTGATTCCATCTAATGGACATGGCATCATATTAGTCTTAAGAATCCGAATAACATTTTTCCGAATATTACATTACATTATTCGAAACACTTACAGTTCAAATTTGCCGTATCGGCAAAATTGAAAATAATGATATAAAATGATTAAATATAGCAAACAGACCGGAAAACATGCACAAAACTAACATGGAATAATACATGGACAAAGAAGTTAGCAAAAAAATTTGGAGGCAAAATTCAAATTTTTTGCAGCCTGTTTGCCGTGTGCCTGCCTGTGGCACACGGCAAACAGGCCACGTTGCCGTGTGCCAGTTGTTTGTCGTGTGCCACGTGGCAGGCACACGGTAAACAGGCTTGTTTGCCGTGTGCCCGCGCACGGCAAACACGGGATTTCCCGTAGTGCCTACGGAGTCGCCCAACTGGGGCTGTGGTATAGTGTTAGAGAGGTTAATTGAAACCAAAGTTAGTTAGCACTAGACTGCATGTTCATTTACTTTGGAGTCCATGGCGTGGTGATCATTTTCTTCTTCTATGTGATGACACTAGTACTTGAACATACTAGGTTGTACTATCTTCATA
Source organism: Urochloa ruziziensis (assembly GCA_015476505.1). NCBI lineage: Eukaryota > Viridiplantae > Streptophyta > Magnoliopsida > Poales > Poaceae > Urochloa > Urochloa ruziziensis. The sequence continues at coordinate 12,481,986 of CM027125.1, read as the reverse complement.
ATGTGGGTCCCACTTAATTCCATTGTGATCTTGCCTTGTTTCCAGAGATAGATGTTGCATCCCTGAAGACGGCAGAAATTGTCGTGTATGACTGTGTGAGAACAAAAGTCAAATGGGACGGCAACCCTGAGGAATGAGGAGGGCCCAAAGCGCCCGGCACCTTGTTCCTCGATTCGATTGTATATACTACTGGCAATAAAAACCTTTGATCCGGTGGCTGATCCTTGCGACCTTTCTGCTATGATTAGGAGAATGTATGGCAGCCTGTATCTTTTGTCTTTGGCATCATTAATTGTTTAAGCAAACAGCTAACAAAACCATATGTAAAGATGTGAATGCGACGCTGCGGAATAAGAACAACTTCAAATGGAGCCTTGCCACACGTACGAGTACCCGAATCCGTCAACGGGCCAGGTCTTCTCAAACCTACTTGCATAGCAAAAAATCATTATGGCTAGGCTCAGCATTAGCATAGTAAACCAGGAATATTATACCGACAGTCAATGCATGGGCATAAACAATTATGGGTTGAAGCCTAGCTTGAAGGCTATTTCAAATGTCCCGGTAAATCTTTTCATCAATAAAGAATACTATTGTATATGCACCTTCTTAAGGAGCTTAGCCACGTCACTAGCCACGTGGCTAAGCTCTACCATATGAAGCACTCCAGGTGCTAGTCCTCCTTAATTAAAAAAGGGGCATTTGTGTTCTTACCCTTACTTTGAAGTGTATTGTGATTTTACCCTATTTTTTTAACTTTGTTATTTTGCCCTCCACTATTCACAAGTCAATGCGATTTTACCCCTAGTCAATGGTCAAATCAGAGGCAAATACGCAAAGACCAAGGGTAAAATCGCATTGACTAGTGAATAATGGAGGGCAAAATCACAAAGTTGAAAAAACGAGGGCAAAATCACAATTACACTTCAAAATAGGGGTAAAAACATCAAAATTCCTTAAAGAAAAACTGCCTACCATATGAACTTATGAAGCAGGGAAGGAAGTGAAAATGCGGCTGCATGGTGGGAGGTTATAAAATTGGGCAGTTGGTGTGTTTTACACAAGCATCAATTAAGCAGGTTCGGGATTGCAAGTCTCCACATAAGTAATCAAAATTTGAAGTACAATAATTCAAACTTTAAGATTTAAGTTTGGAAGGAAAAAAAATCCTAACACGCCAAATCCTAGCTCTACCCTGGCAGTCTGGCTAATGAGCTCGCTCGGACCCCGTTTACACATATTTGATATGTGAAGGAAATTTTGTTGCCTCACTGATTTGTAGTGTAGTGCCTTGCCACTTTACAAGGCCTCACTTCTTTATTTTCCAACCATACTCTTTCACTGTCGTGTGGAGACAAGTTTCCCATTAATAAAATCTAACTTCATACGATCGATGAACCATATTTGTCAATGAACACTGCCCGGTTTTTGTCGTGCATGACTCTTTTTGTGACATAAATGGGTCGTCATGATCATGCTAATCAGGTATGTTGAGGAAGGCACGTGTGACTATTGGTACCTAGAAGAAAGCACAGGCAGATGCATATCTTCGACGAGAAAGGCAAGTTCAGAAAAAACTAAAAGGTCGCCACTGGTCCAAACGAGGATGGAAAGAATGTGAAGCAAAAGTCACTTTGTGCCATCCTTTTTTATGCAATAGTCAAAAGTTGCAGTGGGCTGAAGATTTGTTACGCTTTGGACGCCTGGTCCATCACAACCGCCTGCTGTACCTAAACATTGTTGACTTGACTCGATCTGAGAGGTAACAGTGGTTAATTAGAGCAAGTATTATGGTGGGCGTTTTGGCTGCCATGTCACCTCACTAGCTGATGTGGAGGAGAGAAGAAGAGGAATATTCCCGTACCGGGCGACTCGGGACGCGCCCGCATCAAGCCGGCGCATGGGCTCTTCCAAACTGCTATCGGCTCGCATGTGGGCAGATCATTAAATGGTGGTGGACCCCGTCTGCACAGCTCAGCAGCAGCAAGCGGGAGACGCCCGCAAACAGCCAGCAGCGGGCGCATCCTATAAGCCTTGCTCTTAGTAGAATTGGTTCAGGCTGATGAGCTTTTTCATCTGAAAACCTGGCCTGACTGACGCGTGTACAATACCATTAGAGGTCGTACATTGCTAAGGGCCCCTTTGGAATATAGCCTTCACAAAATGTGAGAATAGGAAAAATAGAGGATTTGAGTTGCATAAACTTGCAATCCTATAGGAAAAATAGAGCATTTGAGTTGCATAAACTTGCAATCCTATAGGAATTCCAAATGCAAAATGTGGCCTTTGGATGCAACACAAGAAAGCTATAGGAAGTGGAAGAGAGAGATAGACACAGAGAAAAATTTTCATAGGGTCCAACCACATGTTAGGGCCCCTTTGGAACAAAGGAAAACCAAAGGAATTTTGAAGGATTTCAACCCTATAGGAAAATTTCCTATGAATCTCTTTGGAACCAAGGATTGCATCCTACAAAATTCTTTAGGATTCTCATGGGATGTGTGAATCCTTAGGAATTTTGGAGGAAAACTAACATGAGGTTGGACCTCATGGAAATTTTCCTTTGTGTCTATCTCTCTCTTCCAATTCTTATTGCTTTCTTGTGTTGCATCCAAAGGCTATATTTTGCATTTGGAGTTCCTATAGCATTTCAAGTTTTAGTGCAACTCAATCCTCTATTTTTCTTATTCCCACATTTTATGAATCCTATGTTCCAAAGGGGGCCTTAGTTTCCCTCCAAAATTCTTAAGGATTCATGCATCCCATAAGAATCCTAAGGCCTCCTTTGGATTGGAGGATTTCTATAGAAAAAACTCAGGAATCTACAATCCATAGGAATTGATACTGTACAACCCTTTGGTTCACAGGATTGAAGCATAGGAAAAGTAAAGGAAATTTTCCTACGGTGCAGATTTTGAAGGAATTCCATAGGAATGGGAACATCCACTCCAACCTCATTTTTTTTTTTGACTTCTGTGGGACTCAGGCATCCTTTTATCGTTAGTGTACACTGATGAAGATTAGAATATTTATTAGAATAGAAGAAGCAGGAGCATCACGTACATGAATATGATATCGGCACAAAATGCATGTGTACTAAATTAACCACTGCACGGTCGAGTTTTTGAGCTTAACAAGAACTGAACAAGTGAATGAATAGATAAGCGCATGCCTACATAGCTGTACTAATTATTTTTTTTCTTTCAATTATATTGATTAAAAGTAAATGACGTGCAGATAACTTTCACTTTCTTTTGCAATCGTTCCTGTGCTTCTCCTATAACTCATCCAAACAACAATTTCCATAGAATTCCTAAGTTTTTGAATCCTCCGTTTTCCATCCGCATTCCTATCCTATTCCTATGTTTTTCCCATTCCTGCAATTTTGATATCCTGTGTTCCAAAGGGGCCCTAAAGGAATTTTGTAGGATGCAATCCTTTGTTCCAGAGAGATTCATAGAAAATTTTCCTATAGGGTTAAAATCCTTCAAAATTCTTTTGGTTTTTCTTTATTTTAAGGGGACCTAAATGTAAAGCAGTTCTCATCTTCATCTTATGTAATACCATACATAATTTTTTATGGTACGGAGAAAAGAGGGTGAGGTGGAAGAGAAAGGCATTTGTTTCGCTATACAACAATCCCATAGAGACTAAATTTTAGGAATGCAAGACAACTCCATCATTATTGTACCAGCTTTGTTGCCACAGCTAAAATGCTGTTTCTATTGCGAAAGTTAAGAAATCACAAAGTTGCAATGAGACAACTTATGAAGCAATCTATTGCAATTAGGTCATACCAAAGTTACTTATTAATCCATAAAATCGCCGATTAGACTACACTAATGTGCGTACTGACACTTTCTATCGCTCCAACGCTAGAGCTCCATTTGATCACGCCAAAAGAACGGGGTTCAAGTGTGCATGCAGATGCAGACCGGGGGTGCTGGGGCGATCGTAAGGTCCAGATTCACCTGTCAGCTACTTGATTTTTTTTTCTGATATGTGTCAGCTAGTTGACTTTTTTTCATAAGGTGTCAGCTACTTGACTTGATCAGCAGGAACTTCACCTGAACTCCCATTTTAGTCCCGAGAAAATCACTCGACAGGCCAGATATTAGGAGTCTTTTACGTGTATACCATTACAAGAGTTGACGTGTACGCGTGTGCCACTAAAAGTTTCGTAGACACGTGTGTACCATCGTCCGAACTTTCTTTTATCCGTGTGCCATTTTGGACGGAAAGAGTGCTAACAGAGGCTAAGGAAGGTGAGAAAAAGACAATTTTGCCCCTCCATAGACGTGGGCCCCACCACTGCTGTCTCCCCGGACCCTCCTTCCTCTTACTTCCTCTCACTTGCATGTGACGCCCGTCTGTCATCTCCTTCCCCTCCCTCTTCCTTTTTCTCTCAGCGTTGGGCAGCCCAGGACGACTGCACGTCGAGGGCGCCGGCGAGGCCAGGCCGCCGCGCGTAGAGGCCCCAGGCGACGCCACACGTGAAAGGCGCCTCCAGGTCGTCGTTCGAGCTAGAAGCACCTCGATTCTTTCTCCGCCCATAGAATCCAGCACATCAATACACAAAGAGTAAATTTTATGGCCGGTCCCTAAACTATTGGGCAGTTCTCATCTAGGTCCACGAACTATAAAATTGCATTTTTTGGTCCCTAAACTATCTAAGTGGGTCATCTAGGTCCAAATCTGCCACGGGACATCCAAGAGCTGACATGACGCGCTGATTGTGATGCCTACGTGGAACCAGACATGTGGGGCCCATATGTCAGCCTCCTCCTCCTCCTCCTCCTCTCTCTCTTTCCCTTCTTCTTTCTCAACGATTCCCCACCAACCGAGCTCCAACCGTCGTCCAACTTCGGCGTCGGCGCTCCATCTCCACCCAATTCCCCACGCCACAAGCTCTCTCACCTCCCTAGCTCTGCCCTGAACCATTATTGAATAGCTTCGGTGATAGGGACCATCGAAATCACGAGGAATCATGGCTCCGCGGGCCGAGCGAGCCTTGCCGCCGGTCGAGCGAGCTCAGGTTCCACCCAAGGGAGCTCCGCCGTGGGCGGGGAGAACAATGCGAGGACGACGGTGGCACAATGGCGCACGGAGGAGGGCTCCAGTGAGGAGCAGGCATGGGAAGGCGATACCGGGAGATGGCCGCTGAGCGAGCGAAGCCAAGGTTGTCGCGGGGGAGACAGACGGGCGAGCGCGAGGCGAGACAGCCAGCGTCGCCAGGTAGAGACGGCCTGGGGAGCGCGGGTGACGACCGACATCGCCAGGGGGAGAAGAAGGTCAGGCGAGCGATAGCGGGGCGAGCGGGGCTGGGGTCGCCAGGGAGAGACCACCGGGGGAGTGCGGGGAGACGGCCCACGTTGCTAGGAGGCTAACATATGGGCCCCACGTGTCAGGTTCCACGTAGGCTTCACAGTCAGCACACCATGTCAGATATTGGATGTCCCCATGGTAGATTTGGACCTAGATGACCCAGTTAGATAGTTTAGCGACCTAAAAATGCAATTTTATAGTTCGTGGACCTAGATGAGAACTGCCCAATAGTTTAAGGACCGGCCATGAAATTTACTCATACACAAATTGAGTCCCCAAATCCGCTAATCGAGCTTCAACGAGTCCAAATCGGGCTCCTATTTCGAATCAAAGGTGGATATCGCCTAAATCGAGTTTGTCTGGCACATGACAAAAGAAGAGGCCGATGAGCATGGGAGATTTTTCCTTTTCCGGTTCTTCAAGCTAAGCAGCGAGGTTCCAGGAGGAGTCGAGCAGCGCGCCGAGCATGGAGTCCCGGCCGGGGCATGCAGCGGGGCTGGAGGCCGACGGACGGCGCGCGCGGCGGTGCTGAAGGCCGGGGACGAGCGGCGGCGTGACGTGGAGGAGGTCGGGGACGGGCGGCGGCGCGGCGTGGTCGAGGCCGGTGGGCGGGGGCGACGCGCCGTGGAGGAGGCCAGGGGCGGAGGGCGTGCCGGAGAACATGCCGGAGGAGCGCATGAAGAAGAAGAACAGACAAAGAAGACCATGGATTAAGAGGCAAAAATAGACTTTTTCTTAAGTGGGCTCCACATGTCAGGGCTAAATCTTAACGGTGCGTACTAAATGGCATATTTATAAAAAAAAGTTTAGGCGATGGTACACACATGACCACGAACTTTTTAACGGCACGTGCGTAAATGCTAACTTTTGGTATACATGTAAAAAAAAAACTCAAATATCAGTCATGGGCTCATGGCAGAAGTTTTGGGCCCCAATGAAGCCTCCCCTCCCGTCCTGTGCTCAGCCCAGCTCGCGAAATTAGAGCCCAAACCGACCTTCTCACGTTCCTAAAAAAAAAACGGACCTTCTCATCGTGCCGACGAGAAGCGCACGAAACGGGGGAAAAAGGAAAAAAGAAAAAAAAAATAGGAAGAGGACGGAGAGACAGACGGCCGCTATCCTCACTTCGTTTCAGTGCTCTCTTCCTGCTCCTCCCTTCCTCCGTCGCTCCTCCTCTCTCCGACCCTCCCTTCCCAGTTCCCACCTCCGGCTGCTCCGGCAGAGAGCAGCTCAGCGTCGCCAAGCGTCTACAGGAATGGTGGTGGTGGCTACTGCCGCGCGGTTGCCCGGTGGCGGCGGCGGCACGGCTGCCCGGGCGCGCCCGCCGGCGGCGAGGGGGCTCCGGCCCCACCGCATCGCCGCCGAGCCCGAGCGGAAGGCAGCCACGGTCAGGTTTGGTACGCGCCCTTGGAAAACGATTCAGTAGCTGCCGCGGCCTCTCTTGATATTTCGACCGCTTCATTTTCACCTGCAGACCAGATCAGCGGCTTCCTTCATGGTTGAGATAGGCTTTGTTTGTTATGTCCCTAGACCTCCGTTTTGGTCTGATAGACAAATTCGAGGTTCAACAATTTCAATAATTGGATAATTAACGATATAATGATGCAGTTTCTTAGTCGTGGCAATTTCCTTGTTGGAGTAGGACATTTCATGAGTTCTGACGAAATGAATCCGGCAAATTATCCTTCCTACTTGTCTATCCTAAGCAAATGTTTACGACCCTGTCCTGTTAAGCTGTTGTCAACTGCTTTTTCGATTTGCACATGATTAGTATCACATGTTGGAAATGCACAATGTCCGTTTTTGGCAAATCAACTACAATTTACATATTCCTTTTGTGGAACGGTTTTATGAACTGTCTTATGAACGGCAACGTTACATGGCATGCACGATGCGCCTCAAAATTGTATTTGTGTGTGCTGATGGAGGAGCCTCAGGCTCAATTTGTCATTGCAGTGACCTCATAGAAAGCAAATCCTTCTTTCCTGCTCCTTGATGTAGCAGTTAGTGAAAACATCCTTTTTGGAGCCATAGCAGTAAATCCTAGTTAAATTACTAAGGACTAGCAGAAAGGCACGTGCCACATCCACGTGTTTTACTTAATTAATGTTGTAGTCAACATGGACTCTTTAGATTAATCTAGAATGTTCGATTATCATAAAATCCGATGGTGTAGGAGAGATGTAATCAATATGGACTCTTTAGATTAATCTAGAGCGTTCAATCATTATAAAATAAAATCCGACGGTGTAGCCGTGTAGGCATTGTAAGAGTAAGATTTGTATGGCCGTTAAATCTTTCGCTCTTTATAGTATAGTTTAATCTACAACACTAGCTAAATTTCGCACAGGGATTTGGGGGGGGGGGGGGGGGGGTAACCGCAAATTGGCCCTTAGATTCATAACACTACCTGAACCATCCTGCATTGTAACAAAGGCTTCCCTTGATTTTTTTTAGGTATCTTCTTCAATCTTGCCCAGACATTGGCATATGATTTTGATTACTTTTTATTATCTTTTACAGTAAAACATAGGTTGTTATCATGGATGAAACCAACAAGACATGATGTTAGGGTGCAAATGTCCAACGTAAATATTGGTGCTGGGGGCTACGAAGGAGATGGAGCAAATAGCCATGGAGATTCCAACAAACCGTGAGTACTAATCCTCCCTTTCTTTTCTCACGATTTTCATGCCAGCAGCTTGTACACTGAACTTCTATCCTTGACAATGCATCACAGAGCAAAACCACTTTCAGGATCTAGTTACCTGCAATCTATTGGTGCTGTGCTACTTCTCTGCGCCCTGGCAGCTGGGTTTTTTGTATTCTTTAAAGGGCAACCATCTGCTGTTGTATCTGCGTTGGCAAAATCTGGTTTCACAGCAGCATTTTCACTGATTTTTGTATCTGAGATTGGAGATAAGGTGCATAATTAATTTCAAATTACCTTTTCCTCTCTCATCTTGAGCTTCCAGATACACTGCATATGTCTCTTCACCTTCTTTACAGTAAGATATGGCATATTGCATCATTTCTTTGTAGCGTAATTGAAACATTCAGAGCATACTTTGAGCTTCTAATTTTACATTAAGCTTAGCAGCATGCAGCTCATCTACAGTTGTGATCATAACTTAATATATTTCGAGAATTCTACCCCCAAAATATAAATATATATACATATATATATATATATATATATATATTTTGCATTACCTCAGTAGTGAATTACTTACTCTAATGTAGTTTCAACCTTACATGTACCCTAGTTCTTTTTTTTTGTCTTTTTATTGCTGCAATGCTCTCTTTTGTAAGCACAACACTATCATATGTTCCATTTTCTCCATTGGAAGATCATGGTATATGTTGAAAGCATTTTTAAGTAGATCAAGGAATTTGATTGGGTTGACATTTCTGTCATTGCAGACATTTTTCATTGCTGCACTACTCGCAATGCAATATCAAAAAGCATTGGTAAGTTATGAACCTGTAAATTTAATATCTGTCCCACTACATTGCATAACTATTTGATTTTCCCTCTTTGCTCATCTCTAGATATCACGTTTCTGTGGTCTGATCCTTGATATAGAAACATGCATATATCTCACTCCGAAGTGTCTGCCATTTAATAAAAATGCCAGGCTGCCAGCCTTAAGCAGTGGGTCTTGCATATACGCCACCTTTCCATTTAATATACATGTAGACAAAAGACTATTTGATCCTTTATTGGAAACTATTGTAAGATTAGCAGGGCTAACTGTTTGATCAGTTGAGCAGAGATCTCCTTGTAAATGAAAAACACATCCTAGATGTTTATGGAATCCAAAGAGCCAAAAAAGAATTCAGTCCACTAGAAGGAAAAACTAAAAAGGGGCGACCTTTGGTGCAGTGGTAGAGCTTCACCGCCTGTGACCGGAAGGTCCAGGGTTCAAGCCCCAGCCTCTGCACATTTATGTGCAGGAAAGGCTGTGTGCTCCAGACCCCGCATAGTGCGGGAGCCTACGGCACTGGGCGCACCCTTTTTAGAAGGAAAAACTAAACTCCAGGCACTGTTCAAACCGTTCAATTTGCCTGCACTAGAAGGAAAAAGAATTGAGTGATCTTGACATGCTGGGAATGGTGTTGCAATCCTGTTAAATACTTAGATGCGACATCACTCACATGTTTGGTGCGTTCCACTGGCCGCTGGCTAGAGTGTAGATTCTAGCACCATCTTGAAGCATGGCTTGTGCCTAAACGTGGCCAGTGATGGCATGGAGCAGCCTGAGGTCAGGTGGAAGTAGCCAGTTTGTGAGGAATGTAGGTGTAGCAGGGGTGCCAGTACAAATGAATACATATGGTCTGGAATTTTGCAATGCATATTAGTTTTTGAATTGAAGCCGTTACTGGATGTCATAGACATCTTTTTTTGTAACTTAGAGCTACAAAATTCCTTACATATGAGAGTTGATGTTTTGTAGTATTGGTTTCATGGTTTCAGTTTTTCGATGGCATTTTGTTTAGCATGGTTCTGGAGTAGTGTGCATTCAAATATTCTCCTATAGATCATATTGACTTGCCTTTTTTCTGTAGAAGAACATGTAGTTTTTCAGCAAACATTTGAGCATTTATATCCTTCTGTGAATTTTATGAGCAGGTTTTACTTGGTTCAATGGCAGCTCTTTCCCTGATGACTATTGTGAGTGTTATAATTGGACAGGTTTTCCAGTCTGTACCAGCACAGTTTCAAACAAGTTAGTATAACTACTTCTTTATTAGTAAATAACTCAGTATGAAAGAAATGCTTGTGCCTTTTTCAATACTATATGTATTTTAATTTGAGAAGTATGATTTGTCAATCTTTCTCCAATTGTATTTAGTGTGGTGTGTTTATCTCATTGTGCTTAGAACATAATTGTGGTTTTTCTTCAGCGTTACCCATTGGAGAGTATGCTGCAGTTGCTCTGCTGGCATTCTTTGGTTTCAAGTCAATAAAAGATGCATTGGCACTTCCTGTTAGTGCCAGTGAGAACCTTGAGGGAAATTCTGAGAGTGGCGAACTGGCTGAGGCCGAGGAGCTTGTCAGAGAAAAGGTTGTCCTTGTCCACTCTATTGCTTCTATTCAGAGTTCTGGCTCATCACTATGCACAGTGGCATACAATGATATTGAGATTTTGTTGAATTTTGTTCCTGACAAAATTGAAGTACCGAAAGAAAGTTTCCAGCCATTTCTCCGGCCTTTACTGAAGTTCTTCTATTTTATTACAGGTTTCTAAGAAGCTCACCAGTCCTCTTGATGTCCTTTGGAAGTCCTTCAGTCTTGTTTTCTTTGCAGTAAGTTGTTTCTCATGGACTTTGAGGGGCTGTTTGGATCTCACGTTTTAAGAAACTAGATTCTGGAAGACCTGTTTTGGCGTAGTTTTTTCCAGAAGCTTTGTTTGTTTCTTCTAACTTTCCTGGTTTTGTTAAAATTGGCTTTTTGTTGTATTTAGTCAAACCAAGTCTCTGTTCTCGCAACAACGAAAAGGCTAAGTCTCTACCCTCGATCCTACCGAGGGGTATTCCGAGGTAGTAGAGTTTCAGGTGGGTTTCGCCGAGATCAGGAACGCAAAGGCTAAGAGACTCAGGATTTTAGACAGGTTCGGGCCGTTTAGATGGCGTAATACCCTACGTCCTGTATGGTGGTTTGTGTTGATGAGATCGTATCATTTGGAGGGGGTCACTGTCCAGCCTTATATACACGGCGAGCAGGGTTACAAGGTCGGTTCCAAGTAGAATCCTAACCTAATACAACTCGTAGAGTGCTTTGCACGTCAATCCGAGTAGTTTACACGTTACACGACTGGTTTCCATAACGAGGAGAGTCCTTGCAGTACTCTACTTGCAGTCTTTACGCTTGGTACGACTCCTTCTGGAGATTATCTATGCGTCCCTGTGAGCCCATGGTCGTACCTCCAACAAGCCCCCAAGCGCTTCATCGTCGAGTATCACCAACCGAGTGCTTGCCAAACCAATCGAGTGTTTTTTCGAGTTCTTCGCACAGCTTCGCAGTAAGCATCCATGTTCTCCTTCTGGCGGTCCCAATCCTTGTTGCAATGGTTGATGACGACAGAAGAATCGCCGTACACCATCAGCCTCTTGATTCCCAGAGAAATTGCGTGTCGTAGGCCACGTAGCAGGGCCTCGTTCTCAGCCTCATTATTGGACACCTTACAGAAGATTTGCAGAACATATTTGAGTTGATCGCCCTTGGGCGAGATAAAAAGCACTCCTGCGCCGGCGCCTTCGAGTTTTAGAGAGCCATCGAAGTACATGGTCCACTGCTCTGGTCTGCCGACGGGGATATCAACTTGATTCTCGCGCCACTCTGCCATGAAGTCTGCCAGGACCTGCGACTTGATGGCCTTCTTAGACTTGAACTCGATGCTTAGGGCGCCAAGCTCGACAGCCTATTTTGGAATTCGCCCGGTCGCGTCCGGGTTGTGTAAGATGTCGCTCAAGCCGAACTCCGTCACCACCGTAATGGTGAATGTGTCGAAGTAGTGACGCAGCTTCCTGGATGTGATGAGTATTGCGTAGAGTAGTTTTTGCACCGCAGGGTATCGAGCTTTGGATTCCGTGAGTACTTCACTGACGAAGTAAACCGGCCTCTGCATAGGGTATGCATGATTGTCCTCAGCACGCTCGACCACCAGTACAGTGCTCACCACATGAGTCGTGGCTGCGATGTAGAGCAGCAATTCCTTGTCGTCGTCCTGCGGAGCAGTCAGGATTGGCGGTTGTTGAAGATGTTGCTGGAGGTCCGTCAATGCTGCTGCTGCTTCTTCGTTCCATTGGAACTTGTCGCCTTTTTGAGTAGCTTAAAGAAAGGGAGGCCCCTCTCTCCAAGTCGCGAGATGAATCTGTGCAGCGCCGTCTTGCACCCAGTGAGCTTCTGGATGTTCTTGATGGTCTTTGGAGCTTCCATTGCTGTGATGACGTTGATCTTCTCGGGGTTGGCCTCGATGCCGCGGTGGCTGATGATGAACCCGAGAAGTTTCCCGGAGGGTACTCCGAACACGCACTTGGTTGGGTTTAGCTTCCATTGCCATTTCCGCAGGGATGCGAAAGTCTCCTCCAGATCAGCGATTAGGTCTTCTGGATTTCTGGTCTTTATGACCACATCATCGACGTAAGCTTCCACGTTGCGATGGAGTTGCTTCTTAAGGCAGAGTTGGATCGCGCGCTGGTAAGTCGCTCCAACGTTCTTCAGCCCGAAAGACATCGTGGTGTAAGCATATGCACCATATGGGGTGATGAACGCCGTCTTGATTTGATCCTCCTCTTTTAAAGATATCTGGTGATAACCCGAGTAGCAATCAAGAAAACAAAGTAAGGCACAACCAGCCGTGGAGTCGATAACCTGGTCGATGCGCGGTAACCCGAAGGGATCCTTGGGGCAATGCTTGTTGAGGTCAGTGTAATCGACGCACATGCGCCACTCGTTGTTATTCTTCTTTCTCACCAAGACTGGGTTTGCGAACCAGTCGGGGTGGAAGACTTCCTTGATGAATCCTGCGGCGAGTAACTTCGCCAGCTCCTTCTTGATCGTCTCTCGCTTGTCAGTTGCGAATCGTCGCAACCGTTGCCTCTTGGGTGTAGCTTTAGGGTCGACGTTAAGGCTGTGCTCAATCAGGTTCTTTGGCACCCCTGGCATATCTGCAGGTTTCCACGCAAAGATGTCGCGGTTAGCTTGCTGGAACCTGACGAGCTCGCCTTCCTATTTCGGGGTCAGGCCGGCCCCGATCTTGGTGGTCTTCGACTGGTCTCCTTCCAGTAGTGGTGCGTCCTTGGTCGCCACATCTTCAGGGACGGCCGCCTTGTGTCGCCACCTCGAACTTGGAGTGCTTCAGCTCCTGAGCCGCCGCAAAGATCTGGGTCATAGCGTTGGACACCTGAGTGGTAGCCGCAAACTCCACAGCCTCTCTATCGCAGTTGTATGATCGCCTCTGGGTCCTGGCATCTTGAGGACGAGGTAGACATAATGGGGGATGGCCATGAACTTGGCCAAAGCAGGACGTCCGAGGATCGCTTGATAGGAGGTCTCGAAGTCCGCCACCTCGAACTTGATGTACTCCGTCCTCAAGTTCTCCTGCGTGCCGAATGTGACTGGTAGTGTGACTTGGCCGAGAGGGAGACTGCCGTTTCCAGGGACAATACCGTAGAACGGGGATTCGGTGGGAGTCAGCATCCTTTCGATGTCGAGTCCCATCCTTTTCAAGATGTCAAAGAATAGCACGTTCAGCCCCGCCTCACCGTCGATGAACACCTTGGTGAGTTGTGATCCTGCCACCGTAGGGTCAAGGACGAGTGGTAATTGTCCTGGTTCATCATAGCTGTTCCACTGATCCGCCCTGGAGAAAGTGATTGGGACCTCCGAGTACTTTAGGTACCTTGGGACGGCTGGCTCGATTGCCATGATGTGCCGTAGAGCGAGCTTGTGCTTCCTCCGAGTAGGAAAACCATAGTCGCCGCCCATGATGACCATGAGTACGTTTCTGGGCTTCTGGAACTTGTTCGTCTGGTCCTCGTCATCTTCTTCCTATTCGTCGTCAGCCCTTTCCTTGTTCTTGGTTTCAGGATCGAGTGGTTCCCTTGCCGGCTTCTTCTTGGCTTTGTTCTCACGGTCCTTCTCGGTATACACACGTTGGAGATCATAGCATTGGCCCATGGTGTGCTTATGCTTCGTGTGCATTGGACACGGCATGTCCATGATCTTCTCGACGTCGCTTTGCCGTGGTAGTTCTTCTGACTTCGCATGCCAGTCTCCAGAGTCGCGACAGTGTCGTGTGGCTTGCGCTTGTTGCGCTGGGAGCCCTGCTGGCCTTTGTTGTTTTGCCTCTCCCTGTCCTGGGGAGGGCCATATTTTTCGAGGTCGCGGTCTTCTTGCTCAGACCACGCCTCAACCTGGTCACGCAGGGCATCCAGAGTCCTTCGTCGATACAGACCAAATTGTCTGTCAAAGAACCTGTTGGTGATGCCATTCTGAAACAAGTCGATGCAGTCGCGGTCAGAAACGTCCACCACCAGTCTTGATTTCCATGAAGCGACGCATATAGTCGCGTGCGCTTTCTCCTTTGTGCTGCTTGCACATGGCGAGGTCGTGTCGAGTCTTGGGGCGACTGTATGTGCCTTGCAAGTTCGACACAAAGATTTTGAGGCGTTCCCAGGACTCGATGGAGCGTCGTGGCAGGTTTTCGAACCATGTGAGTGGAGCGGGCTCGAGTGTCATTGGGAAGTATCTGCACTTGATGGCGTTGTTGCCACCCGCGTACCCTATAGCCGTAGAGTATATGTGCAGCCACGACTCAGGAGAGGTCTTGCCGTCGTACTTCTCGAAGCCGACTGGTTTGAAAGGATGTCCCTGGAGAACATCGGGTACTCATCATCTTCTTCTCGGTATCCCCGGGCTTCATCACGTCTCTTGGATTCGAGGATGGAGCGCGCGTCGCTGTTAGCGTTGATGGTTTGCCGGAGGTCGGCACTGTGGGCTGACGTGGCACCGTCGTTGCGACTGGGATGGGCACGTCCGCCTCATTGGCGATCATCCTCTGGTCGACGTGGGGGCGCGACTTCTGCGCGGTTGGCTTCTCCCAGTCGGCTTGGATTCGGTGGACGATGCTTGTCGCGAGGAGGTTGACGTCCGCTGCTTTCGACTTCTTCGCTTGGAGCTGCCCGACCGCTGCGTGATGGGGCGGCGGCAATGGCCTTGTCAAGAGTGCGAACCATGTCATTGATCCGCTCAAGCGCAGCTGCCGTTTCTGGGGTTCGTGGCAGGCTGCGGACGTGGTAAGCAATCTCCATGGCGTTAGCCATAGGAGAGTCGTACCGTGCCACCCGTGCGAACTCTTGAGCGAGGTTGCGACCAGCCATGACGCGATTGCGAGCGTTTAGGCGGCGCTGAGCCCTCCTGTTGTTCCGGATTTCTCTCTCCATGGACGCTTGGGCGGATTCACCAGCGGGTGGTTCCTCGTTTGCAGAGATATCACCCTCTAGCTCGAAAGCGTAGCGCGGGTCGTTGTCGACGTCACCAGCCGCTGCCGCGCCTGCCATGAAGACCTGTCGATTGGGTTCGACAGAGTCGCTGGAGCTTGGAGTGACGAGTTCCGTAGAGCTCTCCTCTTCTGGCAGTAGCGGTGTGCCGTGTTGGAACGGCAGGTCGTCAGTAACTTCAGACCCAAAGAGTACAAAAATCTGGCGGGACTCGTAGACGTCCCGCGGGATCCTGTCTCTGGGGTACACGGATCTTGCTTCAGGCGTGGCGTAGATCACCAGGTCGTGTTCGTCATCGTCTTGTAGCATCTCCTCGTCCTCGTCCGAGTGGCATTCGGGGACCGCTTGGCTCAAAGAGTTGGCGTGACCTGCCATGACTTGGACTGGGACGTCCCGCTTCGAGTCCGTAACGGGCTCGATCTGGCTCCGTAACGCCTCACAGTATGCGTGGGTCGAATTACGGAGTCCAAACGGGAATTGGGGTGGGAGGGTTGTTTGCTGCTCCGGAGTCGTGATCGACTCGAACTCTTGCCCGCGGATCAAGTCTGCGAGCGTGATCTCGCCGAGTTGTTCGGCCAAATCTTTCATGATGGGCGCTTGCTCCTGCATCAACTCCACGGGTGTCTCGATGTAGCTATAGAAGCTACCCGAGCCGTCAGCGACGTAGACCCACAAGCCAAAGTGGAACGTTGTGCCCTCCTGAGGCGCTTCAGATTGAAGTAGGTCACCATTGTTCTCCACGGGATCTTCGAGGAAAACCCCTACCTGGCGCGCCAGATGTCGGTGTTCTACCGTCGATCCTACCGAGTGGTATCTCGAGGTAGTAGAGTTTCAGGTGGGTTTCGCGGAGATCAGGAACGCAAAGGCTAAGAGACTCAGGATTTTAGACAGGTTCGGGCCGCTTAGATGGCGTAATACCCTACGTCCTGTATGGTGGTTTGTATTGATGAGATCGTATCCTTTGGAGGGGGTCCCTGCCAGCCTTATATACACGGCGAGCAGGGTTACAAGGTCGGTTCCAAGTATAATCCTAACCTAATACAACTCGTAGAGTGCTTTGCACGTCAATCCGAGTAGTTTACACGTTACACGACTGGTTTCCATAACGAGGAGAGTCCTTGCAGTACTCTGCTTGCAGTCTTTACGCTTTGTACGACTCCTTCTGAAGATTATCTATGCGTCCCTGTGGGCCCATGGCCGTACCTCCAGCACCTCCGATCCGAAAGGCCTCCTCATGACTGATTGAGCCATCGGTGCGAGATGGCGGACGGGGAGGGTCGCGGAGAGCACAGAAGCTGTGTACGGGATGTCAGTCTCATCGATCTGGCATTCAACAGGTCTGGCGAAGGAGACGGCCATCAGAACTGCATCGCTCACTGAGCAGGAATGCACGAATGCATGATGGCCCTGGAAGTGAAGTACGGCCTCGGCATCATCCACGGGTGTTCGCAGCCAAATCTGGCAAAAGCATATACTAGTATAAACGACCTGCTGGCTGAAGGTTAATTTGCTGCTAGCTGTTCCTCATGCCCGCATCGAAGACGAGAACCAGCAATGCAAACTGCAAGATGTTCTTGACGCCTCTTTGAACTCCATTTCCATCATGGCTACAGGATCGAGACTCCAGGAGTGAGTCTGTGATGTTCCCTTCTCTGTTTTGGGAGAGGCATCCAACCACTGTGAGGAATAGTGCGACAAGAAGAGCAAGATGAATGTATATACCTGTGCTGATGGGCCTGATGCAATAGGATGAACGATGGATTATTGTGCCCTCCAGTAAGTGATGATGGTCTCGGTGAGAGATGAGATCAATGGAAATTAGGAGAGAGACCATGGACTAGGGACAACACTACGAGAACTTGTTCAGTTTAAATGAGCCAAACAAAGTATTGTTTAAATCCATAGTGATGGAATAACAACCTAAAACCAGTTCTCCTAAAAATCCTACTAAAACATGTTTTATCAGACCGATTTTATTTCAGGAGATCCAAACAGCCACTGAAATTGTTTATCAAGAATATTTGGGAGCTTGGTCCTTAGATCATGTCAGATAATCATCTTATTTCCCAAATGTTCTGCACCTGTAGGAGTGGGGAGATCGCTCTATGCTGGCTACAATTGCTTTGGGTGCTGCACAGGTCTGTTTGAGAGTTGTGTACTTGTGTTTACAGTATTCATTTGTAAATATTTGGTTTAGCTGGTGCAAGGATTGACCAAGGTGTCTTTATTTGTAGTCTCCTTTGGGCGTTGCTAGTGGAGCCATTGCTGGACACTTGATTGCAACTGCGCTTGCTATTCTTGGGGGAGCATTCCTGGCCAATTACCTGTCCGAGAAGCTGGTAAGATAACTAAAAGTTGTTTGGTCATAGATCTTTTGTTTAATTATAATTAATTTGTCAGCATGTACATAAAATCTACATTGCTCATAAACTCAAACAGCAACAATAATAAAGCCTCTAGACCCAAGAAATTTGGGGTGGCTATTGTCATGAACTCAAAGTGCATTATAAGTTACAGGCATACAGAATAAAATTAAGAAAATAGAAACTTGAAATTTGTTGGAGCAAAATTTTGCCACACAAATTTAATTGAACAACAGTTTTTGCTCGTAGTGTGTTTTATGTCTGGACATCAGACTATCTATGAAAGAAAGCAGCTGGAGTAAAATTCCTGTGTATGTGTGGACATTATGCTCCAGATCTGCCCAACTGTTTACTTAAGCTGTACAAAGAACAGATTGAGTTTTAAAAGCAGCAGTTACTTCGGGCCTGTTTGAAAGAGCTCCAGCTCATGATTCTTGCACTAGCGTGTTCGAGAAGTAAAAAGGATTTTTTCCCTAGAGCTTGTGAGCTAGTAAAGTGGTTTAAGGATATACTTTTAGTTCTAACATAGGCACAAGGTTCTGACACAAACACTCCCAGTCCACCGTGCTTCAGGTCCAAGAATTCTTGGACCTAGAGTTCTGTCAGATAGGCTTGTAATTGTATTGGAAAACATACTGAATCTTGTGGCCACTAATTCTGGTCTAATCATGAATGGTTTACATTATTGTTGTCAGCTTTTTCTGCGTAGCCTTTTGAGAGTTCGTCAAAAGATTATGACTCGTGAAAAATACATTTTTCAGGTTGGCCTGCTAGGAGGAGTTTTATTTTTGCTCTTTGCTGCAGCTACACTATTCGGGGTATTCTAACCTATGTGAAGAATCTGTGTTTAGGAAAAAGATTTGCAGTTTCAATTTGGTGTTGTATTTTAAAGATGAGGGGCAAAACCAAGTAGGCTTGTTGGCTTTCGTTGTATGTAGATAGGCATTAAAGCATTATTCTTTCCATGAGATTATTTGATGTGCATGTTCGCTTGGCTTATCAGCCCAGCCCAGCCCATCAGATTATTTTCTCTCACAGAACAGTCAAAATCAATAGACTTTTCAGCCAGACCTGCCAAGCGAACATTATTGAATCTAGTGTTTAGTTTTGTCAGCCATGTTCATTTTTTTTTAATGTGAGAGGATGGCAAAAGGAAGTCCGAGAAGAAACTATGCTAAAAAAACCCCTCTCCGTTACCAAAAAAAGAAGTGTAGGAAAATTGCAAGCTTGCTTGTGTTCCAAGTTTGCTAATTTTAATTTTTTCCTCTTTGATGCACAATCCGGTGTTCCTTTGGTAATTAGGATTGCCACTTCAACAGAACTAACAAACCAACATGATAATGTAGTATGCTTTTCTTTTGCATCGTGTGAATTTGGTAGAAACATCATTGCTACTTGATGAATTATTTTTTGAACTAAATGCAAATTATCACATTCAAACGTACCAAATTTAGTTTAAAACATTCATTTTCGTTATGTGGATGCATATTCCGTTCTAGTCCTTTCTACAACGAGTCAAGAGATTAGAGTTGATCCCTTTGGAGTATTAGTGAAACAATGAACCAGCTTGCCTATTAATCCTTGGTTTAATCTACCCACCGAGTTATGGAGGCATCGACCCATCAGTTTCAAGAAGCTGGAGATGTAACACCCCGCTCCAAAATCTCGATGCACCATGTTGGACCTTAGGCAAATATGACCTGATACAAGTATTTGCAGTTCCAAGAAGGAAATTAAACAACCCTCAACTATTGAGGTTGTCCAATTCTAAACCAGATGTTTAACACCCTCCAATCCAACTATTGAAACTGTCCAATTTACACTCGCTGGTGGTTTTGACTTTTGACAGTGGTTTTAACGTACTAGTAGGGATGCACGTGCCACAGGCACGTGTTAAAAAGAACACAAAATTAAACACTCTGATTTTAAAAGAAACAAAGTATGCTATTTCTCCATTCAGCTCGAACTCACTAAATATAAAGGACAGCTCATATGAAGTACATGAAGACTTGTTCTAAAACTTCTTTTGTAACTTTTGGCTTCGGGAGGCTTGAATCGTGGAATATGCAATCATACAAGTACATTGGGGAATAACTATCAGGGATGCCTTGAAACTCTGGAATTGGTTTACTGGAGATTGTTTTGAGATGTTCCATTCGTGTGGCGAAGTCAAGTTTGATGCTCTCATGGATCATATAGTCAGTGCGTATAGCGTTTCTAATCTCTGAAAAAAACAAGTTCTACACAGTATGAAGGTTAGCACGGAATAAAGTAACATAAATATAACTCGTCTACATATTAACCACCTTCGATTGCTGACAGCGAAGGGTATGATCCAGGTTTGATGAAAGTGATTGTACTAAGATTGTTAGCGACCAAGCACACTGTTGAAATAAAAAAAACAAGTTGTAATGTACTCACTCATATTGTTTTGCATGATTGACGCTGATCTATATAATTTAAAAACATGAAGAATTTTGTTACTCACTCATATTGGAATGGATGCGTAACATAGGGGACTCTTATTAAAGGTGACTCCATCAAGGAGCAGTAAACAGCTATCTTGGTTCAATCTTCATGTTCGGTAGTCTCCTCGTCGGTTGACTTCTCCGAGTTGAGAGTGTCACCAGCGGACTCCTCCGAGATCGTGTCGGACTTGCTGTCAATGGCATCCTCTTGATGCACTGCTCCGGACATCTCTTGGTCACCAGCTTGACGAAGCCTGTACTTTTTACGTGGTCTCTCCTCTTCCTCCTCATCTTCTTCCGAGTCAGTGCAATTCCCTTTGTCATCCTCTTCTGGCTGCCAATCACCATCCTCTTCCTCTCCCGCTTCCTCTTCCTCTTCTCCATCCGCGTCGTACTGATCCTCGTTCGATGCTTCAGTATCATCCAGATTTTCTTCCTCGCCCCAGTCCTCGTCGTTGTCCTCTTCCTCCTCCTCTTCTCCTTCTTCTTCTGGCTGCCATTCATCGTCACCGTCAACTTGCTGGCAGCCATCATCGTCTTCTACAAGCCAATCATCCATGTTGTCATGGCTTTGATCGGTTGACGAAACACGGTCTTCATTGTCACTCCCATGGGGATCAGACTCGTTGCCAAACGATGCCATTTTGTTGTGGTGGATCAGACGCCATTCAGCTGTTTATTTATAGTACCAAAAATCCTCGCTCGCTATGGACACCTTACGAAATTCAAATATATTTCCATTGATTATCCAATCGAAAGATAACCTGCCTAATATTAGTTTCTTACTTTGTGTAATATTCTTGGCGATCTCCTCCCATTTTTATTTGCAGTATGATAAAGGAAGTGCGTGGAATGGAATCACATTATCTGTGAGAATATAGAAAATCATAGCTGTTTATTTATAGTACCAAATTTACTCGCTCGCTATGGACACCTTCCAAAGTTGTACGAGATCTCCAGCAAGGAACTCAGACCACACAAGGCGGCTATCTCTGAAGATATGGTGACCAAGGACGCACCACTACTGGAAGGAGACCAGTTGAAGACCTCCAAGATCGGGGCTGGATTATCCCCGAAATAGGAAGGCGAGCTCGTCAGGATTCTGCAAGCCAACCGCGACATCTTTGCGTGGAAACCTGCAGATATGCCAGGAGTGCCAAGGTTCGAGATATGCCAGGAGTGCCAAGGAACCTGATCGAGCACAGCCTTAACGTCGATCCCAAAGCTACACCCAAGAGGCAACGGTTGCAACGGTTCGCAACCGACAAGCGAGAGACGATCAAGAAGGAGCTGGCGAAACTACTCGCCGCAAGATTCATCAAGGAAGTCTTCCACCCGACTGGTTGGCAAATCCAGTCTTGGTGAGAAAGAAGAACAACAACGAGTGGCGCATGTGCATCGACTGCACTCGTGCAGAAGTTCCGGAGTTCCCTTTGATACTTGTTGATTCAACAAAGTATACATCGGTCAAAATCCGAAGAGTAGATCACATGACTATTTTCTAGGATCCCTGAGTACTTAGATGTAACTAAGACCAGGCTGAACACCTGTAGAGGCCAGCTAGCCTTATAAAGCAACTACCCACAAGTGGTAATTTCAAATCTTTGAGTACTTATTTGAAAGTACTACAGAGTCTACTCGGCAAGAAGAGTAGTGATTTCAAATCTTTGAGCACTTATTTGGAAGTACTACAGAGTCTACTCCATAATAAGAGTAGTGTTTTCAAAATCTCTGAGTACTTATTTGAAAGTACTACAGAGTCTACTCCATAATAAGAGTAGTGATTTCAAAATCTCTGAGTACTTATTTGAAAGTACTGCAGAGTCTACTCCACAAGGCGAGTAGTAACTTCAAACCTCTGAGTACTTATTTGAAAGTACTACAGAGTCTACTCCACAAGGCGAGTAATAACTTCAAATGTAACGACCCGGGTTTTCGTTTTAAGAAAACCCGACTCCCTGTACCATTGTGATACTCCCTGGATCAAGTAGATATCACGTACAGAACTCATCACAGCGAATATCACATCCATACCACGAATAGAGTACAAATATCTTAATTATTACATCATTCTCATGATAATACGTCTGATACAAGCCCTCAGGGCTGAACGTCAAACAAAAGATCATCCAACGCAGCGGGACTAGGCGTAGCAGCCTCCATCTTCTTGATCTCCTCCACAGGCAACTTGCGCGTCAGGACGAGGCCTCAATCGTACCACCCGTCGTGGTTGAACTCATGCTCATCCTCAGATCCTGCGTACTCAAAGGCTATCCTCAAGGAATGGGATAGGTTCACGTCACCAACTGTATATGCAAGCTTTAAGTGGACTACCATCTAAAGGAATAAAAGCATATCAAGGATAGGCTATGGGTTTCCTATGCAGCAGCAAACATAAAATAATCATCTCCATATCCATCCATCCCATACCTCACCACATTGGGCCATTCCGGCACGCCGGACTCCCATCTCCATCTCCACACTTCTCTAAATCGGTGCGAGAGCTCCCTCCCCTACCAACTACGATCGGATCCTGAAAGGAAAGGGAGCAACTCCCCTTCTCCCCGTCCGTAGCTGCGAACCTTAGTCACTCTCAAAACTGGCTAGAGAAGGGGGAAGGTAGAATATCCTAAAATATGAGAGGTAACAGGGAAAGTGGGCAATGTCCATACCGAGGACGCGGCTATACGTATAGGTTTTAGACTCTCGAGAGCTTGTACAACTGGACCCACTCGGGCTGCGAGATGGTGGCCGCCATCTCGAGACGCAACCCACAGCACAGGCCCTAACCGCGACGATGCCCGCCTGCTCTTCCGGTCTCGGTCCATCGGCTCGCAATCCAATGCTTCGGAAGCTGTGTCGAACTCTCCCACGTAGGGCCAGACGGGGCCATAGTCCTTCGGGGAGACGGTCTCTCCCGTTCCCGTACACCATCCACCTGATCTCCTCGCAATCCGGGCATCGCGCTAGCTAGGAAGGCTGGAACCCGTTCATATGGGTAAGCGGTAAGTACGTGGGGCCCAAATAAAGTTACCCCACTCGGTTTCAGACCGGGGTGAGCGTCATCGTCCCAAGGCGTATCCTCCGAAGAAGCAAGTCGTAGTACCCATCATAGGTACCACCGCCAACTCCTATGCTCCTATCCATCCGTGTACCCGCCACAAGTACAGTGTGGGACCCCCTCGAGAGCAGGGGTCTCCCGGCACCTCGGTTATAGACCGAGTTGTTATAATATGCTCACCCCCGCCAAGTTTCCCAAAATCACCATTCACCTGCCGGTTTTATCCCCACACACGCCAAGAATCCTAATCCACAATATCCCATACACATGCAAGCCGCATAGCATTCATATATCATAGTGTATTAGGTAGCAAGGAATTCACGGAATAAATCATGGCTATGCAAGGCTCAAGCATCATCCATTGTAATAAGTAAAGCGCTAGCACATCTAATTGCAATGTCTAATAGGCATTCAAAGGATGGGCTGGGCGTGAACCTGTAGGCTGGATCTCTTCCTCCACGAAGTCTTCTGGGTAGAACTCCTCTCCGGTCAGCTCCTGGCCGTCGGTGGATCCTATTTACATAATTAAAGTAAATACCGGGACCTAATAGTAAATAACTCCAATAAAACCAGCTCAAGAAAGATCCAAATGGACTTATACTTCACACCAACGGCTAGATCATAATTTTAGAAAAATATAGAAATTGGTTTCATATTTTTCTGAGTTAAAATGAATTAGTTATGAATTTTCTAAGTTTAAATCCTTTTCTGGATTTTAAAATAATTACGAATAAGAAAAGAAAAGGGCCAGGGGCATGGATGTAAATAGTCAGGGACCTATTTGTAATTTTTGAAAAGTTCAGGGGTGTTTTTATAAAAAGTCTAGGGTCGGCCGAAATGCTGACGTCAGCAGTGGGCCCTGCTGACGTCAGCGTTGACTGGTCAACGGTCAGCGGTCAAAGCTGACAGGTGGGTCCCGTGGTGACGTCAGCAGTGGGCCCTGATGACGTCATCACGAGGGCTTAGGTGCTAAAACTAAAAAGGCCAGGGGGCTTAGAGAAAGAGTAGCAACTCAGGGACTAGATTGTAAAGGTTTCGAAATAGCAGGGGCTAAAGTGAAAGATTCCAGGGGCTTCTTTGGAAAAAGTGTAGTCTCCGCCGTGGTGGACGCGGTTCACCGTGGGCCGTGAGGTTGGTCTACGTGAGCCGCGTCCACGGGATCTCGTGCGGCCAAGGCCGGATCCGCTGCGGATGTCCCTGCGTGGCCGCGCGTGCGGGCGCTTGAGGGCGCGACGCGTGGCGGCGGGGCACGGACGCTCGCGAGGTGCTCGTCGAAACGACGAGCGGCGGGGTGCGTGCGCGCGGCGGCAGAGGCTCGCCGGCGACGACTCCAACCTTCCCCAAATCCAACGCCAGGGGCATGGATCTGCGCCAAATGGTGTCGCGGAGGTGTTCCCGGGTGAAAAAGCTCGGGTTTTGGTTCCTAAAGCTAGCTATGGCAAGATCAAGGCGAGGAGGTCCTTGCACGGGGAGTGCTCGACCATATGCCCCAAAGGGGCGTTCGCCGGCGGGTGAGGTTTAGGCTGGGGTTAAGGGGGCGGCGTCGCGAGGAACCTGCACAAAAACACCCCTGGCTCGAAGGCCGGGGCACAGGCAGTAGGAAAGGGCCGGGCTTGGGTGGTTAAGCCTATCTACAGAGGCTCGTCGGCGTTCACGCCGGACAGCAGGAGGAAGGGGGAAAAGCGGCGGCGCTGGCTGGCTCACCTAGGCTCGACGAGGCGTGGGCGTGGATGCGGAAGCCGTGTAGGGGTACGACGAGCTGCGACGGCTTCTCTGCTCCGGGTGGACGACGCGGCGGCGATGGCGATCCTGCGGCGGCGTGTCCTTGGCGGCTCCGGCTCCTCCTCGTGCTGGCCTTCCTCCGCTCCTTCTTCCCTTGCTCTCCTCCTTCTCCTCGTGCGGCGGCGGCGGCTGGTGGCTAGGGCAGCGCCCTAAGTGGCTGGGGAAGAGGATGAGGAGCGGGCGCCCCTCTGCTTTATAGCGGCGGCGCCCGGGGGGGAAAGGGTCGCGGCTAGGGTTGAGGGGGCGTGAGTGGAAGCCTCGAGAGGGGACACGCGGCACAGGGTAGTTGGCTGGGGGCATTGGGTAGTGCGCTTGGGGTTTTGGCGTGCGGGCCGCGGCGCGGCACGGGCCGCGGCGCGGCACGGCGAGAGGAGAGGGGGCAGCTGCTCGCGAGATAGCGCGGGCGGGCCTCCCCATCTGGGATTTAGGGGTGGAGCAGAGTGGCGGAGCGGGGGATTAGGGTTTAGGGCCCGCGAGATGATCTCTCGCGGTCGGAGCGGCGCGAGTCGGAGACCGGGGCTGGGTGCGCGCGGCGGCGTCCGGTGCGTGCGCGCGGTGGTGGTGAGAGAGATAAAGCTGACAGGTGGGCTCCACCTGTCAGCGGGTGAGAGAGAGAGGGCGCGCGCACGTTGGACGGACTGGGCCGCGGTGAGTTGGGCCGCGACGCGGGCTGAGGGAAAGGGGAAAGAAGGAAAGGGGGCCGGGGTTTAGTTCGGACCGGGCTGAGAGTAGGAGGGTGGTTTCCGGACTTAGTTAGCGGGCTGTGTTAGTGAGGTTAGGCCCAAGTTGTTTTTAGTTTTAAACTTTTCTTTTGATTTGGATTTGAATCATTTCAAATCCAAATCCCACTCAATTAAATCCAAATAAATTTCAAATAAAATCCAAATGTTCACACTAACATTTAAACACCTTAACAATAATATTTTTTTTATATATATTTTTTTATGCCTAAGAATTTTAGGAGAGATTCAATGAAGACAACCTTATATTTTTCCTAGTTAGTATCATATCCACGAAAAATTTTTAAAATCCACATTTTTATTAACTTAAACATTCCAGAAAAATCTGGGATGTTACATCAAATCTCTGAGTACTCATTTGAAAGTACTACAGAGTCTACTCCACAAGGCGAGTAGTAATTTCAAATCTCTGAGTACTTATTTGAAAGTACTACAGAGTCTACTCCACAAGGCGAGTAGTGATTTCAAATCTCTGAGTACTTATTTGAAAGTACTCTAGAGTCTACTCCACAGTATGAGTAGTGATCTTCAAGTACCAGTTATCAAGTGCTTTGAAGTATAACTCGCCAAATGAGTACAACTTGCCGGGGGCTTCCTGAATACACTGCAAGAGTGGTTTGGATGACTTTTCGGGCGCCTCATGATCAATGGAATTCATCAATGTGTGGTCGCCTCAACCCGTTGCAAGTTATCAAGTCAAAGCTCGACTTCAGCTTGTGCCGCGGTACTGCCGCATCGCCAATATGCTTGTGATGAACTCAAGCTAGTCGAAATCAACTCTGACTAAGTCTGCTTCATCGACAAACGGCAACAAACAAGCTAAGTTACTTAAATCAATTATTTTTTATTTTATTCTAACAAGATTGGCCAAGCGCCGAGTACTTTGTTTGGATGACTACTTTCTAGGCCGCACAGCGTGCTATCACATCTTCGCCCGCTTCCAGGCTCGAGGGCTGACGCTAAAATTACAACTCGGTTTGCCATCAGGCTTACCTAGTTGTCTTTCTCCAGCATATTTGAGTCGCCAAGTACCAATGATGGGGCTTCGACTACATTGGCACCTGACTCCTGTTTCTGGGGAGATCGCGGCATGACAAGTCAACCACGACCTCCTCTGTTTCGCTACTCTATTGATGGTGGCTATTTTGACTACATACTACTCTATGCATCCCCGCTGGCTCCTATGCTCGGGGGCTATGTACAAGAAAACCACTCGGATGAAGATCTCCAAGATGATTCGATGTGACTACTAATTCTGGGTGCAAATTACCACTCGGGTGATGATCTCCAAGATGATTTGAAGAACCCTAAAGCTCGCTGGACCCTTGAATTGATCATTCTGAATCGTTTCAAGGCTCGGGGGCTGATAGGCGATATACATCGACTGCTGATTTCATTTTTTCTGAAGACTGATGACTTAAATGAAGACCCTCGGCTTGATTCTTTGATTCAACCCAAGGCTCGGGGGCTACTTGATATCAAGTGCAATTTTTCCAAAATTGCACATTTCAAGAACAAGATGAAGATTCAAGATTCTGTGGACCCTCAACCTGATTCTTCGATTCAACTTAAGGCTCGGGGGCTACTCCATATGGAGCGTGATTCTTATCGCACACCATATAATATTTTGAAGACTACTAATTTAATCAGAATAAATGGGGCTTAAGCACCTCATGGCCTCGTGACAACCAAGACCTGTCCAAGACTGATTAAGAACTCAAAAAAGCACTCGATTGGCTTTGCAAGCACTCGGTTGATAATACTCGACGATGAAGCGCTTGGGGGCTTGTTGGAGGTACGACCAGGGCCCACATGGACACATGGATTCTCTCCAGACAGAGTCGTACCAGGCGTGAAGAACAAGAGTAGAGTACTGCAAGGACTCTTCTCGATATGGAAATTAGTCGTATGACTTGTAAACTACTCGGATTACCTTGAAAAGCACTCTCCGAGTAGTAATTGGTTAGGATTCTACTCGAAACCAACCTTGTAACCCTGCCCGCTGTGAATATAAGGCTGGGCAGGGACCCTCTCAAGAGGAACCGAAGTCGTGAATGTTTTTTTGGAAAGGTGTAATTTCATGCAAGGAGCTAATTCAAAGTAAACTTTGCTGGCCTTGTAAAAGGAAACTTTGCTGGCCGTGTATTTCATGCAAGGAGTACGTTGATAGGAAACTTTGCTGGCCGTGTAAAAGGAAACGTAGCTGGCCGTGTAAAATTGCACATTTCAAGAACAAGATTGTCGGTGCCAATCCTGGGAGAGGCCCTAAGACGACGATAAATCACCAACTAAACCGCTGGAGCCAATTAACCCAGCAAAAGATAAGCGCAGAGGTCTTAATCCGCTGTCAGGCTCGAGGGCGTCCCGCACCCCTCGAGCGAAGCGGAACTCTGCCTCGCTCGAGGCCCCTCGCTCGAGGCCCAGAGGCCACTCTCGACGCCTATCTCCGCCTCGCTCGAGACCCCTCGCTCGTGGGGCCCGCTGACGGCTCACCTGCCTCATGGACAAAAGCATTTAATGGCTCTGCACGGCCTTGGGCGAGGAAGGCAAGCGACGGATCACTAGCCCATCCCCAGTCATCTCCGCCAACCCCTGACACCGTGCGGTCACTCTTGACGCGTGCGGTCATCCTCGACACTGTGCAGCGTGACAGACCTATGCGGCGTCACGAGCCTGAGCGGTGTGACAGGCCTATACTGTCACGCTTCACTGTTCTACCAACTCCGGTACGGGGACCCCTCGAACGGACATGGGGAACCCTCGAACGGGTCCACGGCCCGTCGTACTCGATGATGACAAGTGACGCCAGCCCATAAAATCGGGAGCACAGGAAGCTGCGTCATGAACAGGGGACGCCACGCCATGCGCCAGAGCACCATACGCCAGGAAGTCGCATAATCCGACAACGCGAGCCAGGACAAGAGTCACGCCCGCGATCACACCTCGTCGTACGCCGCCACTGTACCAAGTACTGTGCTTTTACTGTTTGTAACTGCCCCTCTTTGAACTATAAAAAGAGGAGGCAGCCCCATAGAACAGGGGAGGACATTAGCCATCAGACACACTCATCCACGCACTCCACTTAGCTTGCAAAAAACTCAACTCTCACTCGTTCTAAGGGACCTGGGGGCTCATCCTCCTCTCCCGCCAAGCTTGTAGCCCCCCTACTACGAGCACCCCCCGGTGCGAGGCAATACAAGTGCGCAAACACATCCTGCTGGACGTACGATCGGATAAACCTCGTGTCACCGTGTTGCCCTTGCATCGACCATCGAGAGACGGGACACAGCGCACTTCTCTGCAGGTGTTTGGACCCCCGCTGGGTTCCGGTACCGACAGTGGCACGCCAGGTAGGGGGATCGCGCTGTGATCGACTTCTTGACCCACCAGTTCTCTCGATGGTGATCCGTACAGAGCGCCTCGTTGACTGCTGCTCCTACGGTTCATCCGACCCGCTCCCGGCCGGATTCACCATCTGGTTCGGGAGCCTGGGGTTTGAGGCAACCGGCAACGGTTATCTCATGCGGCTCCTCCCAAGGGATGCGCCCGCCACTGCCGCGACCGCTGCAACGAGCCCACCACCGCCACCAACGCCCAGGCGCAAGAGGCGCTCAGGGCAACGCTCACGACGGGCACGCATGGAGCGGCGCCGGGCTGCGCGCGCGCGCCGCCTTGACGACGTCGACCTCAGCAAAAGCACCATCGCCGAGGGGACGAAGGCCACGCCAGCACCCGTGCCTCCGACCACACGCCCGAACAAGGAGAGTGAAGCCGAGCCGTCACGTTTCCCGTATGGGATGCGTGGAGCGGGCATGGCGTACTCGTCGTCCATCGGCACGGCGATGGACGCCTACGACGACCTCGCTGGGCATCACCTGCTCTCGATCCGGAACCTCATCGCGACCTCCCCGGGCGACTCATACCTCAGCACGAGCGCGGAGGAAGCCTCGCAGGAAGACCCGGAGTGGGACTACCTCGAACTTCGTGACTATGAAGCTTTCGTGGCGTTCCAGGCCGCGGCGGACTACTGCTTCGACTACTCTGATGACTCGAGCACGGGGGATCATGACCCTGCGCGGGAGTGCTTTGTCGCGGCAGTATTCGAGCCGGACACGGAGGACAACAGCCCCGTCACGCCTCGAGACCCCGTGGGAAGTGTGGCACCCCGGCAGGCGGCACCTCCCGCGACCGGAGACGCCGCACTGGTTCAGGCCCAGCTAATCCAAGTGCGGGAACTCGAGGCCAGCCTTGAAGACGAGAGACGTCAGGTTCGACGGCTGCGCGCAGCCCTCGAAACAGGGCGACCCGGGCCCAGCAACTTCGCGCAGGAGGTGGCGCGCACCGCGCAGGCGCGAATCATGGCCGACGACCACGGGGATGACCCCCTGGCTCTGGCAAGGACCAGCCAGAAGTTGATCGCCGCGGCTACGCTGATACGAGCAATGCCGGAGCCATCGACGCCCCAGGGCCGCAACCTGCGCCGCGAGGCGCAGGCCCTGATCGAACAGGCCGCGGTACAACAGGCCGAGAGCTCCGCGTCGCGTATGAGATGCTCTGACAGCACGGGAGTCATAGGTGGAGCGCAAGACCGGGCGGAGTCAATGCGTACTCCTCTCAAGAGCCGGATGAAGGCTCCTGTGAAGGAACGCATGCTGGACACACGCGCCGGCAAAGAGGATGCCCGCCACATCCTCAACAAAAGGAAGCTCGATGCCACCACCGGCCACGGGTACCACACTCGACGTGGAGGCCGCTACGACAGCCGTGAAGACAAGAGCCCATCGCCGGAACCTCCTGGTACTCGGGTGTTCAGCCGCGAGATTCGGACGGCACCGATACCTCCACGGTTCCGGCAACCGACCACCATCGTCAAGTACTCCGGAGAGACCGACCCTCGAGTCTGGCTCAACGACTATCGCCTGGCATGCACGCTGGGTGGTGCGTCCAGCGATGAAGTCATCATCCGCAACCTGCCCCTCCATCTCGCGGACTCAGCGCGAGCATGGCTGGAGCAGCTGCCCCCGAACCAGATCCATGACTGGAACGATCTTGTCGACACCTTCGTGGGCAATTTCCAGGGCACGTACATACGCCCAGGGAACCCCTGGGACCTTCGGCAATGTTGCCAGAAGCCCGGCGAGTCCCTACGGGATTACGTTCGCCGCTTTTCCAAGTGCTGCACGGACCTTCCGAACGTCGGAGACTCGGAGGTGCTTCATGCCTTCCTCTTGGGCACGACGAATCGAGGTTTAGTGCGCAAGCTCGGGCGAAAGCCCCCCACTACCGTCAGTGGGCTGTTCGACATCGCAGCACGTCATCGCTCAGCGAGCGGCACGCAAGTCGAGGCCGCAGCCCTCGCAGCCCGTCATCGCTCAGCGAGCGGCACGCAAGTCGAGGCCGCAGCCCTCGCAGCGCGCCATCGCTCAGCGAGCGGCACGCAAGTCGAGGCCGCAGCCCTCGCAGCACGCCATCGCTCAGTGAAGCGGCACGCAAGTCGAGGCCGCATCCCTCGCAGCACGCCATCGCTCAGTGAAGCGGCACGCAAGTCGAGGCCGCAGCCCTCGCTGAATGCTCTACACGCTGACAGAGTAACAGGACACCCGTGACGGGACGAGGCAGCGGAGCCATGCACCCGTCGCGTCACCAGCGCTGAGGCAGCGGAGCCAGGCACCTGTCGCGTCACCTGCGCCGCCCTGACAAAAAAGCTAAGCTACTCTTCTACCCTACGGTTTCTTCAACGCTCCATCATTTCGGTCACAACTTTTCCATGCACGAGGCAGGGAGATTTTTTCTTCGCCCTGCGCGAAGACAAAAAACTCCCTCGGGGGCTATCACGGGGCACACTGCCCTGGGAAATAAATGCTCCACCTCTCGCTACTCGTCTCCTCTCGTAATTTTTTACAAATTTTCGTCGCTTTGTTACGTTTCGGTTGTGTGTACAAAGAAGCGACAGAGGTTAGACGTCGGACGGCTAAGGCAAGGGGGGTGGCGATGTCGTGGGATAGCTTACGCCTCCAGGATACGGCGTCCTCCTACGTCACCCTCGAACCTAAGCTACTCGCAGAGGGGCGGGGCGCCGGCCGCTCGAGGTCCAAGAGTGTTGGTGTTAAGGGAAAACCTACGCCTCCGGGATACGGCGTCTCCCATCGACACCCTGGGCTCGAGCAGTCCAAGCTTCCCCCCGTGCGCAGGGAGATGGTCTAACTCGGTCGAGTCTCTTTCAAGGCACACAACCGAAACATGACAACAAACATAGCGTATTTAAATATAATCAAGCACGATGCCCAAGTTCTCAAACACCACAAATCTAAAACAAAAGGTTCCTAAACTTATTACAAATCCGCCTGGCAGGCACCATCCACAGCAGAGCTCTTCAAGCGCTGTCCCCGTCGACGGTACCCTCTGAGGGAGGTGTCGCGTCGCCCTCGCCTGAGCCGGGGAGGATCTCGTCTGCAAAGAGTGTGGCTAGCGCGGCGGCCGTCTCCGCCACGTTGGCATCAGCCTGCTCAACCGCAGCCACCGCAGCGTCGTCGTCGAGGCCCTCAGCGACGACGTAGCCCGTCGCCAGCGCGTCGAGCTGGACAAGGTAGTGCGTCGACACCACGCCCAGAGCTTTGTGGAGGCCGAGGAGGAACGCGTTCTTCACCCGCCCCATGACGCGATCGCCCAGCGACCTCAGGCGGCTGGCCAGCGAACTGCCAGACTAGGCGCCGTCCTCTTCGAACTCCAAGCACACCGCGGCGGCGGCCTCTCGAAGCTCCTCGAGCTCTTGCTGCGAGGACGCGTAAGCGACCTCCACTGCCTCCGCCCTGGCCTGCGAGTCCGCCGCGGCCGCTTGCAAGCCTGGAAAAATTAAAA
Source organism: Urochloa ruziziensis (assembly GCA_015476505.1). Lineage (NCBI taxonomy): Eukaryota > Viridiplantae > Streptophyta > Magnoliopsida > Poales > Poaceae > Urochloa > Urochloa ruziziensis. Next base: position 12,449,381 of record CM027125.1, on the reverse strand, counting down.
AGGCAAAGGAATCTTCAGCAACAGAGCCAGCATGGGTTCTGGAAGAGCGGAAAGGTTATGCAGAGGCTCGAAGCTTACCGTCTGCCCGCTCCTTCTCCGCGGACCATTGCGCGCGGACCGCGCACGACTCCTCCCGCAGCGCCACCAACGAGGCCCCTTGTTCTTGGGCTGTGGACCGCAGCGCCTCGAGAGCCACGCTGTACTCGAGGACTTGGGCCTCAGTCGCAGCGGCCGCCTCGCGTTGCTGACGGAGCGAGGCCTGCGCCGCGGCGAGGGAGGCATCCCTCTCCTGCAGGAGAGCATTCAGGCGCTCCACCTCGAGGACCTTCTCTGCGGCCGCAGCATGAAGAGCGTCGCGCTCCTTCTCTGCGCGGCTCAGGGATTCGCCACGCGCGCGGGCATCAACCGACATCTCGTGCATCGCAGCACGAGCCCGATCCACATCGGAGCTCAGCTCAGCATTCCTCTGCATCAGCACGTGGACGTGGGCGTGTTGGTCGGTGATATACGAGACCTTGGACGCCGCCAGGTCTCGAAGTTGCTGGCAAAGGGGGAGGACACGAAGTTAAGGCGCAAAGCGAAGAATCAAAAGGGCCAAGGGCAAAGAACACAGACTTACCACGTGTAGCTGGAGCCCCCTGGTCCGGTGAAGCTCGAGCGCGTCGGAGAGGGCGTTCTGGAGGTCGGTGCCGATCTGGTGATGCTCCAGCCAGAGCTGGTTCTCGTTCTCCGCGATGGAGACGAGCTCAGCCGGGACCCCGGGGCGGTCCAGCCCGAGGGTGCTTCGGATACCCCTGCTCGAGCTGGCACCAGCGCTGGCGGGGACGCCCGACCCTCGACCACCTCCAGGCTCGAAGGCGCGGTTGGGCCTGCGGCCACGACAGAACCGACCGCCGCAGCGGCCTCGGCCGGCGCGGGAGTTTCCTCTGCGACGGCACCCCCACTCTCGAGCAGGGGCGCCGCACTGGCAGAGGGGAGCGCCTGCACCTCGCACGGGGGCTCGAACCCCGGCGCCGCATCTTCATCGTCGGCGAGGACGTAGACCACCTCGTTCCCCGCACGCCTTCCTTCCTCCTCCGCGCCTGGGCCCGCAGGCTCTCCGGACGGCCCTGCCCGGCGACTCCAACGGGGGCCGAGTCCCGCCCCTCCGCGGCCCCTTCGAGGCCAAGCTCCCGCCGCGCTCGTTCGACCCCCCTGGCCATGGCCGCCTCGTAGCTGGCCACGAGCGAGGCCTCAGCCTCGAGCGTCGTGCGCGAGGGTGCGGCCTCGGTGTGGGGTGTCGAGTGAACCCTCGTTTTGAGGGCTTTGATGGGAGCAAGCGTGGGGGCGGCGGGAGTGGATGTCCCGCTAAGCAAGCAAACCAGGGCTGTCAGCGCAAACATCAACCAAAACGAACCATCGAAGGGAGATACGATACTTACCGGTTGACGCCCCTGAGCTTCCGCTTCTGGGAGCGGCGCGAGGGCGGCTGTACCACGGGCGCAGGGGCCCGCTCGCCGGCGACCCCGACCCTCGCCGGCGGGGCGGGCGCTGGGACAGGAGCGCTCGACGCGCCTGGCGTCGCGGCCGCAAGCAGGGGCACGTCAGCGGCGCGCGCCACCGTCGCCGACTCGAAGAAAACCTCGTCGTCTGACGAGTCGTCCTCCTCCGGCTCGGGCGTACTGTCAGGGGTCGGCAGCGGGGAAAGACCATCCCTCTCCCGCCTCCGGTTCTCCTTCTGGTGCTCGTCCCTCCGCCGCTGCTTCCGGAGGCGCGTCTCTTTCTCCGCGTCCTTGCGCGCCTTCTGCCGCTCGGCGTTCAGGCGGTTGGCCTCGCGAACGTCAGGGAGAAGGGGAGCCGATCGGTGCCCTTATGGGTCAGCCCCTGAAAATACGACGCTATTCGCTTAACAAACTCGATACGAGCGCGAAACGGATCGAAAGAAGAAGAGAAATACTCACGAAGGTAAGGTAGCCCTCGTCGGGGCGCATCTTGATGGCCCAGAGGACATCGTCCTCAACCGCCATCTTGGTGTTGTCCACGGCGCGCCGCGCCCGCTGGGCCGCCTCCCCGGGTGAGAGCGGCTCCTGCGCCATCCTCGAGCCCTCGAAAGGGGCCTGCGGCGTCAGCTCGTAGATGAGCAGACTCCTCTGCATAAGAGGGACCACCCGCCGCTGGTGGAAGTTGGCGATGACGGCGGCGGCGTTCAGCCCCTTCTTCGCCAGGGATCGAAGCGCCGCGGTGAAGATCGCGAGCTTGTCTTGACGAGTTTTGGGGGATACCCCCAGCTCCATGCGTGCGGCTTCTCCGCCACGATCTTGTCAGTATAAGGGGGGAGGAGGTTGCCGTCGTTCCGCAGGTAGAACCACCCCTTGTCCCAGTCCGCGTTGTTGGACGTCATGGTGGTGGGAATGTAGAGATCCTTTCTCCCCTCCCGCACCTGGAACATGACGCTGCCGGCACGGACGAGTCTCCGCACCCCAGAGGTCCCAGTGGCGGCGGTGTGGAGTTCGGCCCGGAACAGATGAATCCACAAGTCCCAGTGCACCGGAACCCCCAGGTATCCCTCGCACACCGCGACGAACACCGCCGCCTGAGAGATGGCGTTCGGGGCGAAGTTGTGGAGCTCCACCCCGTAGTACGCGCACAGAGCGCGGATGAAATCCCCGGGAGGAGATCCGAACCCGCGCTCGTGCAGGCGAGCCAGGCTCACGATGTAGCCCTGGGGTGGAGCCGGCACCCTGTGCGAAGATGGTGGCGCCATCCACTCCGGCTGGCTGGCGGAGGAGATCTTGGGGAGCAGGCCTCTCGCAACGAGCGACTCCAGGTAATTCTTGTCGGCGGTGGACGGGCTCCATGGGGCAGCTTCCCTCAGAGTCACCATGGCGAAGGACGAGAGGTGAAGATGGATTGGATCTGGGCTCTCGAGGGCTGGCAAATACGAAGAGACGGAGGGAACAAAGGTCTGGGCTAAGGTAAGGGAAACTGACCCCTCCTCTCCCCGTATTTATCGATAAATTTTACCGGGCCGCGGGTAAGCGCGGCTGCGGGCACGCGTTAACTCTACACTTAACCCTGTCGCCGACAAGTGGACCCCGCAAGCGTGGTGGGCCAACATAAAGGCACAATTATGACTGTGGCCGCCCGAGGCGTCGCGAAGTCTTGTAGCACGTCTAATCCAACCGCCCCGCCAGCGCCGCACTCGCCTGAAAAGGCGCGCCACTGCGCCCTGACCGCGCCACGTTGGCCATGACTGCCTGACTGGACGCCTCGGTCCCCGCCCCGTCCAAACCGCCAGCGGAATATTCCCTTGCTCGGCGCCTGCACAGGTAAGGCATATACCGCTCGAGCCTTACTGATCAGGGGGTCGAAGCCTGGCTCTCGTCGAGAGTTTCGACAGGCTCTCCAGATTAAATAGAGTCAGGGGCGAACGGGGCATGCACGAACACGCTCAACCTCGAACAAAGGCCTCGAGGCCTCGAGGATGCCCTGATCCGCGTTCAAGGCTGAACAAAGGAGGCCAGTTGAAGGATCCCAACGAGGGAGCGCATCGAGCCCTCGATCCTAACGAATGGGATCGAGCCTTGCCTGGCGTGCCTTTGTAAGCTTGTACTGTATGAGACGTGTCTCCGGACCACGAGCCGACCCTAAACGAGCAGGGCACGGACGTCCACTTGAACTACCCGCTAACAGCTCACCGACACATCCATGACTCGCGGCCCGCTCATGGGTAGCATGGAACTGTGTCCCCCCTCCTCCCGTGACGGGGCGACGAGGGTCGAAACTCATGGTCAAAAGCCTCTCGAAATCGGCCGAATCAGGGTCCGGTCCATGAGGGACAACCCACGCCAGCCCGAAACAGGACAGCCTGGAGTTTAAGGGCAAGAACAAGGTAAGATCCGATCGCAGTGGCCCCTCGAAGCTCACCAGAACCAACAAGAACAAGACCTTGGACGATGCAATTCACTCCTCCAAGGCCTCGGGGGCTACACCCGCGGGTGCGCTAGCGCGCCCCCACGGAAAGTTCTGCGAGAAGGTCTCGAAGCACCAAACCTCCAGAGAAGAACACTAACCCATGCAGGTCTGACACTCATCACTGCATGGCCTCGGGGGCTACTATCGGTGCCAATCCTAGGAGAGGCCCTAAGACGACGATAAATCACCAACTAAACCGCTGGAACCAATTAACCCAGCAAAAGACAAGCGCAGAGGTCTTAATCCGCTGTCAGGCTCGAGGGTGTCCAGCACCCCTCGAGCGAAGCGGAACTCCGCCTCGCTCGAGGCCCCTCGCTCGAGGCCCAGAGGCCGCTCTCGACGCCTATCTCCGCCTCGCTCGAGACCCCTCGCTCGTGGGGCCCGCTGACGGCTCACCTGCCCCATGGACCAAAGCATTTAATGGCTCTGCACGGCCTTGGGCAAGGAACTCAAGCGACGGATCACTAACCCATCCCAGGTCATCTCCGCCAACCCCTGACACCGTGCGGTCACTCCTGACGCCGTGCGGTCATCCTCGACACTGTGCAGCGTGACAGACCTGTGCGGCGTCACGAGCCTGAGCGGTGTGACAGGCCTGTACTGTCACGCTTCACTGTTCTACCAACTCCGGTACGGGGACCCCTCGAACGGACATGGGGAACCCTCGAACGGGTCCACGGCCCGTCGTACTCGATGATGACAAGTGACGCCAGCCCATAAAATCAGGAGCACAGGAAGCGTGCGTCATGAACAGGGGACGCCACGCCATGCGCCAGAGCACCGTACGCCAGGAAGTCGCATAATCCGACAACGCGAGCCAAGACAAGAGTCACGCCCGCGATCACACCTCGTCGTACGCCGCCACTGTACCAAGTACTGTACTTTTACTGTTTGTAACTGCCCCTCTTTGAACTATAAAAAGAGGAGGCAGCCCCATAGAACAGGGAGGACGCTAGCCATCAGACACACTCATCCACACACTCCACTCAGTTTGCAAGAAACTCAACTCTCACTCGTTCTAAGGGACCTGGGGGCTCATCCTCCTCTCCCGCCAAGCTTGTAGCCCCCTACTACGAGCACCCCCGGTGCGAGGCAATACAAGTGCGCAAGCACACCCTGCTGGACGTACGATCGGAAGATCGGAACCAGGATAAACCTCGTGTCACCGTGTTGCCCTTGCATCGACCATCGAGAGACGGGACACAGCGCACTTTCTGCAGGTGTTTGGACCCCCGCTGGGTTCCGGCACCGACAAAGATGAAGATTCAAGATTCTGTGGACCCTCAACCTGATTCTTCGATTCAACTTAAGGCTCGGGGGCTACTCCATATGGAGTGCGATTCTTATCGCACACCATATAATATTTTGAAGACTACTGATTTAATCAGAATAAACGGGGCTTAAGCACCTCATGGCCTCGTGACAACCAAGACCTGTCCAAGACTGATCAAGAACTCGAATAAGCACTCGATTGGCTTGGCAAGCACTCGGTTGATGATACTCGACGATGAAGCGCTTGGGGCTTGTTGGAGGTACGACCATGGGCCCATAGGGACACATGGATTCTCTCCAGACAGAGTCGTACCACACCATATAATATTTTGAAGACTACTGATTTAATCAGAATAAAGGGGGCTTAAGCACCTCATGGCCTCGTGACAACCAAGACCTGTCCAAGACTGATCAAGAACTCGAAAAAGCACTCGATTGGCTTGGCAAGCACTCGGTTGATGATATTCGACGATGAAGCGTTTGGGTACTTGTTGGAGGTACGACCATGGGCCCACAGGGACACATGGATTCTCTCCAGACAGAGTCGTACCAGGCGTGAAGAACAAGAGTAGAGTACTGCAAGGATTCTTCTCGATATGGAAATTAGTCGTATGACTTGTAAACTACTCGGATTGCCTTGAAAAGCACTCTCCAAGTAGTAATTGGTTAGGATTCTACTCGAAACCAACCTTGTAACCCTGTCCGCCGTGAATATAAGGCTGGGCCACTGTTCGCCTAAACGGTCGTTTAGCCCGTTTACACACCGTTTAAACGCTACACAGTGCCTAACTGTGTCCGTTTAATCATCCGTTTAGCCCGTTAAATGGCCGTTTAATCTGTTTAATTGGCCGTTTAGTCCGTATAATGAGCTAAACAGTGGGTGATCGACTGTTTACCGTTTAGCGTTTAGGATAACACTGGGCTGGGCAGGGACCCTCTCAAGAGGAACCGAAGTCGTGAATGTTTTTTGTGGAAAGGTGTAATTTCATGCAAGGAGCTAATTCAAAGGAAACTTTGCTGGCTTTGTAAAAGGAAACTTTGCTGGCCGTGTATTTCATGCAAGGAGTACGTTGATAGGAAACTTTGCTGACCGTGTAAAAGGAAACGTAGCTGGCCGTGTAAAATTGCACATTTCAAGAACAAGATGAAGATTCAAGATTCTGTGGACCCTCAACCTGATTCTTCGATTCAACTTAAGGCTCGGGGGCTACTCCATATGGAGTGCGATTCTTATCGCACACCATATAATATTTTGAAGACTACTGATTTAATCAGAATAAACGGGACTTAAGCACCTCATGGCCTCGTGACAACCAAGACCTGTCCAAGACTGATCAAGAACTCGAAAAAGCACTCAATTGGCTTGGCAAGCACTCGGTTGATGATACTCGACGATGAAGCGCTTGGGGGCTTGTTGGAGGTATGACCATGGGCCTACAGGGACACATGGATTATCTCCAGACAGAGTCGTACCAGGCGTGAAGAACAAGAGTAGAGTACTGCAAGGACTCTTATCGATATAAAGAACGCGATCAAAAGGAAAAAAAGGCAGACGAATTTAAAGGAAAGAAAAGCGACGCCTTGATTGCATTACCATACAAAGAACGCGATCAAAAGGAAAAGAAGACAGTGGGTATACAAAAATGCCAAGGTGAGAAAGAATAGGGGGCGGGATGGCGTCGAGGCGCAAAAGAACGGGAGGGTGACGACTAAACGCGTCTACCCCTGGTCGTCCGGTCCACCATTTGGCTCTGAATTGTGGGTCCTCTATGAGGTATAGGAGGGTAATCTTTTGGGTGAGAAACCGTTTCAATTGTGAGATGTGGCTGGTGTCATACATGTCACCACAAACACCGGGGGTGGGGGGGGGGGGGTTAATTGGACTGCATTGATAGTTTGAGGGGGTAAAAATAGAATTTTGTATACAATGGAAAATATTTATCTTAAAAATATATACAGTTAAAATCCTAAAATCCAATTTAGTTTTAAAAAATTCACAAAACATCGCTTTAGCTTCGAAAAATATGATAACAAGACTAAATACAAGTAAGTAAACACGAAAAGAGAATCATAAAAGATTTAAATAACTCGTAACCAGGCATGGTGAGATATAGCGTGATTTTAGAAAATATTTAAATTAGTTTCCTTAGCATGTCTAGTTGCCTCTAATAAACGGCCCTTTTCCTCAATCCCATGCCAGATTTATATGGAGAACCAGTCCATTCTACTCCTGAAAGTTGCCATTAGATTCTCCATATAAATATGACAATATTGAAAGTTGAGATTATGGAGAATCTAATACTGAAAAGGGGCTTTTTTAGAATGCACCGAGCCGAACCCGCTTTCAGATGGTATTCAACTTAGCTTAGGTTGTAATCCCTTTCCTCTTAATGAAATGCTCCCTCCGGTCGAGAAAACTTGACGTTTCCGACCAAGCAAATGAACTAACTGCAGGCCAAATGACGCTACCCGAACGTCATATATTAAAGACCAGAGATAGCACGTTTCAAGACAAGTTCTCTAAAAAGAATGCACCAAGTCTATTCTTCAGATAACGGAAGCTCATTGCATAAAGTGATAAAACGTTTTGCAAGGGAAGCATAACTTCATAATATGAAACTAAACTTGCCATGTTTGTTAGAACCTAAATTGTTATTTAATTGTCACTTTGAACAACTAAAAGTTTAATGCCAATTTGTCCATTCTTCATTATGCAAAGTCGCAACCTTCTTCTACTTTAATAAAATTTGAAAAATATAATCGGATTTATTTTCCTCTGCTAATGCTTTTCTCATAGTTTTCAAAAAAAACTTATAGATTAGCGAGTTATGTTAAAAGTTTTTCTTTAAAAAATGACAGGTAATTAATTTAAATGTAGTCCAAACAAACATAATTCCACATAATTTTTATTTTCACAGAGATCTAATTCTAAATAGTATTTGTATAACACATTGAAATGGGGTTCTTACTTCTTAGGGCGCCTCTATCCAAAACAAATTGATCACAATGCTAAAGTTTGTTAAAAATATGAAGGACGAAGAAAACCCGGGAGAGAAAAGGCATGGACACTTGCTGGCTCCCTCTCTTCTCCCCTTCCTCGAGGCACCGGATCTGACATCTCACCCAAGCTCGCCTTCGCTGCCGCGCCTTCCAGATCCCGATCTCTCCTCCATGACTCCTCCCATCCGCTGACGCCACCACCGCCACCGCCGCCGCGATGGCGTCGCGGCCGCCCCTTCGCACCACCTCCGTCGCTTCCGTCTCCTCCTCCACCGACTCCCCCACCTCCGCGGGTCCTCCCGGCGGCGTCCCGCAGTCCATCACCGCGCTCCTCAACAACCCGCTCCCCTCCGCCGCCGCCTCATCCTACTCCTGGCTGCCCTGGCCGCCCCCGACTATCGCTCTGCCCGAGGCGGCGCCCACGCCGCCGTCGCACCCCTGCGAGGTCACCCGCGCCGACTTCGCGCCCTACCTCGCCGCCGTCTCCGACCCCTACGCTCGCTTCGCCGACATCCGCCTCCACGCCACCGCCGAGCTCGCCGCCTCCTCGGACGCCGAGGGCGCCCCAGCGGCCCCCTCGGGCCTCGCCGCCTGCCTCCGCGAGGTGCCCGCGCTCTTCTTCAAGGAGGACTTCGCGCTCGAGGATGGGCCCACGTTCCAGGCCGCCTGCCCGCTCAACGACGATGGGCTGCAGGAGCGCCTCGGCCAGCACCTCGACGTTGTGGAGGCGCACCTCGTGCGGGAGATTGCGCTCCGGTCCGAGTCCTTCTACGAGGCGCAGGGCCGGTTGCGGGGCCTCGACGGGGAGATTGTTACGGCAGTAGGGAGGATCCGCGAGCTCAGGGAGGTGGTCAAGGTGCTCACGGGAGACCTTGTCGGGTCAGCAAAGCAGGTGCAGGAGCTCAATGCCACACGGGGCAACCTTGTGGCACTGCAGCAGAAGCTTACTGTCATCCTCTACGTCAGCCAGGCGCTTGCCGCACTCAAGTTGGTGAGTGCATTTACCAGTGTTCTCTTGTATCTTATGCTCATTGATCAGTAATGTAGCTGTTTGAAATGATAGGGTTCATCTTACATTCCTGCGTAATTAGTAATGTAGCTGTCTGGAATGGTAGGGATCATCTTACATTCCTACGTAATTACAAATGTGAGGCGGCAAATGAACCTTGACGTGGAAATACAATATGGTAGCCCGTTTGAGTGTTATATGAGAAAAATGTTGAGACAGAATAAATGGTTATTGATGGAGACGGGCCATTGTGACACCTCCAAACTGACAAAGAAATGGAAAGAACAATTCATTCCAGCAGCTGTTGCTTATTGAAAAGTTATGATAGTTCTGTTTTGTGGGAGTTGATCTCGTGCATGTGCCTTTTAAGTTATAAGCCCATGATCTGGGGGTTGTTGAATTGTCAGTACAAAAGGGGCCTAAACGAACAAATGCCAAGGCTGTTTCCATGGCCACCATGAAACACTGTAAATAGCAACTGAGACATGGGATTCCTGACACCACTGCACGAAATGGCATTATATTTTGCTAGTGAACTGAGCATCACCATTTTCATCCATGATTGCATGTCAGCCAGATCACCTGTATGTGAATGAGATTTAAATATCTTTTGTTGGCGGTCCCTGCATTCCTGGCCATACTTGTTTAGACTTGGGGTGACAGCAAGGAAAGTTCTACTAAATCTTGCAACTGCTGTGACAAACCTATTTCTAAATTTTCATTTGGATAGCCTTTTTCTCTGCTTTCATTTATTAATCTTGTTGCACATTTGCAGCTTGTTGCGGCAGCAGATTGCGCTGGTGCCCTTGATGTCATTGATGACTTGCAAAGTTTACTAGTAAGTGATCAAACTTGTTTAGCTTGATCTGATACAATGCACTGTTGGTACATAAAAAGGAGACAATGAATAAAATTACCATAATATTTTAGTTTCCATATGCCTAGAAATACTCTTACTGCAGCTATCTTAGAAATATGCTATGTATGCCACTTATACTATGACAAATCCATAAACATTTCTTCTTGTCAATCAGGATACTGATGAACTTGCTGGGCTTTACTGCTTTCGCCATATTCGAGATCAGCTAGGAACGTCACTAGATTCAGTGAACAGGTATGTTCTGATGGAGTATCGTATATTCAAATACATGGTTCTTATGGCGGTAAGGCGAGGCGAGGCGACTCACCACCTTCCAGCCGCCTAGGCGGGCTAAGGCGACGCCTAGGCGGGCTAAGGCGTCGCCTTAGGCCAAAGCAAATCGCCATAGGAGACGCCTAGGCGACGCCTAGGCGACGCCATAAGAACCATGTTCAAATACTCAACAAGATGCACACTTTTAACAGACTAGACCTTTAGATTGCATGGATATTTGCAGGCTCCTGATGTGTTTATATGCTTTGAGCCTTCAATATACATTGTAAATTCTTATTGGAAATTAGGAATAATGTCTAAGCTATTTAGACAAACTGACTTGTTTTAGAAAGAGCCAAGAAGCCTTACTTTTTTTTTTCCTTCCTACTGTTGTGATTTATTTGAGTGAACTTTTATATGTTGGACCATAAAATAGACTTAACATTGTTAATATTATCAGTTCACTGCTGTTTTAACTTGGTAATATTTATCCTTGTAGCATTCTTTCAGCAGAATTTGTGCACGCTGCTGTTCCTGATGGAAAAGCTGTAGATGCTATGATTTCATCAAATGTGAAAAGAAAGGCTTCCAGCCCATTGAATGGGACAGAACATGAGGTGTGTGCATTCTGAATCATGCAGTTGTATGTAGTTCTTAATTGGCCCATTGCTGCTTGATTTTAATGGAATGCAGATGTACTGATATCCTGTATTTGCTACAATAGTTTGTACCAATATGTGTTCTGTATAGAGCCTGTTTGCCACTTCTTTTCAAAACAAAGGATTCATGTTGTAGCATGTTTTGACTGTTCTGTGATATTTGTAAAAAAAAAAAAAAAACTGGATTAACCATTACTGAATCAAGGGGAGCGATGATCCAAATTAGAAATCGGGCAAACAAAAAACTCTTTTTTTTTCTTGCAAGTAGTTTTTATACTTTCAAAATTTTACAGTGAACTCTGAATAATTGTTTTTATTTAAAATAATGGTCTGGATTGTTTCATCACTTGAATGTTCTCTTCTTTGTATGTTCACCATCTTACTGCAGGGTAACATAGATGCGGAGGAAAGTTTCATTCTCAGAGATCGACTCCTCCCCCTCATTATTTGCCTGCTAAGAACGGTTAGTTCTGCCATTCTTTTACACTAATTGACCTTCTGTTATCAGCTGGGCTTGGTTGCACTTGCAGATAAATTCTTGTCAAATATTTTACAGAACTTCAATTGTTCCTTGTTGTAAGGCATATTGCTACTTCTTTTTTACAGAACTTCTGCATTTATTTGATATTGTACTGTAGATATTAATATATTTTTCCATAAATTTTGTCAAAGCTAGAAAAGTTTGACTTAGGACAAAACTAAAGCGACTTATAATTTGCAATGGAGGGAGTAGTCAATATTTATATGGAAACAAAATGATATGTTCTTTTTTTGCGTTTTCAGGACAAACTTCCTGCAGTTCTCAGAATCTACCGGGATACACTTATTACTGTTATGAAAGCTTCAATCAAAGCTACAGTCGCGGAGTTGCTTCCTGTTTTAACTGCCAGACCAGTAGATTCTGATTCAATATCTGGAGATAGGGCTGCTGATGCTGACGGTATTATTTATACCCATTCAGTGTCTCTTTTCAGAGTTATCATTTCTTATGTCAACTTTCCCATGTCCTTTTGACATTAACATTTAACTGCAGCAGTAGGTCAGTCCTTAGCAAATAAGTTGCGAAGTCTGTCATCTGAAGGTTTTGTTCAACTTTTGTCCGCCATTTTCAGGATAGTACAGGTAAAATAATCCTTAATAAGAGTTCCATTTTCCTATTTTCGCGATGAAGATCTTGGGTGAAATTTAGCTTTAGTGACTTTACCTTCTTCTTGTGGTCAGTGATAGAGCCTACTTGTAGCCGTAGACTGTTGTAGCATTTATTCATGCTTATGTAGTTCCTGAAAACAATCTCTGTTGGCCTCTATTTTATGTAGCGATGTTTAATTTGCTTCTACGACGTGCACAAATGTTCTAGGCAGCTATATACTTATATTTGGGAGGTGGGGGCATATTCAATGCAAACTCCCTGCTAGGTAGTATCATACGTTTGTACAAAGAAAACTGAAATAATCATGTTATCAATATCTTTATAATTTCAGGTGCATTTAAAGCAAGCAGCCGAAGTGAAAAGAATAGTTGAGTGGATCATGGGAAACCTTGATGGAACCTTAAGTATTGATGCTACCATTCCTACAGCACAACATGGTGGTTCAGTTGTTTCTGATATTTCCCAAGAGAATGACTACAGTGTTTCTTCACGGGGCTCTAATCCTCTCACACGGAGTACTTCGAAGATCCCATTTATCCAAGCAAAAGCAAATGAGTTGTCCATTATAAATTCAATAAAGAATGTCCGGTAAGTTTTTCTTAATTGCAATGTGCTCTCCATTGTCTGTTCCATATAAAGACGCAAACTACGTTTATTTCTGGTGTGATCAGTTCTCATAACATAACAGCACATATGTGAACTATTTATATCGGACATACCATACAAAATAAAGTCGCGTGACCATTTACATTGGCACAGGGCTGATGTATTGAGGGAAAACACTGAAGCAGTTTTCGCTGCATGTGATGCTGCCCATGGGCGATGGGCTAAGCTCTTGGGTGTCCGTGCTGCTCTACATCCCAGGTTAAGGCTTCAGGAATTCTTGATCATCTACAATATAACAGAAGAATTTATAGCTGCTACTGAAAAGGTTATTTCTGTTCCTGTTTGAAATACACACAAAAAACCATTTGTATTAAATGCATAGAAACTAGTTTCAATGTTATCGTAGCTTCTTATTGTTGTAGGTTGGAGGCAGGTTGGGTTACAACATTCGTGGAATCCTACAGCAACAGTCGAAGCAGTTTGTTGATTATCAGCATAGTGTTCGGGTCAGTATTGCAATGTTACAATTTGATCATTGAAATCTAAACCCTATACTTCAAATTTCATCTATTTCATAACCTGTTAAATAATTATGATGACCATTAGCTCTGAAACTTGAATCGACACTATTGTAAGGATCATAAACACTCATCCTTGTCCCTCATTTATTGCTGATTGGTTGTCCATCAAACTAAAAACAGCACAGACATTCAATCTGTTTATATTGCTTTTTATAAAAATATAGTTAATTTTGCTGTCAAAATACTTTTGAGAGTAGAGTGCTGGTGGCATAAAAAATACTAAGACTTAATGAAGTTCATTATCTCCAGCCATTCAAATATTTATGATTTTGATTGTCTAGAAAGTTTGATGTTTAAAGCTAGTGAAACCAAATTGTATTTCATCTTTTTTTTTTAACTAAACACTTCTGTTGTTCTTTTGAAGATGGCGAAAATCAAGGCAGTTCTTGACCAAGAAACGTGGGTTGCTGTTGATGTTCCTGAAGAGTTTCAAGCAATTGTTCTATCACTTTCATCCACTTATTCTTCTGTTAATGGCATGGATATGCCTAGCGCAGAAGATAATTCAAAGTTCAGTGATCCTACGAATCAAGAACCAGCATATTCAGCTGAAAATAGTGCTGAAAATGGCAAGTTAACATCTGCGGTAGGTGAAAGCAAGGTTGAGTCCACTTCTCAGACTGAAAATAATGTCACTGGGAATCAGAGGTCAGCCTTGCAAACTATTGTACATGGAGGTGTTGGATATCATATGGTAAACTGGTTAGTCATCTGTATTCGCCTTTTAATTGTTCAATTCCATATTCTGCCTCTACATATGAACTTGGGAGTTGGGACTGCTGAAATGAAACAAAAGCCATGGTTTCAATGTCCATCAATTGTTAAAATTAGTTTCATGCAGTTGCTCATCTTGTATTTTTTTCGTGTGGTTGTTTTCATTCTTGTGAGATATATCTTTGATGTAAATCATATTATCTTTTCTAAACTCCTGCCTCTCGATAACAAGTACTTTATTATTTGTGCAGTGGTTTGATATTGTTGAAGATGTTATCAGAATATGTTGACATCAGTAAATGTTTGCCATCATTATCTTTTGAGGTAGTCCAACGTGTTGTGGAAATATTAAAGCTTTTCAACAATAGGACCTGCCAGCTTGTTCTCGGTGCAGGCGCTATGCAGGTACTGTAGTATGGACGTTCCAGTTATTAACAATGCCCCTCATCATTGAAAGCAGTATGCCAGTATGTACTGTGATAATGTCATTTTCACTTGGTGTAAGTAATGTGTCTGCATTTTCAAACAATATGTGGTGTGTATACTGAATGAACCGCATGCTTCACTGTACGGGGACGAAGCCACTTGCAAAATGCTCCCCAACAGTCACACAAAAAAGTGACCGCTTTGCTGTTATCTTAGCCTCTCAGGCCAACCATTTCAAACTTTGTTTTGCAAATTACTTTTACTCTGTTTCAAAATGTAGGTTGTTTTGGCTTTTTGAGGTTCATAGATTTTGCTGTGCACCTAGACATATGTTATATCTAGATGCATAAGAAAGTCTATGAATCTAAAAAAGCTAAAGCGACCTACATTTTGGAACAGAGGATATTGTTGATTTCTCTTAAAATTAGTTTCATAAAGTAGACTTTCACCATATTTTACGAATATCTTGTAGTAAAAAGTACTAGAGTCAAACTTGTGGTTTTTTGAGGATGTGCAGATGTCCAACACGTCATCTATTTGTGGGTGTGGTAGTTCCTATATGGACACTAAAAAGGGGCGTACCCAGTGCGAAAGCTCCCACACAAGGTGGGGGTCTGAGGAAGGGAATTCCTATATGGACACTATTTTAATCAATGTTTATTTGTTCTGTTATAACGGTCAATACTTGAGTGCATGGTTATTAATCTCAAGAGGCATTTGATGTAGCAGCTCTCAGCTTTCTTCTGTTGCAATAATTCTAATGCTTTAACTTTTTTTTTTGGGTCTATTTTGCCTTTTCAGGTATCTGGGCTTAAATCAATTACGTCTAAGCATTTAGCTTTGGCGAGTCAAATAATTAGCTTTATACATTCTTTAATTCCAGGTAAATGTTTTTATGAATCTTCTACAGATTATCATTTCTAATTTCTTGAAGTGCTTCAAGATGTTTAGTTACTGGACTTATGAAGACTTAGTATATATTCAGAGAAGCCTACCGCCTAACCAATTAAAATAGGTTTTTTGGTGTTTTTTCTTCTACTTTGAAGTGCAATTGTGACTTTGCCCCTGTTTTGTAAACTTTGTGATTTTGCCCTTGGATATTTCCAAGTCAACACGATTTTGCTCTTGGTCTTTGCGAATTTGCCCTTGTCTTAACCGTTGACTAGGGGCAAAATCGCATTGACTTGTGAATAGTAAAGGGCAAAATCACAAAGTTAGAGAAAAGAGGGCAAAATCACAATTTCACTTCAAAGTAAGGGCAAGAAGGAGAAGCCAAGAACACAAATGCCCCATTAAAATTTTAGCACATGTCTAAGTTGTACCATAAATGTTGGACACCAAAAATATAAATTACCCCGTCAACATGTCATGGTTTTGCGACACCCAATTGGTCATGCTTGGGAACGAAACATGCAAAATATTAGCATTCTCTTTAGGATCACCTTTTCATTCTGTTTCGCGAAGTTCATGATTGGGCATACACATGCTATGGAATAACTGAATCTACCAAAACATCTTATGAAAAATGGCAACACATGCCCATATTAAACCACATGCTACAATTGCTTAACCGGAAATATTGTAATAACTAACAATGTATGCTGACACACCAACCCTTAACTGATGGATATACATTGTGAAACGTAGGGAGTGTGGTATTCCGGCTTTCCAATGTTTCAATTTGTTCCTTGAAACTGCAGATATCAGGCGAGTACTTTTCCTGAAAATACCTGAAGCGCGCAAACAGCTGTTAATGTCCGAATTGGATAGACTCACTCAGGTGCGATTCTGATTTGTATATTGGCATTTCATGTGTTAAGGTGACTCAAGTGCAACTACCTTTTTTTTGTGCTTTTGTGAATGGCCTTTCTTACAAGTGCATAAAAAATGACAGGACTACAAGGTTCATCGTGATGAAATTCACACTAAGCTTGTCCAGATAATGAGGGAGAGATTGCTTGCAAATCTTAGAAAACTACCCCAAATTGTCGAAGGTTGGAATGGCCCAGAGGATAATGATTTGCAACCTAGTCAATTTGCTAAAGCTGTTACAAAGGTATTCAGCTTAACTGATTATCGTTGGAAATTTCTCTTATAATTTAGTTGGTAGTTTCTATCTACGTTTATATGAAGTTACGAAAAGTAGTCTGTTGATTTAAGATGAGTTACTCACATCTAAGAATTCAAGCAATGGATATGTTTTCACCAGTTCAGGTGTTTACTCTCTCGACTATCGAGTTAATTTACTGAGATTTTATATGCAATATATTTTGCAGGAAGTAAACTATTTGCACCGTATCCTTTCTCAAACATTGCTTGAGGTCGATGTGCAAACAATATTCAGGTAAAAGTTTTACTTCTGACCATTCCTCCTGTTTGTACATTTGCCAACCTATGTGTGCTGCCTTGTAATCACTTGACTGGAAATTGTTATCCACAACATATTTTCTTGATACCTTTCCATATGTTTATGTAAAATTATTAGTTTTTTCCAGGCTGTTGATTCATTTTTATTTTTTGTGCAATCCAGGCAAGTAGTTCAAATATTCCATTCACACATTACAGAAGCATTTAAAAAATTGGAAGTCAGTACTCCTCAGGCAAAGAACAGGTACACTGCTTAATCTTGTGTTGTTCCTTTCTCCAAAGGAAAAAGTAGAGGAGACTCAAACGCATTCCATTTTTAGCATTTATTGTTCACTATACATCCATCCCTCTCTAAACTATGTATTTTTTTTTGCGACCCAGATTATGCCGAGATGTTCAGCATATTCTTACATGTATCCGGAAGTTGCCAGCTGAGAACTTCAGCGCAGAAACTATTCCAAATTATGGTCTTCTTGATGAATTCTTGGCTGAGAACTTTGGGACGAAAGTTGGTGAGTGATTGACTGTACATTAGGAACTGACTCATGTCTGCAAATGTTCAATGGTGGAAAATATGTTAAATGGGAAGTGCTCCAAGAAATGCCATGTTTGGCATAAATTCTGTGCAGGTACTGTTTTGGCTATTCCTTCTGATTGTTGCCTTCTGCCGTTGTAGGCAATTTTAAGGATTTGCTTGTCACTGATCAATATCTGCAATTATTTTTTGCACATCCTGATTTTTCTTAGTTGGTACTGGATAGGGTGATTTAAGAAATTGTGAATCTGGCTTTCCATCTCTGTTTGGCAGCAATAGCCATCTAATCCCTAGTGCTAATTAGTCCCTCCGTTTCAAAATATAGGTCGTTTTGGCATTTCTACATTCATAGCTTTTGCTATGCACATAGACATGTTGTATCTAGATACATAGCGAAATCTACGATCTAGAAATGCCAAAACGACCTATATTTTGGAACAAAGGGTGTAGTTTGAAACTGGTGAAAGTCGTATTCTATTGCTATATTAAAGTGGCAGCAATTTATTGCACCCTGCTCCATTTATCAGTGGGTTTGTTGAGGTGGATGGTTCTTTGTTGAGTTGAGGACTATACAGTTAAGTGGGGGCTGAAAACTGTAATGCATGGTCTGAAGGATATGGAAAATTAGTTGTGGTTGAGTAGCTAAACAATTGGTGGCCCTGGCAGCTCTTCTTAAGTTAGCTAAAGTAGAATGGGTGGCTTCCTTCAATTTGCATTATTCAGACAAAGAGCCCCAACTTGAAGTAAAAACATCCTTGAATTTAAAACAAAATGGGACAACAATCAGTGTTTCTGCAAAAAACCCCACATGTTTAGAATATCTGACGGGCATTTTATACATTGATTGCCTACTCTTCAGAGTATCTTGGTGGTTTAGTGTCATGTAGATGGGTGTCTTTTTCTGAAGTCACAAAGAATTACATTTTTTTTGGAAAATTATATAGCTAAAAATGTAGGGCAATGATTGATTGTCGTTATGTAGCAAATTGATGCTGAACGGGTGTTATTTACTCGAGAAATTCTGCCATCTAGTTGTAGCAAGTATCTAACATGGAACATCAACAACCATGCAGGTATTGCTGTGCAGGATAGAGAAAGAGCAGCTCCCCTGATGACGTAATCACTGATTTTCTTGCACTTCCCAAGATTATTTTTTTGGCTCCATAGTTTTGCCATGTCAGGCCATATTTGTTCTTTATTACAGTAGTATTCTGAGTCCCATTTGGGAAGCCGATATCGGTTAGATGCTGGTATAGAGTTTTGGCAGCACGACCTGTTCTCTGCATGGTGTTTCATGCTGTTAGAAGTCCATTGTATCGGATAGGCCTTCGTAATGGCAGTCCCTGTATTTTATCGCTGTAAGGTTTGTAATTATTATTATTGGTGCAAAAACACATTGATATCAGTCACTATATGTTAGTCTAGGCAAGCTTCAAGTTACATTGATATATACAGGAACACACAGGCTATGTTTGCCACATCGGATGACCCAGCTCCCGTTTAACTCCAATTTTGATGCTACACTCTGTTCCGGAGGTTTATTCAACCGTACTTGTCTAAGTACTCACGGTTCTGCATGGCCACTACGTAAATTAGGAATACCTCATACAGCCGCATAGTAGCGATTGGATCGTTTTCATTTATAACGGAACATCCACCCAAGTGGTCTGAACTTTGGTTCCCTGGTCGAAGAATATCAGAAAACAGGGTAGCGAGCAACCATTACTGACTCACTGATAAGGGGCCTGAACCCGAGTGGCGATGCCTTTGACGGTGACTTGGACCGTTACTAAGCTTGGGTCGATTCCTGGCAGTGTTGGTTCGATCTACACTTGTATTTTTATGCTTTAAGGATATATATGAACAAAGTAAGTTTTCAAATGCCATAATTTAATAACTTCTAAGAGCGACAGGTATATTTAAGAGTTCCGTGAGTTTTTTTTCTTCAGAGAACTAAGATTTTATTTGAGTTCTAACTATTTTTTTTCATAAGTGATTCTAATTTCTAAGTATATTAAGAGTTCTAAAATGGGGTAAAGGTATGAATACAAGTAGTATATGTGACAAATCCTAAGTTTCAAATATAATTTTATATTTTTTTCTAAACAAATTACAACATGGATGTTCGTACGCTAGAACACCCTGTTAATGCATTCAAGCATACACTACGTATATGAACACCTTCAAAAGATTGTCAGGTACATCTTGATATTGCTGAACTCATCACGCCTTGTTAGTACTGATAGGACGTCCGTACTGATAAGTACATAGCCCACCACTAGAAGAATACTCCCTCCGTTCCTAAATATGAGTCATTCCAACTTTCTTGGAGAGTCAAACTATTTTATCTTTGACCAAAATTATAGAGATGACTTTGAAAATTTATGATACCGAATAGCTATACTATGAAAATATATCTAATGAAGTATCTAATGGTACTTATTTGATATCATAAATGTTAGTACTTTATTGTATAAATTTGGTCAAAGTTGAGAAAGTTTGACTCTCCAAGAAAGTTGGAATGACTTATATTTAGGAACGGAGGGAGTAGTTAATAGTTAGTCGAAAGTATGCGTACGGAGCTATGCTCAATTGTATTTTCTATTTAAACTTTTAAATTATTTATTTGAAATTGAATTTTAAAACTATCCTTTTGAAACTATAAGATGAGCAAAATATTTTTAATATTTTTTTAGTAAATCATTATGATATTAAATGTAGAAAAGACCTTCTAGTCCCTTCCGCTATTCTTTTGGCTTCAAAAGAAAGTGCAAAAGCAAAACAAAGCGCTGAAAAACATGGCTCTTCTCCTCCCATCCGTCCGTCTTCTTCCAACGCCCTCGAGAGCAACCGCACCAACTTCGTCGCCGTTATCCGTTCGCCGCACACGGCCATGGGGCCTTCCCCTCTCTCGCGTCCGCTGCTGCGCCAGTGGGACTCCGCACCCCGCCGCCGCTGCTAGGGAGGCTGCTGCTTCCTGGGTCGGCCAGCTCGTCGGCGCTGTGCCATGGAAGGCCGCGGTCTCCGGCGCGCTCGCCCTCGCCGTCTCTTTCACCTGCTGTAAGCTTGCTTAGCCTCTCCTTTGGTCTCAAGTGTGCAATGCTTGGTGGAACATTTCTGAGTGAAGGATGGTGGGTTGATATTGGTTCCAAATTGCCGTATACTAGTTATTTGTGGCTAAAAGATGCCATTCTTCTTCGCCTGTATATTTGTAAAGGGGCTATGTAGAGATACGACAGATTTTGTATTTTCTACTGGAGCATCCATAGTTGCATGGCAACATAATACAATTTTTGCTCCAAAAAACAGGAAATTTAAAAGAATATTTGCGGGATTAGGGTGGATGGTAAAAAGAGTAATGGAGTACCTAAATATTTGTGAGATTAAACTCTAACTTGGGTCAGCTACCCTGGTCGAATTCCATCTTCATATTGCTGTAGGAAAATAATTGCTGTGTATTCCTCCAACCCTAGAAGGGTGGGCTATATACATTAAATACATGGGCCTCTAGATGGCCCTCTACACTACATGGGCTCTATATCTCTATATACACCAACACTCCCCCGCAGTCTGTACTACCGGCGCAGCGAAGTATAAGACTGCACAACAAACAACACAAGAAACACTCCTCCGCAGTCTGTACTACCGGCGCAGCGGAGTACAAGACTGGACAAGAAACAACATACATACAACACTCCCCCGCAGTCTCAACTAGCCACTGACTACGTTGAGACTGGAGCGGAACTCAGAGAATGTCGTGGAGGGGAGTCCCTTGGTGAATATGTCTGCGAACTGTGAGGTGGTCGGGACATGGAGAACCCGAACCTGGCCGATGGCGACTCGATCTCGGACAAAGTGCAGGTCAATCTTCACATGCTTCGTCCACTGATGCTAAACTGGGTTCGACGAGAGGTACACGGCGCTGACATTGTCGCAGTAGACAAGCGTGCTCTTGGCGAGCGGGCTGTGAAGCTCCGCCAAGAGCTGACGCAACAGGGATGCCTCCGCAACGCCGTTAGCAACAGCCCGGTACTCCGCCTCTGCACGGGAGCGGGAGACAACCGGCTGTCGCTTGGACGACCAGGAGACGAGGTTGCCGCCGAGGAAGACGGCGTACCCGGAAGTAGAGCGATGAGTGTCAGGACAGCCAGCCCAGTCAGTATCAGTGTAAACGACGAGCTCACTGGTAGGAGATCGCTGAAGTGCCAGGCCGTAGTCAACTGTGCCACGAAGGTAGCGAAGAAGCCGCTTCAACGCAAGGTGTGGCTCCCGAGGATCATGCATGTGAAGGCAAACCTGCTGAACTGCATATGTGATGTCCGGTCTGGTGAATGTGAGGTAGAGCAACGCACCAGCAATGCGCTGGTAAGCAGTCGGGTCGGCAACAGGAGCACCCTCAGCTGCAGGAAGCTTAGCCTGCGTATCGACCGGAGTGGAACAAGGCTTGCAGTCAGTCATACCCGCTCGCTCTAGAATCTTAAGGGCATACTGGCGCTGGTGAAGGAAGAGACCAGAGGGACGAGGCTCAACAGTGACACCCAGAAAGTGATGGAGCTCACCGAGATCCTTCATCGCAAACTCCTGCTGTAGGGACTGAATGATGCGCTGAAGCAGTGTGTTACTAGAAGCGACCAGGATGATGTCATCAATATAGAAGCGACCAGGATGATGTCATCAACATAGAGTAACAGATAAGCAGTCTCAGAGCCACGGCGGTAGATAAACAGAGAAGTGTCGGACTTGCACTCGGTGAACCCCAACGAGACCACAAAGGAGGTGAAGCGAGAGTACCATGCCCGTGGAGCCTGCTTCAGACCATAAACGACAGACAAGATCCGGACGACTGGAATCCACAAAACCGGCCGGCTGGTTGCAATAGACTGTCTCTGTCAGGGTGCCATGAAAAAATGCATTCTTCACATCCAGCTGATGCACGGGCCAAGACTGAGAGAGAGCAATAGAGAGAACAGTACGCACTGTCGCAGGCTTCACCACCGGACTGAAAGTCTCATCATAGTCCACACCAGGGCGCTGAGTGAAACCCCGGAGAACCCAGCGAGCCTTGTATCGATCCAGAGAACCATCAGCCCAGCGCTTATGCGTCCAAATCCACTTGCCAGTGACAACATTGCAACCAGACGGACGCGGCACGAGGTCCCACGTCTGGTTGGCAATAAGAGCCGCGTACTCCTCCTGCATCGCCTGGCGCCAGTGAGGGTCGGCAAGAGCCTCACGGACAGAGTAGGGTACCAGAGAGATCCCCGGCTCTCCCCTGGAGGCGGAGAGAGCCGCAGGTCGAAGAACGCCCGCCGCCCGCCGTGTCACCATGGGATAGTGTGACCGGGATCCCGATGAAGGACAGGCGGGTGGTAGGCCATCGGATCCAGACGAGCAAGGGCCCGTGCAAGGGCCGGCGGGTCCGGTGGAAGAGGCGGGGAAGACGGCACCGGCGGAGGTGGTGGTGGGGACGGAGACCGGGGCGGCAGCTGCTGTGCCGACACCGACCGGCGATGGTAGACTCGAATGGGCTGCACAAAGCGCGCAGGAAGGGGCGTCGGGGCCGCGCGTGGCGCGGGAGGAGACGCCTGGGCCGCTCGTGGCGCTGGCACGGGCAGCGGCGCCAGGTGGGGCGCAGTGGAGGGCACCGTGGACGCGCGTGGCGCGGGAGAAGGCGCCTGGGCCGCGCGTGGCGCTGGCACGGGTAGCGGCGCCAGGCGTGGCGCGGGAGAGGACGCCGGGGCCGCACGTGGCGCTGGCACGGGCAGCGGCGCCAGGCGTGGCGTCGGGGAGGGCACCGGGGCCGCGCGTGGCGCGGGAGAGGGCGTCGAGGCCGCGCGTGGCGCTGGCACAGGCAGTGGCGCCAGGCAGGGCGTAGTCGAGGGCCCTGGCCCCGCGCGTTGCGCGGGAGAGGGCGCGTGAGAACCTGTCGAAAAATGAGACACAGAAACAGGTGGCTGGACCACCGGGTCAGTCAGAAACCTGGAGTCCAACTCCGGGTCAGGAGTCGGGGTGGGGGAAGTAGAGTAGGGGAAATCCGACTCGTCAAACACAACGTGTCGGGAGATGAGAACTCGGCGAGAAGTGAGGTCGAAGCAGCGGTACCCCTTATGGTCTGAGGAGTACCCAAAAAACACATAACGAGTCGACCGAGGAGCCAGCTTATGCGGAGCAGTGGCAGAGATGTTAGGATAGCACGCACACCCGAAGACCCGAAGATGGTCATAATGGGGAGGGGTGCCAAAAAGGGCGTGGTGAGGGGTGGGAGCAGGAGAAGCTGTGGACGGAAGACGGTTAAGCAAATATGTGGCAGTCTGAAGTCCCTCGGCCCAGAAACGGGGAGGGAGGGAGGCCTGGAGAAGAAGCGTGCGAACGACATCGTTCGTGATGCGAATCATCCGCTCAGCCTTGCCGTTCTGAGGAGAGGTATACGGACAAGACATGCGGAGCTGAACACCCAGAGAGAGTAAGAAGTCACGAGAGGTGTGGTTGTCGAACTCACGGCCGTTGTCACACTGGACGGCCTTGACAGTGAGGCCAAACTGTGTGGACACCCAGGAAAAGAAGTGGAGGAGGGTAGGAAAAGTGTCAGACTTAGCTCGCAAAAGAAAAGTCCAAGAGTAATGGGAGAAATCATCAACTACCACAAGATAGTACTTACAGCCAGAAATGCTGAGTACAGGTGAAGTCCACAGATCACAGTGGATAAGGTCAAAGGCATGGCTCGCATGCGAAGAAGAAGAAGAAAAAGGAAGTCGAACATGACGACCCAACT
Organism: Urochloa ruziziensis; assembly: GCA_015476505.1. Taxonomy (NCBI): domain Eukaryota; kingdom Viridiplantae; phylum Streptophyta; class Magnoliopsida; order Poales; family Poaceae; genus Urochloa; species Urochloa ruziziensis. Next base: position 12,425,204 of record CM027125.1, on the reverse strand, counting down.
GGCATGCATGACAGAGATGCTCATCAGGGATCCTGGTACACGGAACACGAACACTCTGACTGAGCCGAGCCAAAGCGTCGCGGCCGGGATGGCCGAGGCGACGGTGCCAAGTGGTGGAAGAGGGAGTCGTGGCGAAAGCAGCTGGCAGAGTGGCGGTGGAAGGATAAGCAGCGGAAGTAGGAAGACGGAGGGTGTAAAGGGGCCCTGTGCTGTCACACCGGAGAAGTGGACGTCGGGAAGCCAAGTCCTTCACCGTGAGACCAAAGGAGTCAAACTCAACGGAACAAGAATTGTCAGCGGTGAACTGACGAATGGAGAGGAGATTATGAACCATCTGTGGGGCAACAAGAACATTAGGAATGCGGAAAGAACCAGGTACAGTGCCCATAGAGGTGACAGGAAGACAAGACCCGTTTCCGACCATGATAGAAGAGGGATAGGACGGGTGTGGTGGGTGGACAGAAGAAAGGATACCGACATCCGGCGTGGTGTGGAACGAAGCCCCCGAGTCTGCAATCCACTCGGCGCTGACCTGCCGTGTTAGCCCCACGGTGCTGAAGGACTGTGTCGTTGTAGGTGTGTCCCACCAGCCATGCCAGGTCGGAGGCTGGCAGGGCGGAGCAGGTGGCGTCCAGGTCGTCAGGCACGGGGCGGCAGGGCCGGCGAACATGGCCGCGGGCTGGACCGGAAGGTGAGGCCCTGTCGCCTGAGCCTGGAACGGCCCCATCGAGATGGGCCCTGGCCATAGGCTGGTGAAGGATGGCCAGGGTGCACCTCGAGGAGCAGACAGAGAAGCCGAAGCCGGCGCACCACTGGAGCCACTATCACGCCGCGCACGGCGACGGTGCCCGCCACGGGCTCCTCCACCCCCGCTCGGCCCAGGGGGAGAAGGTGAGATGGCAGGCGGGGCAGGGGAAGGTGGCGGCGAAGACACGAATGCGGTGGAGGTGGACGAAGAGGATGAGCCGGGCGTGACCTCGTCCAGGGCGCCGTCGTCCCAGAGCGGCAGGACAGGAGGAAAAGGCCGCTGACGGGGAACCCATGTCTGTAGGAGGGCAGCAGTGCGGACACGCTCCTGAGCCGCCGCGGCCGAGCCTCGCCGCGAAAAGGGCAGTAGCGAGGGCGGCCTCGGCCGACGTGGCGGGAGCGACGGACTCGCGCCCGACTGCCCGAGCATCGTGGCCTCGGTCTTCGCCGCGCGGAGGGCAGCGGCGAGGGCGGCCTCGGCCGACGTGGATCCGGTGACGATTGGAGGCCGGCCCTGGCCCTGGCCCGAGCGTGGGCTAGCCCAGTCTGGCCTAGCTCCAGCCCAGATCTGGGTCGAGTGGCCTCTGGATCGGGCAAGAGGAGGCGGCGGCTGCATGTTGAGGACGGAGGTCACCAGGGGGCGAGCGGGCGGCGCATCGGTGGGGAAGAGGCCGGCGGAGGGCACGCCCGCAGAGAGGAGGGGGTCGCCGGCGTTGAGGAGGCCAGGATCCGCGGCGGCGGGGGCGAGCGGCGCCCTCGCCCCCGCGCTCGAGCCTCCAGAAGCCGCCGCCGGCGGCATCCCCTGCTGGGAGAAGGGCGCGCCCGTGCCTGGCGCGCCGTGGGCCGGCGGCAGCAGCATCCCCAGCTGGGAGAAGGGCGCACCCGCGCCCGCACCGCCACGGCCTGCCGACGGCGGCTGCGCCGCGGCAACGGCCGCCCATGCGGCGGCGGCGGGTGGAGCAGAGGAGGCGCCTCGGGCTGGGAAAGATGAGGAAAGGGGAGGGAAGGAGGAGAGAGGAGGAAAGCCCGGCGGCCGGCCGGCCATGGCTGCCGGCGACGGCGGCGGCGGCAGCAGAAAGGTGGCGGCGGGCAGGGAAGGAGAGGAGAGGAGAGGAAAGAACCTAGCGTGATACCATGCTGTAGGAAAATAATTGCTGTGTATTCCTCCAACCCTAGAAGGGTGGGCTATATACATTAAGTACATGGGCCTCTAGATGACCCTCTACACTACATGGGCTCTATATCTCTATATACACCAACACATATATTGACTCCAGATGCTGGCATGCAGTGCTGGTACTGTTTTTTATGAACTCTGTAATTTGTTGTGCTTATTATCTTCTCTTATTACTAGCATGTCTAGTGAAAACAGAAGCATAGATGTATTTTTTCAGTAAACTTGCCTTTTGTTCACTTGAAAGTGTCATGTAACATATGGTACTTGCAGTTGTGGCCAATGCTAGGACTGGGGTAAACAAACCAGAATTGCTTCCTAAAGAATTTACTACCGTCATTGATGTTGCTGGTTTTCTCTCCTCAGGCCAGGTAATTTCAATCCATGACATTGCACTCAATTGTTTTTTCAGACACTAAGAAACTTACTGTCCAGACTCCGGAGGAACAATACAGATTACAAAATGATGGAACACTAAATCTGAGAGCATGGGTCTGATCAAAATTTGACACACGCTGAGGACAAATTCTATTTATCCGTCTAAGATTAGATATCCATGACCTGTATATTTTTTCGCAACAAGAGAAAACTGAACATTTGTATAGGATATAATTGTCTGATGGAGGCACTTTACATTCTTTTGTTTGAATTTATTTATGATCTGTTAGTTTAATCTTCCCATGTATATTTGCTGAAATGTCACGCTAACTCTTATATTAATATGTAGTGCAATACTTGCCTGGCTTGCATTTTGTTCTACCTGAAAAATGGACCGCCTTATTTTTTGCACATCAATTATAGAGGTGGGTTATCTGTTCTTAGGAAAACCGTTTGCGCCAAGAGATAGAGGACCTGGAGAAGGATACAGGGTACAAACTGCGAGTTCTTGCACAAAATTATCCTGATACACCTGGTGAGTTCTTTTTTTACCCTATATGCGGTAGGGTCCTTGGCTTGCTTTCCATTCTTTCATCACTGTCCCCATTCAAAAATACTTGTAATCATGATATTCTTGGTCACAGTTTCCTAACTTGGACGGCCGATTTCTTTTACAGTGTCTTGATTAACCACGTGAAAAGGTCAAATGTGTTTCGCATACTTTCATGAAGTTAATTTCGTTGTTTTTTTGCTATGATTTACTACAACAAAAGTTACTAAAACTACCATTTTGGAGATGTTTCATGTTAGAACTATAACATAATGTGTTGTTTTAGTGTCCTTGAGATGTATACGCTTGTAGATGTTGTTCCCCAGGTAAAGTTCCGAATTCCAATAGAACATTCTGCAATATCATTCCCAACCCAAGAACTACAATTTTTGTTTATGACATCAGCTCAGTGGGCATCCTGTATTTCGATTAAATATTTAAACATATATTTCTGTAATGTTTATAATACTTCATAGGGTTCTTTTTTCTGTTTAAGGGAAAGCATTTGATTGGACCAAAAGTCCATGACCAAACTGGGCAGCAGGATGCAAATCCTTATCTTGCCACACTCTGAATGTGACATCATATTTTGTATCATTTGTTTCGTTTCTTTCCATGCTATATTTTTCAGGATTAGCCATCAAAGATTTTTGGCAGGTTGATGAGCGTACTATTGTTTTTGTTGCTGATCCGACCTTTGGTAAGATAGTTATTTGCAGCATATTGTTGAGTTTTCTTTTTTTTTTCTAAATGTTTCAAATATTTTGTCATTGGTTAATCCAAATCACATCTGTTGTTACTAGTAGCAATCTTATGGCTTTGTCTATTTGAAGATTTCACTAAATTGAGTTTCAGTACCCATTGTTGTGGCATTTCTGAGTACTACAAAAACACCTGAAATTTATTCGCTGTGGTATTTTTTGGTGGAACATATGTACTAAATCTGGGAATCTTTTGGCAGGCAACATAATAAATTTCAACATCGGTCCATTAGTTGATTTAGATGTCCCTCGGAGCTTTTGGAGTCAGGTTTCAGGAAAGTATGGGAACATGTTCTACTGGAAAGAAAAGGTGACATTTTCTCGTTTGACCTATTTATTATCATGATATATTTATCACAATGGCGGTACTTATTCCTTGCATCTTAGATAGTCGCGATTTAATTTTTAAACGTGATGATTAGTATTTGAAGTCATACAATAATTATAAAGTCTTTTGAATCTGTGTCATGAGGACAACTAATATGTTTTTTTACCCATAGCTGTCAGGCATAGGCCTGACCTCCCAGTGCTATATATAACAATGTATACCTTGCATGTCCCATTGTAGTAAACTCTACTAGGACCGACAACCTAAACTTCAAACAGGAGTCATAGGTGTATTGAGAAAATACATGTCATCAGGTTAGAAGAATAGTGAGGGAGATATTATGTGCGAAGTGTGGTTAGCAATGAAAAAGAGCTAGAAAATCATTCTTCCCTAGGCCTTGGTAATGTATGCCACTGGTACCTGTAGCAAAACAATTGCCCACCATATTTTAGTTTCCTGAGTTGATTCACCTAGTAAATTTGAAGGTCTTCTATAGAAAAGGAAGGACCAATTAATACAAAGTTTTCTACTATTTTTCCATGTATGGATGGAGAAATGTACTAACAACACCTTTGTTCATCTTGAACATGGATCAGGGAGAGGATGCATCAATTGAAGCTGCTGTGACAGCAATATCACGCTGTCTAAGAGATCCTGCCGGGACAAATAACTGTTCAGAGGTACTATAGGAAGTAACAGTTTCTCATCCAAGGAAATAAGGAATTATGGAAAGGACCAGCAACTGCCATGTGTACAGAAGTGAACATCAGAGCACGGACTAAATATTATTCACCATTTACAGCGAATTAAAGGGTTCAGTCTTTTAAACTACATGGATATCTATTTGATTGTGAATATGGATATTATTTGTACATATTTTGGACCGTAGGTATGATGCCAAGGGGAGAGATGATATTTCTACGCATTTTACGTGTCCATTTATTTCAAGAGTTAAGTCATAGAAATCTAGTATTGTGAAGGTATTTTCAAAATAAGTGTTTTATGGCCATATTAACTCAGATGGACATGGTTGGGATAAAGAGCTTGTTGCCCTGGCCTATGGACATGGTTTGGGTTGCTATATGTTGGGTTATATTTGATTCACACAACAAGAAACTAGTCCAAAAAACAAACATCCGCTTGCAGCATATAATTGACAACACAGGCGGAGCCGTTGTAAGTAACCGTTTCATGCATGGCATTGTGGAAGCTTTCTTTACTGTGAATATCAATGGGCTGGAGGCCCAGTTTTTTTTTTAAATTTATTTAAAGAGATTACAAAGCAAGGCCTGCGAAAAGGATCCAGCCTAGCTTATTAGGGATTTTAAATTTTTTTGGAGAGCCAGCCCCCTTGCAGCTGAAGCCAATTCTTGGGTATGCTCCTAAAACCGAACATCTGTTTGAGAGTGCACCATGCAAATCTCGCCAAAGAGCAGGAGAAAAAGACATGGATCTGTGTTTTGTCTCCTTCCACATAAGCGACATTTGACCGGGCCTTTCCAGCCCCTCTTTGTCAAGGCTGAATGGCTGATGCCGTTTGTAACTTGTTGTGGGAGAGTTGCCACAGGAAGATCGTGATATTCATGGACACCTTGGTCTTCCACATATTATTTTCATTTCGGATACACACGCCCCTGTGTGTGATGAATCTATACGGACTTAGTGGTAAATAAAGCCTTTTGATCTATCCAGGCCCCATTCCACATCATCTGGCTCGGTCGTGTCCAAGCTGACCTCCTGCAGATAGCAAGCAGGCCATCCAATTCTTTTGCTTCTGAAGCTGTCAAGCTTCCTCTAAAGTCAATCTGCCATATCCCTTCATCAAAGTAATCCACTACTAGAGCACTGGGGTCTTGGCACATGCTGTAAACTGAACTATGCATGAGAGGGGTACTCCCCAGCCATTTGTCTTCCCAGAAGAGGATTTTAAAGCCATCTTTGACCTTAAAGATGGTCCCCCATTCAAAATAGATGTTTGACCTTGTGCAGCCCTCGCCAAAATTGAAAGGTTCCTCTGCTTTTGGTTGTAAAGAAATTCCCATCAGGCAGGTATTTTGCTTCCAGGAGATCGAGTTTGAACCATGTGGCATTTGACCCTTGTGATTCTCGTTGGAGGCCCAGTTATTCGATTGTGCAAACGGAAGTGCTAGCGTCCGGATGTCCGATCAATTTTTTTTTTAATCGGACGGTCGTTGCAACATCGCAAATACATATTTGCAACATTAGGAATACATGTTTGCAACATAAGAAATTACGTATTAAAACACATGTGAAACATCTAGGTGCGGGGAGTAAAATTCCCGCCGCAACATCGGAGCTCTGTTGCATGCAACATCGATTAATTTATCGTTCAGTTTGTGCAACATTGAAACAAAGCTATTGCAACATCACTGTCATGTAACTGCAATATTGAAAAAATTCTACTGAAACATAGTGAAACAAATGGATGCGAGGGAGTAAAAAATTCTCGTCGCAATATCAAAACTCTGTTGCATGCAACATCGAAACAAAACTATTGCAACATCACTATTAGGCAGCTGCAGCATTGAAAGATTCTACTGCAACACCATGGGTCGCGCCACCAGCCATGGTCAGAGGGAGAGGAGCTCGCCGCCATTCATGGTGAAGATGGCCTCGCGTCGTCGGCCATGAGGAGAGAAAGAAGACCTCGTCGACGTCCCAAAGCTCTCGCCGCTGATCCGTAGCTCGCCGGCGGCCTCGCGCGTCACCGCCCACGCAAAGCTCAGTGCTGGTCTCGCGTGCCGCTGGCAGTGCGGCCGCCGCCCGTAAAGCTCACCGGCAGCCCAGAGATTGCAGAGTTCGCCGCCGGCGTGGAGCTCGTGTGGCCACCGCCCGCACGCTTGCCGTTGGCGCTGGCACTACCACCAACTCCTGATCCATCGAACGCTTGATACTCGCAACTCGTCATCAAAAGTAAATAGCTGAAGCAAATGAAGGATCACCTGGCTGTCTTCATAGATGCATGGTCGACGCCCATTTTTTCTTGCTGCCCTTATCGATCTAATTCAGGCCGGCACTGGAATTCGATTGGCGGCACTGCCTCCTGGCCCGGAAGGCCTCGCCTGTATCAGGCGCGGTGACAGGATGGAAGTATCAGGCGTCCGATGGATCGGACGTCCTGATACTAGCATTACCGTTGTGCAAAGCGTCACTTAGTGTCCTAGGAAAAGCAAGTAAAAGAGAGAAATAATCAAAATAAAGGCAGCTCATGAGGTAGCCCAACATGTGGATTCACAGTTGGATATGGTATGTTTGGCCAATTTGTATTGAGCTCCTGGTGCTCACGATTGTGATCCCACCCGTATGTAATAATTACACAGAAAAAGATCTTTCTTTTAGCAAAACAATTACGTCAAAAATAAAGACAGGAGGCATAGGACTCATGGACGTGCACTGTCTGCTTCGCGAATCAGAAATATATGCATATTCATATGTACTGTACTTCAAAAATTTTGTTATGATGATGTAAAAAGAAGCTGCACGAGACCCTACATGCGAATATAAGCAACACCGACTGAAGTAATCTTGATTCATGCCAATACTTCAAAACCAACCAATGCTAAGAACGTGTAAATTAATATCCAATTGGCGCTACACAAATCTTCTATAATAAAAGAATAAAAGCAAGAACATGCCGATTTATACAAAGCTATCAGCTATTAATCTTCTAAGCCATAGAGAGAAAATCTCAAAAAAACAAAAAACATGTTGTTGATCTATGCACGCGATCTTCCTCGTTCCCCCGTCAGTGGAAGGTGGGCTGGTGGCTCACGGTGCGAAGCAGCATCCGCGGAAGCCAAAGCGCCTTCGCCTGAACCAGGGCTTCCTGAGCGCGGCCTTGGCGGTGAGCCTTCGCTCCGGGTTGGTCTCGAGCAGGCCGCTGAGCACCTCGTAGCCGTCCTCCGAGAGCACCTCCTCCGGGAACACCTGCCTGAGGCATCCGGCGTACTCGGCGGCGCCGCCCTTCTCCCGCAGCCGGGCCACGAGGTCGGGCCCGGCGAGGCGCTGCAGCCCCGGCCACTCGAAGATGCCCCGCGTCCCGGCCAAGTGCATCACCTTCTCGAAGGCGGTGGCGCTCTCGTCGGCGCCGAAGAAGGGCCTGTATTCGCCGGCGAGGAGCTCGGCCATGATGCATCCCAGCGCCCACGTGTCGACGCCCCCATCGTAGTCCATGGCTCCGAGGAACACTTCCGGCGCCCGGTACGGGCTCGCCGACGCCAGCGCCACCAGCCCGTCGTCCTTCCCCGCCGCCCGCGCCGCCGCCGGCTCCGACAAGGCGAACCCGCAGATCCTGTACGCCATCTTCCCGCTCTCCCTCTGGTCGACGACCACGTTCTCGGGGACCATGTCGCGGTGGAGCACGCCGGCCTTGTGCACGCGCTTGGCGCCGGCGAGGAGCTGCCGCATGGCGGATCGCACCTCGGCCTCCGCGAACGGGCGGCCCTCGTGCCGCCGGACCGACAGGTAGCGGCGGAGGTTGATGGGCCCCGCGTAGGCGGTGACGAGGAAGCAGTCGCCGTCGCCGCGGCGGGTGTCGGCGTGGGTGGCGATGAGCTTGACGACGGACGGGTGGCCGCGGCACGCTCCCAGGGACATGGCCTCGCGGGCCAGGTCGTGGAGATCCGTCTTGAGGAAGCCGCCCTCGGCGCGCCCGCTCAGGCGCTTCACGGCCACTAGGCGCTTCGTGTCGCGGTCCCACGCGCGGTGCACGTCGCCGAACATGCCCTCGGCAAGCTTGTTCATGCGCTCGTACCGCGCCGACACGGCCGGCGGCCAGGCGTAGGAACAAGGCGGCGGCCGGCAGCTCCTGCAGCTTCTCCTGCTCCTCCGTCGTCGCCGCCTCGAGCTGCTGGTCGAACTCCTCCGTTGTCATCACCTCGGGCGGCTCCTCGAGCTCCTCCTCGGCGGAGACGGCGTCCGCCATGGATCCCGTAGCGCGCAGGGGGAGAAGGCGCGACGCGACACGACACGACACGGGTGGAGATGTGTTGGTTGACAAGGGAGGGAAAGAAAGAGGTTGGGGGCTCCGAGTTTTATGGAGCCATGCATAGCCGTGTGTGCCTGGGCTGCTCCGAACTCCGACTCGGTGGCCGACGCGCGTTGTGTGAACCGGCCTAACAGGGGACGGAAAGGAATCCCGAGTCCGACCGACCGATCGAGAACACGTGTCTCGTTCCCGTGCGTTTTCACATACAGTATATAGCTCCCGGACTCCTGGAGTCCTATCCTACTCCTGCCGCGCTTCGTGTGCGTTCCGAACTTCCAAAGAGCAGCATCATCGCAAGGAAGCCTGGCTGATCATCACAGGCGCCGCCAAGATTCGGTGATGTTTAGCAAAATGTTTTTACCTAAAAACCGTGTCGTTCCAATGCAAAAAATTTATCACTTTTTCACTCTCTTTCCACCAATATAAACACCCTGCACCAAGTCTGACATCCAATTCTATATTGACTAATATTGCATCCGTATTAAAATATTGGTAACGCTCTGGATCGGGTGTCCGACAGGTGAGAAAAAAATCGGACGCTCGTACTTGATGTTGCAACAATTGTTTTTTTTTAATGTTTCACCTGCTGATATTTCATGTTGTAGTGTTCTGTTCTTAAAATATTTCATAAAACATCACTCAATGTTGCGTCGAGAATTTTTACTCCATCGCATCCAGACGTCGCGCTATGTTTCAGTAGGACTTTTTCAGTGTTGTAGCTGTATGATGGTGATATTGCAATAGCTTTGTTTCGATACTGCACGCAACAATGCCCCGATGTTTCGGCAGGAATTTTTACCCTCTGCGTCCAGATGTTTCTTGTGTTTCAGTACGCGGCTTTTGTTGTTGCAAACATGTATTTTCGATGTTGCAAATGTGTATTTTAGATAGTTGCAATGGACCGTTCGGTGAAAAATTCCCATCGAACGTCTGAGCGTTAGCACATCGCTTAAAATATTTGTCATCATTGATTTTTTATCACAAGTTTCATCTTTTATCTTATTTTAAAATAGATATAAGTATTCTTTATTTTATTTCTAACTTATCACTTTATCGATACTGATTTATCTTTTCACATATTTGCAATACTGTTGTAAGAGGAACGATCAAATATCTTCTATATAAAAAAGGACGACGAAATTTTGTTTCATCAACCGTCCTTCGTCAAATATCGGGGACTCATTGGTTCGACAGGTGAGCCCACGGATCTTGTAAGTCAGCAGTCAGGATTGTTTATCACGCTATACGTCAGCAGCCATGACTCTTTCTCACACTAATTTTTTTAAACCACATGCCTGCGACACATGCCCCTCTGCTAGTTGTGAGAAAGGATGAAAATTATTTTGAATTGAGGAGAGGATAACAGAGCAACCGAAGCGGCATGACGTATAATATAGTTCCATTTTCCTGCGGCATGGCATATGATATAGTTCCATTTTCCTTGCAAAGTGTTTGTTGATCATATGTTTTTAAGTAATCCTAAGTCACTAGTTGAAAGATGGAATATATGGTTGTACCCTTATGAGGTGAGAATTAATGAAAATATGGTAGTGATCATGTTACTCAAGAGATTAAAGTTGTCAAAATAGATTTTATAATTGATGTTGGGTATATGTATGGTGCTCTATATAGAAGATGCAACAGTGAATGGTTTGACAAGTCTTGGTGCTAAAACTAACAAACCCAAGTGCTAATTTAAGAGAAATACTTGACATGACACTAACACTTGGTAGTCTTGGATTTCAATTTTTGTTAGGCTAGATAGTTCTCTGGATAAGGTTTTCGTAGAGTCCAAGATGATTGGAATTAAGTTTTAAATTATGAAGTTATAGCTTATTTAAGCTAGCTTCCAAGGGTGTCAGCCATCGGGAACCGATTTTATCATATGTGCCGATAAGGTGCCAAAGTTTTCAACATTGGCAATATAATATCATCCTTATTTTGAACTAGGGGCTGGATATTCTAACAATATGTCCAAGTATCCCACACTTATGTAAGCCATGTGCAATAGTTAGTTTTTGAGAGTCAGGTGTATATGTTCAAGTATCTCACAAGGAGAAGAGCAAAGACTACAAGAAAAAGAATGGCCAAGCTCATGTGGGTGAAGGTTGAGATCTAGTGATGAGTCCGATGATGGAGTGGCTACATTTGCTATTCATGAGCCTTCATCAACACGAAGTCTCTTTACCAACCTCTCCGATGATGAAGATGATCACCACATGTGCTTCATGGCAAAAGGGACCAAGGTACCTAAAGAAACAAACCCCTCATCATCCCCCACCTCCTTATTATCTAGTGAAATAGAAAATGACTTAGATGAAGAGTTTGGAAAAAGGTCTACAAACATATTAAAAAACTTTTGGAGAAAATTGAGAAAAGAGAAGAGTCTCTTCAAAAGCAAGAAGCATTGCTCATCCATGAGAAGGAGAGAAAGCCATGCTTTAGAAGAGGCTCTAGTTGAGGAAAAAGTCAAGGATGAGAAGTTGGCATTAGAATATATCTTGCCAAGGACTCATATGAGTGGATGTCAAATGAATGTATTTTGGCAAAGGTATCTCTAGCTAAACTAAAGATAACTCATGGTGAACTTGAAGCAAGCTTCTCATGCTTAGAGGTCAAATTCAAAGACATTGAAATGAACTTTAATGCTCTTTGGGAAAGCTCCAAGGTATTTCCAAAGCTACTCTTGACTCAAACGCTTTCACTAGTAAAGGTTGCTCAAAGTGTTTTAAAGTTGATATAAATGAATGAAACATTTAGGAAAAAGAACAAGTGTGGGGGAGAGCCACTGCCTCTCCAATGTTGAAAGACAAACATACACTTGCACATCAGAACACACCACGCTGCATCGGAACACACGTGCAACGGGAGCTTGACTCGAGTCCATGTGGGTTCGGACAAACTGAATGGTCAGGCCGACCCGGGGTGGGCCTAAGGCAGCCCATCTTCTGCCACAGTGTCAGTTTGCTCCCTCTAAACTCGTTTCTCCTTGGTCCCTAAGTTTTGATGTTTTCAAAATTGGCAATTTATAATTTCAAACTCGAACAATGAAAAGTAAAAAGGGAATCACATGTTCGTGCTCTTGCACATCACAAGGATTGGCTTGCATATGTTATATTTCTCGCTAATCATCTTGTTGCTTCTGAACAAATATCATTAGGACCTCATGATCATCTAGGTTGTTGAAGAATGTTGTAACATTCCGCAAGTTTGCTGTCTGTTACTTGTAATGAAAAATCATAATTTAAAATTTTTTGTGTGAATTGAAGTGGCACATGAATTGATTTGCAATATAAGTTAATTGCTCTCTTTGAAATTCCTAGTAATTTAATTCGTGCATAAAATATTTCTCATACTCATGCATGCGTGATTTGGATTTTATCCAGAATTGTGGAATTCCATTTGGATTTATTTGGAATTGCTTGAGTGAAGTTTGTATTTGAAACTCCTTTCAAATACAAACTTAAAGATAACCCCTAACCTCTAACATGGACCAGCTAACTACTCCAACCCGAACCAGGCCGACGGCCCGCTAAACCTTTCCCCTCAAGCACTCAGCCCAACTAACCCCCTCAGCCCGGCCTACCTCCCCCCAACAGGCCGCTGGCCCGCTAACCCTTTTCCCTCGGCCCAGCTCGCCAGGCCGCGGCCTACCTAACCACGCGTGGCCTAGCTTCCACCGACCGCACCTCCCCAGCTCTCTCTCACCGCCACGCGGGTCCCACTGCCCAGCTTTCCCTTCCACCTCTCCCTCTGCTCTGCTTTTCCCCTCGCCAAGTAAAGTAGAGGAGCGCAGCACCGCTCCCGCCTGTCGTCACCCTCGCTCCACGACAACAAGGCGAGAGCCTCGCCTTGACCGTGCCCGCGCCGCACCCGTGATCCCCTTGACCCCAAACCTAGCGCGGATCCCTTCTAGAAGCTCCCGCTATGGGATTTTCCCCTTCTACCCCTGGCTGCCGGCTGGCCAGCAAGCCAAGACCGGCCGCCATCTCGTTTCCGCCTCGCCAACCCTAGCTCGCCCTCTAGGATCGGCCGCCGCGTGTCCCCGAGCACTTCCCAGCCATCCATATCGCCCTGATCGACCTCCCCACGAGAGCTCCCTGCCACCGCCGCCTTTAAAACCAGAGCGCCGCCACTCCCCTTCCCCAAACCAGCCCTTTGGGGTTTTCCCTATCCACGCCGCCACCAAGAGGAAGAAGAGGGGAAGAGGAATCAAGGAAGGAGGAGGAGGAACCGCCCACGCCAGGAAGGGAAGCGCTGTCGCCGCCACCGGGTTGGGACGCCGACAACGCCACCACAAGCCGGAGTGCCGAGCGGAAGCGCCACGACGCCGCCACCTGGAGCGCCGCACGAAGGAGGGAGAAGGCCAGCACGAGGAAGGAGCCGAACTTCGCGAACGCCACCGTCCTCTACTACTTCTTCACCAAGCCGGCGCCGCCCGTGTGGACCGCAAGCCACTGCCGCGCCGTGAGCCCTCATCGAGCCCCGCGACCCCCTTCTTCTCCGCACCTCGGTGAGCACCACCCCAAAACCCTCGAGCCGCTCCTTGAACTGCCTGTGGTGCGAGCCTTTGAGCCGCCGTAGCCCTCCGTCCACCGTCGTCTTGAACGCGACCGTACCATGGCACGTGCCCGCGGGCTATGGCAAGGCCAAGGCCAGGCCTTGCCGCAGCTGGAGCCCCACCGCTGCTGAGGTTCACCTCATGCTCGCGAGCCGCGATAAAGCCCAAGGCCAAACCTTGGCTAGGCACCGTCTCGCTGAACCGCCGCTCAGCCCCGCCGTTCGCACCGCCGCGCCGCGCTCGCGTGCGTGCGCGCTCTGGCGCCTTGCGCCGAGCCACGAGCGTCGCCGCCCGCACGAGAAACCGGGCCAGGGCCCAACCTTTCTGGCCGCCTGTCGCTGGAGGACCAACGCCGACCTTCGCCGGAGCCCGCCACCGCCAATCACAGCCAGAGGACCGCCGCGTCATCGCTTCAGCCCCGCCGGCCGTCGCGGATGCCAGGTCGACAATGCGTCGAACACCTAGCGCGCGTCGCCGTTTTCCCCCTCCTTGGCCACACGATCTATCCACAGGCCCTCAGCCGCACCGGATCGCTAACCCGCCGCAACAGATCCTGTGGACCAGGCCCACGTGAGCCGCTCTCACGACTCACGGTGGAATGAGTCCACGAGCCACGGGCTCTCCCTTTTCAATCAAGCCCCTGCCCTTTTTCGCTCAGCCCCCTGCCTTCCTTTTTCCCTTTACGAGAACACACCTGGTTTCTTGCCTTTAGCCCCCTGAATCTACTTCTCGTTTCACATTAAGACCCCTGGCTTTTGCACCTTGGCCCCTGGACCTCATCGTTGACCGGCCGCCACGTGGGCGCCACGTCTGCGCCACGCAGTCGCCACCGCAGCGCCATGTGGCAGCCACATCGGCCGATGACCCGTTGACCGTTGACCGGTCAACGTTGACGTCATCCGGGCCCCACGATGACTTCAGCAAAACCCGGACCCACTGCACTTTTGCAGTTTAGTCCCTAACTTTTTCCAAAATTACAAATAGGTCCCTAAGATTTTACATATAGGTCCTTCCACCCTGGAAGTTTTACATTTAGGTCCCTGGCTGTTTTTATTTTCTTTTTCGGAATTGTTTTAAAGGCTAGAAAAAGGTTTAAACTTCATAAAATCATAATAAATCAACCGTAGCTCAGAAAAATATGAAACCAGTTTCTGTATTTTTCTAAAATCATGACTAAGCCTTTGTTGTACTGTTTGGGATCATTTGAATCTCCTTTTTTTTGTGATTTGGCTCTTATTCGGTGTTCATGTGCTAGTAGATGCCGATATTTATTTATGTATGCGTCCTTTAGGATCCCCGGAGGACCCGGACTTCTTCGACGATGTCGACTACGCTGAAGACGAAGATAAGGATGATACTCCAGGTTCACGCCCATCTGATACTTTTTACTTATTAGGCATTGCAAGTAGAATTGCTAGCGCTCTATTGCATTGATGAGATGATGATGAGCCCGCATAGCCTATTTATATATCCTGATTCCTTGATTGCCTACTACACTACTATATATGATATGCTATGCTTGCATGTATGGGATATAGTGGTGGTTTAAAACCTCTTGGCGTGAGTGTTTTGGGATGGGAAAACTTGGAGAGTTTCGAACCCCCGGCTGGAGTAAGCAGACATTAACCGACCCTCGGGTCGGGGAGGAACTTTGGACACCTCATGGCGGGATTTGAGGAGAAGGCGGGCTTTACCTATGAAGGTTGCCGATGGAGGACTTTGCTGCTCTGGTCTAGATGTATCGGTTGAACTATGCTTCGCGGGACTTTGTAAACGTGCGCACCGCTTATCCCTATGGGAGGGGTTCCAGCCATTCTCTTTTTCGGTGGTACCAGTCCTGAGGGAGTAGTGTGTTAGGATTGGGCGGTTTCCAAACATGCCCATGGGACATTCGGGATGTTCGGCGCCCGGCGATTCTCGCCCTCGTTTCCGAGACTCTCAGCGCCCCTGTGTGGTGTTGGGGACTCACGCTCCCGGATCGTACGGGTTTACTCGAACGAGTCCAAGTCCAGGAATTCAGGACTGGTGCTATCCGGTTAGGGAGTCATGGTTGTGGGTTGCGTCTCGAGATGGTGGCCACCGTCTCGCAGCCCGAGTGGGTCCTGGCGTACACACTCTGCAGAGTTAAAACTATACGTATAGCCGCGTCCTCGGTCATGGACACCTCTGCGTTCTGCTCGCTGATTAGTGTTTTGGGATTTCTATCTCCCCCTCTTCTAAAACTTATAGGTTGGGATGAGAGCTACTAGTTTAGGATAAGGTCCGGCGTGTGCCGTTGAGATGGGGAAAGATAGAAGCTTTCCCCGTTGACTCGAGAGGAGAAGGTGGTGAGGTTGAGACGGGAGTCTGGCGTGCCAGAACAGCCCGAGGTGTTGTGATATAATTTGGGATAATGATGATGGTATTTTACTCTTTACTGCTGCTGCATAGGAAACTCGAGCCATTCCTTGTTATACTTTTATCCTTTAGATGATAAGCCACTTAAAGCATGCATACAGATGGTGACGTGGACCTATCCCATTCCTTGGAGATAGTTTGTGAGTTGCAGGTTAGGACTTGGCGTTCAAGTCCGTATGTGTTAGATGGGTAGCGCTGCTTCGCTCAAGGTTGCCTGTGGATCGAGGATGAAGATTTGAAGACATAGCTACCGCTACGCAGGACTTCCGCTTGTCGCTCAGCCCGTGAGGCTTGTATTATACTCGTATTTCCATGTTGGTATGGATGTAAATCCCCTCTTGTAATCTAAATTAATTGTATGACTATGATATTATGCTGAAACGAGATCTGTACGTGATAGCTACTGATCCAGGGACTATCACAAGGGTACAGAGAGCCGGATTTTCGACTACGAAAATCTGGGGCGTTACAGTTGGTATCAAAGCCATACTTGACCGTAGCACGCTACCCCAGACTGGTCGTTAGCTTCAGGACATTCTAAACGCTCTACTTTATATACCCCCCTTGATATATTTTGAAATCTACCCCTCTTTGCCTTGAAAAACTTTCATCTTACCTACGTCAAGGCATTCTCTTGGGGACCAATCAAGATCAACAGAAGTGGTAAAGGATGACAGACAGAAGACCAACAACCCCTACTAATAGAGCCTACCACTTTGATCACGCCACGAAGTAGTGCTTAGGTTAGAATTCCCATTTGCTTGAGTGCATGGATCTTGTTGGAACTTCGTGATTCTCATGCTTCTTCACAGTGAGTGTAGGAATGTTTTACTAGTTGTTTTTCTTGCTTGTGTTGTTTCCGCTATTAGTTAGTAACCGAACCATCCTAATTAGACTTGCCCTCCACCTTGCCTTGTAGAACATGGAAGAAGAACAAGATGAAGCCTACCGAGGCCCAAATCAAGAACCAAGCCTTGTGCAAGCATTGGCAAATCAGACTCAGATACTTCAGCAAGTTGCAGATGCAGTGGTTCTACAGCAAGAAACCCCTGAGGAAACATTTCGGAGGAGGATTGAGGGATTCATCAAACTGAAGGCACCTACCTTTAACCACTCCGACGATGCACTGGAAGCAGATGATTGGTTGAGGATAATCGAGAAGAAGTTGGACATCACTGCATGCTCAGATGAAGAATGTGTCGCTCTAGCAGCACACTAGCTGGAAGGAGTGTCTAGTGATTGGTGGGACAACTTTTGCAGATTGCACAAGAACCCTGCTCGTATCACATGGAACGTGTTCAAGGAAGGATTTCGTGCTTTCCACCTCCCGAAGCAGCTGATGGTCAACAAAGCCGAAGAATTCTGTGAGATGACTCAAGGGAAGATGACTGTCCAAGCATATGTTCAACATTTCACAAGGATGATGCGGTATGCCCCTAACGAGACCAATACCGAGGAGAAGAAGCAGTTTTGGTTTCACAAATGTCTAAAGCCGGAGATCAGAATCATCTTAGCAGGAATGGAATATCCATCATTCATGGATATGGTGAACCGAGCCATGCAAGTTGAAAAAGAGCAGAATAGCAAGGAAGAAAGCCTCAGAGCGAAGAGGAAAAGAGTTGAAGATAGACAGAGACATTGGTCGAGAGTTGCCACCCACCCAGCACCTAGCTACAGAGGAGACCCTTAGAGGGATGACCACCAGAGTAGTGACTTCGGATCAGACTTCAAACCAATTCCCGAAGGAGATACTTGGGAAGACAATCCAATAGAAGTGGAGAGGATGAAATGCCGCAACTGCAGGAGATTTGGACACATGGCGAAGAAATGGCCCGGGAGGAACCCGCGGGGCAAGAAGAAGACAGTCAAGACCCGAGCACCCATGAATAGAATACCACAGCTAGAAGATGTGACTCGTGTTAGAGTGGATCACAGAAGATTGAATCACCTGACCAAGGAAGATGCCAAGAATGCACCGGAAGTTTTCATGGGAGAGTTCCTAGTCAATGACGCGAAAGCGTTAGTTCTGTTTGACTCAGGAGCAACAAGCTCATACATATCTTCAAAGTTTGT
Source organism: Urochloa ruziziensis (assembly GCA_015476505.1). Taxonomy (NCBI): domain Eukaryota; kingdom Viridiplantae; phylum Streptophyta; class Magnoliopsida; order Poales; family Poaceae; genus Urochloa; species Urochloa ruziziensis. The sequence continues at coordinate 12,407,227 of CM027125.1, read as the reverse complement.
CACAGAGCAGTCAATTCCAACGGCATTAAGGTGGAAGCCGATCATCACCAGCTCACCACTTGGAGATATTAGATGCTCAGAGATCTGCAAGTCCATGCGTTTCTTGATCGACGGACACGAGTTCTTAGCAAACTTGACAGTGCTGAAGTCGGATGGCATAGAGGTCATACTCGGAATGGATTGGTTGACAGAGCACAAGGGAGTTATATCATGCCCACCCAGACTTGTGCATTTGGAACACCCGAGTGCAGGGAACATACTGTTTGAGCCTTTGAAGCCCGGAGAAGTATCCATGGTGTACAGTCTCATGACCAAGACCCTAGAGGAAATACCAGTGGTTTGTGAGTACCCAGACATGTTCCCGAAAGAACTACCCGGTCTACCACCAGACAGAGATGTGGAGTTCATGATCGACTTAGTGCCAGGAACTGCACCGATAGGGAAAAGACCTTATCGCATGACAGTCGAAGAATTGGAGGAGTTGAAAAGACAATTGAAGGATATGCAGGATAAGAAGATCATTAGGCCTAGTGCCTCACCTTGGGGATCACCTGTGTTGTTCGTAAGAAGCAAGGATGGATCCATGAAGATGCATATCGATTACAGATCTTTGAATGCAGTCACCATCAAGACCAAGTACCCTTTGCCCAAGATTGATATTTTGCTTGCGCAGTTGAAGAAGGCAAAGTTCTTCAGCAGAATTGATCTCAGATCAGGCTACTATTAAATGAAGATTCGTGCAACCGACATTCACAAGACAGCCTTTGTCACCAGATATGGACAGTATGAATTTACCGTGGTACCGTCCGGATTGACCAATGTACATGCTTGCTTTATGGAGTTGATGAACAGAGTGTTCAGTGAAGAGCTAGATAAGTTTGTCGTTACCCTCACTGACGACATCTTGATCTATTCAGAGTCAGTTGCAGAACATGAGCAGCATTTGAGGATCGTGCTAGAGAAGCTCAGACAACACCAGCTATATGGAAAGTTCAGCAAGAGTGAGTTCTGGCTAGAACAGATTGCTTTCCTAGGCCATGTATTCTCATATGAAGGTGTAGCAGTTGATGAGGAGTGTATTAAGGCCATAGCAGAATGGAAGCAGCCAAGAAACGCGGAAGAGCTCAGAAGTTTTCTTGGATTGGCAGGATTCTATAGAAGATTCATCGAGAACTTCTCCAAGATTGCAAGACCCATGTCAGAGTTGTGCAGAAAGAAGAACATACCATTTGTTTGGTCAAACAAATGTGAATCTAGCTTTCAAGAGCTCAAGACCCGACTTACCACTACCCTAGTGTTGACACTACCAGATACCGGTAAAGACTTTGTAGTGTATTGTGATGCTTCAAGACAAGGGATTGGATGTGTGTTGATGCAAGACAACAAGGTCATTGCTTATGCTTCTCGCCAGCTGAAGAAGAACGAGGCGAACTACCCTATTCATGATCTAGAATTAGCTGCTGTTGTGCATGCATTGAAGATATGGAGACATTATCTAATTGGAAACAAGTGTGACATCTACACCGATCACAAGAGCTTGAAATACTTCTTCACTCAGTCAGAGTTGAACATGAGACAACGAAAGTGGTTAGAGTTGATCAAGGACTACCACTTGGAGATTCATTATCACCCTGGCAAAGCTAATGTTGTAGCAGATGCCCTGAGCAGGAAAAGCTATTGCAACAACTTAATGGTGAAGGAAAGACAGCCAGAGTTGTACGAGGAGATGGAAAAGCTAAATCTTGATATTGTTGAAGCAGGTCAACTGAATGAGTTGAGAGTCAAGAACGACCTAGAAGACCGCATCAGACAAGCATAGAAGCTATGCCCAGAGATACAAGAGTTGATCAAGACCATTCAGAGAGAAGTAGCCCCTGATTACCACATTGATGAGCAAGGAACCGTATGGTTGAAAGACCGGATTTGTGTCCCTCAAGATGAAGAGATCCGGAAGGCGATTCTAGCAGAAGCACATGACCCGAGAAACTCAGATCACTCAGGATGTACTGGGATGTACCAAGACATGAAGAACCGTTTCTGGTGGAAAGACATGAGAGTTGATATAACCGAGTATGTCGCTCGATGTGACACTTGCCAAAGAATTAAGGCCGAACACCAAAGACCAGCCCGAGTGCTAAAACCCAAAGACGTCCCTGTCTGGAAATGGGAGGATGTTAGCATGTACACCGTTAAGGGTTTACCCCGAACTCAGAAAGGAAACGACGCCATTTGGGTTATTACAGACAGGTTGACAAAGGTAGCTCACTTTATACCTATCAACGCCACACACCCCGTGAGTAAGCTAGCAGCTTTATGTGGATAACATTCTGAAGTTACACGGAGCACCAAGGAGTATTGTTTATGAAAGATGACCCCAGTTTGTTGAGAAGTTTTGGAAAAATCTACATGACACCATGAAAACTTCATTGAAATATAACTCAACTCACCATTCTCAAGCTGACACTGAGACAGAAAGAGTGAACCAGACATTGGAGGATCTATTGAGAGCTTGTGTGCTAACTTACCAGACAGATTGGGAGAAGAGCTTGTCAAATGCAGAGTTCTCATACAACAATAGCTATCAAGACGACCTACAAATGTCACCGTTCGAAGCACTCTATGGCAGAAAGTGCAGAACACCGCTAGCATGGTCAGAAGTTGGAGAAAGAACATTCTTTGGACCAGCGTCCATTGTTGAAGCTGAGGAGAATGTAGCTAAGGTCAGAGGAAGCCTGAAAGCCGCTCAGAGCCGACAGAAGAGCTACGCTGATAAGAGAAGGAAGGATCTCTCGTTTGAAGTCAGAGATCGTGTGTACCTTAAGGTGTCACCACTTAGAGGAACGAAGAGGTTTCACATCAAAGGGAAGCTTGCTCCTAGAGCCATTGGACCCTATGAGATCATCGAGAAGATCGGGAAGCAAGCTTACAAGCTTCAGCTACCAGAGGAACTGACAGGAGTGCACCCAGTCTTTCATATTTCCCAGCTAAAGAAATGCTTGAGAGTGCCAGAAGAAGAAGTGCCACTAGAAGCTCTGGATTTGCAAGATACCTTGGAATACATGGAGTACCCGGTGAAGATTCTTGACAGAGCAGAGAAACAGACAAGAAGGACCACTATTCCCTACTGCAAAGTGCTATGGAGCAATCACACCGAGCGTGAAGCCCTTGGGAGAAAGAGTCTGACCTGAAGGAGAAGTACCCTCACTTGTTCGAAGACTAGATGTAACTTAATCTCGAGGGCGAGATTCCTGTGAGGGGGGGGGGGGGGGGGGGAGATTGTAACATCACGCAAGTTTGCTGTCTGTTACTTGTAATGAAAAATCGGAATTTAAAAATTTTTGTGTGAATTGAGGTGGCACATGAATTGATTTGCAATATAAGTTAATTGCTCTCTTTGAAATTCCTAGTAATTTAATTCATGCATAAAATATTTCTCATACTCATGCATGCGTGATTTGGATTTTATCCGGAATTGTGGAATTCCATTTGGATTTATTTGGAATTGCTTGAGTGAAGTTTGTATTTGAAACTCCTTTCAAATACAAACTTAAAGATAACCCCTAACCTCTAACATGGACCAGCTAACTACTCCAACCCGAACCAGGCCGACGACCCGCTAACCTTTCCCCTCAAGCACTCAGCCCAACTAACCCCCTCAGCCCGGCCTACCTCCCCCCACCAGGCCGCTGGCCCGCTAACCCTTTTCCCTCGGCCCAGCTCGCCAGGCCGCGGCCCACCTAGCCACACGTAGCCCAGCTTCCACCGACCGCACCTCCCCAGCTCTCTCTCACCACCACGTGGGTCCCATTGCCCAGCTTTCCCTTCCACCTCTCCCTCTGCTCTGCTTTTCCCCTCGCCTGTCGTCACCCTCGCTCCACGACAACAAGGCGAGAGCCTCGCCTTGACCGCGCCCGCGCCGCACCCGTGATCCCCTTGACCCTAAACCTAGCGCGGATCCCTTCTAGAAGCTCCCGCTACAGGATTTTCCCCTTCTACCCCTGGCCGCCGGCTGGCCAGCACGCCAAGACCGGCCGCCATCTCGTTTCCGCCTCGCCAACCCTAGCTCGCCCTTTAGGATCGCCCGCCGCGTGTCCCCGAGCACTTCCCAGCCGTCCATATCGCCCTGATCGACCTCCCCATGAGAGCTCCCTGCCACCGTCGCCTTTAAAACCAGAGCGCCGCCACTCCCCTTCCCCGAACCACCCCTTTGGGGTTTTCCCTGTCCACGCCGCCACCAAGAGGAAGAAGAGGGGAAGAGGAATCAAGGAAGGAGGAGGAGGAACCGCCCACGCCAGGAAGGGAAGCGCCGTCACCGCCACCGGGTTGGGACGCCGACAACGCCACCACAAGCCGGAGTGCCGAGCCGGAGCGCCATGACGCCGCCACCTGGAGCGCCGCACGAAGGAGGGAGAAGGCCAGCACGAGGAAGGAGCCGAACTTCGCGAACGCCACCGTCCTCTAGTTCTTCTTCACCAAGCCGGCGCCGCCCGTGTGGACCGCAAGCCACTGCCGCGCCGTGAGCCCTCATCGAGCCCCGTGACCCCCTTCTTTTCCTTACCTCGGTGAGCACCACCCCAACACCCTCGAGCCGCTCCTTGAACTGCCTGTGGTGCGAGCCTTCGAGCCGCCGTAGCCCTCCGTCCACCGTCGTCTTGAACGCGGCCGTGCCATGGCACGTGCCCGCGGGCTATGGCAAGGCCAAGGCCAGGCCTTGCCGCAGCTGGAGCCCCGCCGTGGCTGAGGTTCACCTTATGCTCGCGAGCCACGATAAAGCCCAAGGCCAAACCTTGGCTAGGCACCGTCTCGCTGAACCGCCGCTCAGCCCCGCCGTTCGCACCGCCGCGCCGCGCTCGCGTGCGTGCGCGCTCTGGCGCCTTGCGCCGAGCTGCGAGCTTCGCCGCCCGCACGAGAAATCGTGCGCTCTCTGGTGCCTTGCGCCGAGCTGCGAGCGTCGCCGCCCGCACGAGAAACCGGGCCAGGGCCCAACCTTTCTGGCCTTCTGTCGCTGGAGGACCAACGCCGACCTTCGCCGGGGCCCGCCACCGCCAATCACAGCCGGAGGACCGCCGCGCCGTCGCTTCAGCCCCGCCGGCCGTCGCGGATGCCAGGTCGACAATGCGTCAAACACCTAGCGTGCGTCGCCGTTTTTCCCCCTCCTTGGCCACACGATCTATCCACAGGCCCTCAGCCGCACCGGATCGCCAACCCGCCGCAGCAGATCCTGTGGACCAGGCCCACGTGAGCCGCTCTCACGGCTCACGGTGGAATGAGTCCACGAGCCACGGGCTCACCCTTTTTAATCAATCCCCTGCCCTTTTTCGCTCAGCCCCCTGCCTTCCTTTTTCCCTTTACGAGAACACCCCTGGTTTCTTGCCTTTAGCCCCCTGAATCTACTTCTCGTTTCACATTAAGACCCCTGGCTTTTGCACCTTGCCCCCTGGACCTCATCGTTGACCGGCCGCCACGTGGGCGCCACGTCTGCGCCACGCAGTCGCCACCGCAGCGCCATGTGGCAGCCACATCGGCCGATGACCCGTTGACTGGTCAACGTTGACCGGTCAACGCTGACGTCATCCGGGCCCACGATGACGTCAGCAAAACCCGGACCCACAACACTTTTGCAGTTTAGTCCCTGACTTTTTCCAAAATTACAAATAGGTCCCTAAGATTTTACATATAGGTCCTTCCACCCTGGCAGTTTCACATTTAGGTCCCTGGCTGTTTTTATTTTCTTTTTCGGAATTGTTTTAAAGGCTAGAAAAGGGTTTAGACTTCATAAAATCATAATAAATCAACCGTAGCTCAGAAAATATGAAACCAGTTTCTATATTTTTCTAAAATCATGACTAAGCCTTTGGTGTACTGTTTGGGATCATTTGAATCTCCTTTATTTCTGATTTGGCTCTTATTCGGTGTTCATGTGCTAGTAGATGCCGATATTTATTTATGTATGCGTCCTTTAGGATCCCCGGAGGACCCGGACTTCTTCGACGACGTCGACAGACGAAGATAAGGACGATACTCCAGGTTCACGCCCATCTGATACTTTTTACCTATTAGGCATTGCAAGTAGAATTGCTAGCGCTCTATTGCATTGATGTGATGATGATGAGCCCGCATAGCCTATTTATATATCCTGATTCCTTGATTGCCTACTACACTACTATATATGATATGCTATGCTTGCATGTGTGGGATATAGTGGTGGTTTAAAACCTCTTGGCGTGAGCGTTTTGGGATGGGAAAACTTGGAGAGTTTCGAACCCCCGGATGGAGTAAGCAGACATTAACCAACCCTCGGGTCGGGGAGGAACTTTGAACACCTCATGGCGGGATTTGAGGAGAAGGCGGGCTTTACCTATGAAGGTTGCCGATGGAGGACTTTGCTGCTCTGGTCTAGATGTATCGGTTGAACTATGCTTCGCGGGACTTTGTAAACGTGCGCACCGCTTATCCCTATGGGAGGGGTTCCAGCCATTCTCTTTCTCGGTGGTACCAGTCCTGAGGGAGTAGTGTGTTAGGATTGGGCGGTTTCCAAACATGCCCATGGGACATTCGGGATGTTCGGCGCCCGGCGATTCTCGCCCTCGTTTCCGAGACTCTCAGCGCCCGTGTGTGGTGTTGGAGACTCACGCTCCCGGATCGTACGGGTTTACTCGAACGAGTCCAAGTCCGGGAATTCAGGACTGGTGCTATCCGGTTAGGGAGTCATGGTTGTGGGTTGCGTCTCGAGATGGTGGCCACCGTCTCGCAGCCTGAGTGGGTCCTGGCGTACACACTCTGCAGAGTTAAAACTATACGTATAGCCGCGTCCTCGGTCATGGACACCCCTGCGTTCTGTTCGCTGATTAGTGTTTTGGGATTTCTATCTCCCCCTCTTCTAAAACTTATAGGTTGGGATGAGAGCTACTAGTTCAGGATAAGGTCCGGCGTGTGCCGTTGAGATGGGGAAAGATAGAAGCTTTCCCCGTCGACTCGAGAGGAGAAGGTGGTGAGGTTGAGACGGGAGTCTGGCGTGCCAGAACAACCCGAGGTGTTGTGATATAGTTTGGGATAATGATGATGGTATTTTACTCTTTACTACTGCTGCATAGGAAACTCGAGCCATTCCTTGTTATACTTTTATCCTTTAGATGACAGGCCACTTAAAGCATGCATACAGATGGTGACGTGGACCTATCCCATTCCTTGGGGATAGTTTGTGAGTTGCAGGTTAGGACTTGGCGTTCAAGTCCGTATGTGTTAGATGGGTAGCGCTGCTTCGCTCAAGGTTGCATGTGGATCGAGGATGAAGATTTGAAGACATAGCTACCGCTACGCAGGACTTCCGCTTGTCGCTCAGCCCGTGAGGCTTGTATTATACTCGTATTTCCATGTTGGTATGGATGTAAATCCCCTCTTGTAATCTAAATTAATTGTATGACTATGATATTATGCTGAAACGAGATCTGTACGTGATAGCTACTGATCCAGGGACTATCACAAGGGTACAGAGAGCCGGATTCTCGACTACGAAAATCTGGGGCGTTACAAATGTGATATGGTTTGATGACATGATATTTACTCTTGATGTTCAAGTATTCGAGATGTCCTTCTAAAAAATACCTCGTGCAAGCTCATCTTTGATTTATACCAAGTCCTATCAGAGCCATATGATGCAGTACCCTGAAAACCTTTTACTCATATGCTGCTTGATATTGCTTTGAGCTTATTCAAACTGTGTGACCCTTGTGGAATTTCTCTTAATACTCTCATGATTAAGACTCATGTGCACTACCCCCTTGCTATATTCCTATCCTCGGAATTAGCATTGTACCATCATAAGCTACATTGATTCATGACCTCTCTATCCAAAGTCGACCTCAAATGAAGAGGCTTGGGCTGAAAAAAGAGAGAGAGAAAAGATGCACATCCTATAGAGGGGATGCCACATGCTCGAAGACATGTCATGAAAAAATGGACACATGAAGGTCCAAGAAAAATGTAATATACCGCTTGGATCTACTCTTTGACTTTCCAATAGAAGTACAAGTATGCCTTGCTCTTCATACCTTACCCTGAGCTCCACATATAGCCATCTTAGAAGTAGGATGAAGAAAGGGCATTAAAATGCCTTGGTGAGGATATACACAAAAAAAATCTGAGTGAGTCGAGAGACTCAAACGAGTAGTCAAGCACAAGTTTGTTTTGAAAATAACTTCTTAATCTCAAAATCCCAAAATAATTGACAGAAGGAGTGGAAGTGAATTGATTCAGAATCGTTCCATCTATCAACTACCCAATATGACATGATAGACACTTCAAAGTTCACAGGTACACGGTAGGGCTTGAAATATCTCTTATGCTTGTTTCCATATCTTTGAAAGTTTCACCTTAGTCGTTTCTCCTTCACACGAGGACGAGAAAAGGCTAAGTGTGGGGATGTTGTTGATGGCTGTTAAGTACCAAATTTGGGCCATCAACTTCTACATAGAAGAGAGAAATATGAACAACAACCATAGTGGTAGGATTTATAACTAATGATTTCCACAAGTGGTGGTGAATATTTGTATGCGGGTCACCCATACAGGGAAATGAAGTGGTAATAAGTAAGGTGACTTAAAAATCAAAAACTCAGCCAACCAAGGGCTGCCACATCAGCCTCCCACGAATCCATGGGCCCAAAAGAGCAAGAAACACACCTCCGACCAATCACGTGCAAATACGTGGATTGAAGGGCCCATTACTGGGGTTGAAATATCAATAAACACCCTAGACACCTTGAGACGCAGACAAGGACCCACCTGCCAGCCTCTTGTCCAAAGGCGGTTGAGAGGAGGGCCCACAGTTGGTCGGCCGAACCACAGGTTCGGCTGAACCCCCACTGGCTCCTCTCGTCTCCAGCTACCACGTGTCTTCTCCAATGGCGCTTAAGGATATTCCTTAGAATGTATCCTTAAGTTACTGACCTCTACAACCTATAAATAGTAGAGGAGGGGGTCCTAAATGAGATGTCTCACTTCACTTATCATTTGCAGTTTTGTCACTTCATCACTTGAGCTTCCACTTCACTTAAGCTCTCTACTCCATCATGGAGAGAGACTTGAGGTGTATCTTAGATTAGAAGAGGGGTAGAGAGTAGAGAGAGGGATAAAGTGAGTTGGTGAGAATGTTGATGATATTCATCATCAACACTTGAACTAGTTCATCATGTATTCCTATGGATGCTTCTTGCTCTTATCAAGTAAGTGCCAAGTAAGTGTCTTTGATCTTCTTTGATTCAGTACTATTAGTAGGAAATAGTTAGAGTTCTCACTCGCGGGTTCGTTGTTCCATTCTTATGGGGTGCGGGGGTCGGAAAGTGTAGTTAGTCCCCAGTAGTGACCAATGGCGAAGGCGTGGTGCCTGAGTCATAGATTACGCTTCATTTGCGCATCTTATCTCATGGATTAGTAGGGGTAGTCCATGGGTGGTGACAACCCTAATAGGACGTTCCAGTCCTCCATGTTCGGATAAGTTGTAGAACCGTTGGCCCGAGACACGTGATGATGCATGAGTAAGCTGGTGCCTGATGCAAGTGGTAAACAAGAGTTCAACTGCCTTCCAATTGCTAATCAAGATATGCTCTCTACATCTCGTAAGTAGTTGTAGCGAGTAAAGTGCACACTCATTCCCTTGGATTCGATACCCTTGGAATACTCCTTTAAGGGGAAAGCTCCTATGACATCTGTGCACTTGCGGATTTATTCGTGAACGTCATCCTTTGTCAATACGCTTACTATTGTTGTTGCTAGGCAACTGGTAGTGATGGTAGTAAGTACCAATAACGAGATTCTAACAAATGCGAATGGGTCAACAAGTGCACAGATGTACCATTGCAGCACTACACCCTTGAGTATTCCCAAGGGTATCGTATTTCCCAAAGGAAGGCAAGCGGTTAAGAATATTGTTGCTTACATGAATATGGAAATAGCATGGATATAATCATATACAAAAGTCTGGGGTAAGAAATATGATAGAGTTGGTAGTGTGACACACATGGGATCATCTCAGGTAAAAACTAGGCTAGCGTTAGGACTAAAAGTTAGCATCTAGGTTACAAAGGTACTTCCTACGCATTGCACAAAACAACTTAGAGAAGGATTACATATACATGAACAAAGAACATCTATGCACCCAAGTAAAGGGGAGATAACCCCCCTCGTCACTTACGCATGATGAGGTTGTTACTCATTTACGAACTCCTATAGCGATATTCGAATGTGGGGAGATTTTAGTGGTCCAATAGGGCTGTCACCACCTGCGGCCTACCCTGGCCAAACCGTAGGGCACACTCATATCTACTCATTGATTCCAACTCGAGCTCCATGCTCGTACTGTTCACAATGCATTGATCATTCCAGACTATTAAGACTATGATTAAGGTGGTCATAAGAATAGCAGGTAAACCCATACCATGGCATATATCATGATAACTATTCAACGTACTAAACTATACTCTAATTGAACTAGAGCAAAGTCTAACAAGCATTATTGCAAGGGCATATGATTAATTCAAAAACATATAAGCCAAGTATCTTATGGGAGCAAGAACTTGAACACAACTCATTCATGTCATGACAAAGACAACATTGTATAAAGAAGATATATCATTGAACTAGATCAAAGTCATCCTAGAACTAGAAGATACAAGAGCCATACCCTAGACCCAAGATTACTGGGAATCTGAATAGAGCTACTCTAGTGAAAGTGCATCTAGGCCCCTAAATATGTTTTGGTAATTAATTTCAATCATCATGGACTAACAATTCTATTAAAGATTATGAGATTAGGTTAGTCCGGATGAATGGATGAGCTTCAATGATTGATTACGATATATCGCCGAATATTGAAGCAAATGGATGCTAGAGGAAAAGGTAAAAGATAGGTTGTTTCTTTTACCAGTCACAAGGAGTGTTAGAGAAGAAATTTGACCGGATTAATAGGTTTGGATAGCCGTACTATTAAGAGGGGTCAATTATGTTTGAATGATGAAATTCTAGTGCCAACTTGCTCAAATAGTTTTAATGCATGCATGAGAGCTAACTTCGCTTGAGAAAAGTTGGATAGAAAACGAGTAAGTTGAAAGGTTTCCATCCATGCTGTTTTTGGTTAGGCGGACGGTCCACCTAAGGGATGGCGGACGGTCGGCCTCTGACTTTACGGACGAAAAATCGGCTAAGTGTTGGATTTGGGTCTAGGCGCCTTTTCTAAGGCGGACGGTCCGCGGGAAATTCTTTGACTAGGCGGACCCTTTACACAGAATCATGTTTTGAGGGTTCCAGGGCACTTTTCTGAGGTGGACGGTCTGCCTTTTATAAAAGTTGTCCTTAGTCGCATGGTGACCTTTTTCTAACTATGAGGCGGACGGTCCGCCCCTGTTGGGCTGGGCGGACGGTCCGCCAATGCTGTATCGATCATTTTCTGACACGTTTGACTATTTGAAATAGTAGCCGTTGGGCTGGGGCGGACGGTCCGTCACCTCTGAGGTGGACGGTCTGCCAGTACCCTGTTTTCATGACTTTTACACATAACGGCTAGTTGGTTGAAGGGGGAGTATATACTCACTCCACTGGTTTGGAAAGGCTCTCTTGGCCATTCTGAAAGCTCATTTGACCCAAGAGTCCCCTCTTCCATTCCTCTCTCGCTCAATTGCTTAGGGATTGCATTCTTGTGAGTGTGAGGCTTTCTAGTGCATTGCTTTGGATTGCATTGGGCATTGAGGCACTAGGAGAACATCAAGCAAGCGTTGATTGGCTTGTTACTCTTGGAGGTTGCCACCTCCTAGACGGCTTGGCGTGTGAAGTTTCCATTGAGCTCTTCAAGAAGATTGTGAAGAAGCCTTGGAAAATTGTGAGAGGTCTTGTGCTCACCTCGCCGGAGCGGTGAAGGGCAACTCTAGTGGAATCGAGGTTTGGAGAGGTTCATTGCATTCAAGCCAGCTTATACATCAAGTGTGACTTGATAGAGAAGCGGTTGAAGCTTTGAATCCACCTCAACGTTGATTAGGGGTGATCGGCAAGTCATCGACACCATGGGAAAAATTCGATCTCTTGTGTGATTGGTTATTCCTTAGCTCATTTACTTTTTAGTAATTTATCTTGAGCATTTACATTCCTAGAGATTGAATCATACTTGTCACCCTAGGTTGCAAACCTTTACCTAGTCTAGAATTGAGTAGAAATAGGATTTATCTTGTGTTACTAATAAATTTTTATTAGTACTTTGATTTTAGTTAAAACCGCCTATTCACCCCCCCTCTAGTCGGTATCCTAGATCCTACATCTAGCCTACTCACTAAGCCTAGAGCCTAAAGAAAGAGAACGATTGCTCAAAGATGTGTTTCTCATTTGGAGCTCCTCCACTCATATTTATAGGCCTCAAGCAGCAGCTCCTTGAGGGAATATTCTAGGTATCCACCACTGAACCGACCTTGGGGAAGCACCAGGAGCTGACACGTGGAAGCAGCAGATGAGATGGGCCAATGGCGGTTCGGCCAAACCAAGGGTTCGGCCGACCCCCACGTGGCACCCCTCGAGTTGTGCTTCTTCAATGAGGCTGGTATGTGTCCCTTATGATGGTTACAAATGTCCACAGCAGTTTGAGGCAGTTTAGGACCCTATGGGCCCTTCAATCCTTGTGTTGCATGCGTCACAGACTCTAATTCGTCGAGGATGTGTCACTTGGATCAATAAGGATGGATTCTTCTTTATTTCTGCAGCAAATCAAATACAACCAACTATTCTCTAAGGACATGTCGAACTACATTATTTGAAAGGGAAAATGCATATAAGAAATGTCAATCCTTTACTTTATTAGAGAAAGTTGATGGCTAAATTTGGTACTTAACAGTCATCAGTAGTTGCCTGCAGAAGTGTGACTTGCGCCTCCCACTGCCTGGCTTGGTCGTGTACCTCCTACCGCTTGGCTGGGGCGACCGCCACCTTGATTGTCTTGACTGGAATGATGACCTCCGACACCGCCATGGCTCCCTCGGCCACCTCTCGCACTTCGGTGCACACTGCTGGCAACCATGCTTGGTGCTGGGGTTACAGATTGCAGGGGCGTGATTTGATCAAGTTGCTTGAATGTTGCCTCAACTAGCCAGACTACTTCGTGTACCTTTGACGTTTGCTTGAGGGTGTTGAGTCGAAAGACCAGTTCCATGGCGTTGGCAATAGGAGAGTTGTAGTTTCCCATAGTCGTGAAGTCTGGAAGTAGATTGCGACCAACACAAGCTCTTGCGTGATCATTAACACAACGTTGTGTGCTCTTCGCATTCTTGGCTTCAAAAGTGGTTCTTGTTGCGTCCATCTCGTTTGCTGGTGCCACGGAGTCTGGGGATATGTCTCATTCGAGTTCGTTGTTGTAACGACTCGAATCGCCCTCCTCATCAGGGCCAGCCATGAAGACTTCGTTCGAAGGGTCGTGGCCGTCAGAGATGTATGGGACAAGGATAGTCCTGTCGCTTTTGTTGGGTGGAAGTGGAGAGCTAGACTAATAAGGAAGCTCAGTGAGGGCCACTGAGAGAAGTCGTGGATCGTCGAGTTCGGTGGGCTTGATGTGCTGCTAGTAGACAAAATGACCCACCAGGGTGGACTTGATCACCAAGCCCTCCATGTATCCTATCAAAGGAGTTTGAGTTGTCATCGAGGATCGGATAGACTCCTGACATGTGGTGGCTTGTCAGTCTTCAATAGAGAACAAAGGATCTGAGTCCTTCTCTAGCATAGATTCCATGTGATCCCGCAACGCCTCTTGGTAAATAGCGGTCATTGCAAAGTACCATGGACTATGTTGGGTGGGTCTTCGAACTACTCGATGGAGTCGAATCCGACCCGAGCAGTCCAGTTTAAGCTTGAGTCGAAGTTGTAGACAACCCAGACTCGTACTTGTGTCCTCTGACAATGTGAGAGAGCTGGATCTTGCCGAGATTCTCGACGTGATCAACGTAGGTGCCTTCTTCTCCTCTGCTGGCTTGAGGTGATGTCGGAATCCACCAGCTCCATCAGCAACGCAGATCTAGTAGCCGAAGATGAAGGTTGCGCCCACTTGGAACACCATGGTTTGCTTGAAAGTCATCATTGAATTCACAACAGAATCTACTATGAACTCCCTACCTGGCGCCGAATGTCGGTGTTTAGCTGTCGATCCTACCGAGGGAATGCTTGAGGTAGTAGATTTTAGGTGGGGTGTCGTTGAGATGAGGAACCCAATGGTGCACACAACACGATTTTGACAGGTTCTGCACGCAATGTGTGTAATACCCTATGTCCTGTATGTTGGTTTGTATTGCGTGAGGTTAACTGTAATTGTCTTGAGGGGGTCCCTGTGGCAGAACCGCTCAAATTAATCCGGCTTAATTGTGCTAAGCATCGCATTAAACGCGATCATACACTTAAACCAAATTAAGATGGCAGTCTGTCGGGTCGAGCCCGATGCAACCACGAACAGTTACCTAGATCGAAACGAGTCATGGATTTACTCACGCGAAGTAGAGTACCAGAGGTTACAACAATCCACAAATAATTAAAGGTCCCATTTAAGGTACTTATTACAAACTCAGTTCATGCATAAAGTAAAGATAATTCAGAGTTTAACTACATCGGAAATAAGCGATTATTCTAGACAAAGGCGACGTCATGTGAAGCCGTCATGACATCACTCAGTCGGAGCGTCGTCCCAAACCACAGTCCAACTGGGAGGCAGAGTGGTTGGCCAAGTCAGACTGGCAACCATCTCCTCAAGAGTGCTACCTGAAAACAATTCAACAAGCAAGGCTGAGTATACTAATACTCAACAAGACTTACTCATCGGGTGAGGACTACATCACCGACTCTTAGACATGTAAGGCTTTTGGCTGGTGGGTTTGTTTTGCCAAAGAGCGACTAAGAGTAGGTCCTTGCTTTCAATATTTTAGCATCAAGTTCTAGTTTGAATTAGCCATTCTTGATAGGCAAACCTATACTAGTCAAGCAAGTTGAGCAAACAATTAAACAAGCATCAAGTTTATCATCATCGTCATGTTCCACTTTCTTACTCAATGTGGCAGCGGGGTTAAGTAGTCTCATTAGCTGCGAGAAACAGATAGTTCGAACCGATTTTATAACCTTGCAAGGTGGAAACTAAACACACGGAAAAGCACAACCACCAAGGTCGACGCTAACTAGGTTGTTCCCATGTCATCCTGGTTCGTTAATCCGAGCCTACTCCCCTTGGACACAAGCCTATCCGGTTGATACTTCGCGGCCACGCCGGCCGGATTCGGTCTTGAGCCACATGTGCGCCGCATGGGGGTTTGAATCCCAGGGAAAGCAGTACAAGGCCACTCCCCATTCCGAACAGGTACTAAACTTACCGGTCCCATGTCCCAGACAAGTGCTTAGTGCTTTCAAACACTTAACCATCGGTACCACACCATTCGGCCTTAACCAAATTTTAGCTTACACGGACAGGGCATCTACATGACAAAAATCCCCGCCAGTCATCCTTATGATTCCAACATAAGTAAAGTAGTTGATTCCTATAATCTCAGCGAGTGACAGGAAATCACTCGACTTTTACCGGGTCCTTATAGCATAGCAACTATCGACCTATCATACTAGTATTGCAAAGCATAGGTACCTAGGATCATGCAACTAAGGTTTCAATTCAACTCCTGAACGTAAATGCACAAGCATAACTTAACAAAACATAGTTGCATAATTTATAAATATAGAACATGCTCCAGGGCTTGCCTTAATCCTGAGCTAGGTTAGTATTGACTCTTCCGAAATGGCCTGTTCTTGACTTGCTTGCGATGACGACGTTCAGCTTCTTCTCGGGTTGTCCTTCTTCTTGCGCCGGGATCGGCTTGTAGGTTCCGTCAGCGAGAGTCGTTCCTATACGAGATGCAATGCATAAGAGAATGATGTTATATCGAGCATCGCGTTTCATACGATAAACCCGGGGTGTATTGATCGGCACATTTACCTAGTCAACTTTTGTCTTAATCTTTCCTTTCTTTAATTAAGTTTGTATTTACTCACAAAAGAACTTGGGGTGTTTGATGGTGATTGTGTACACATCTAAGATTATTTAATTTGATTTCAGCATAAAACAGCAAGTGTGGGGCAGTGGGGTGATTTATTTATTTTAATTCACTTAAAGGTGATTTGCTTTTATTTAATCTTTTAAGCATTGAAACTTTGATAATTTATTCCGGCAGTTTGATACAAGTTCTGCATGCGAGAAAATTACAATGTGCACTTGGTTTGACTTTTGGTTTACTGCCCAAAAATCAGACCAAACTCAAGAACAGAACTACCATGAAAAATCACACAAGCTCAGCACACTAATAACAAGAATAATCCTTATAAAATCACACTAACAGAAATAATTCCTAACAAAACTACCAGAGCTATAACTAACTAAGATAAGCTACCATGCCAAACATTAGCTTAAAAAGATCAAGGGATCTTCCTATAAAATTAGCTTTGTTTTTAACTGCTCAAACTAGCAGAGCATGATATTAATTAGATAACAGCATGTTAGCAAGGTCAACCTAAGCTCTACTAGTTACCACAAGCGCATCCTTAATTTGACAAGCTTCCGCAAAAAGTTGAGGTTTATTTGGTGAACATATTAATTCCTAAAATTCATAGATCCAACTATGTGCAGTTAGCAAGATTAATTAATAACTCAAAATCTAGTGTGCAACTCGGTTCCATCTTACTACAGGAGCCTACACATGATATAGGAAGCCATATACTAAAAGATCAACTCAAACAAAGTTGTAGATTTCAAACTGTTCATGAACTTAGGTTTGAGCAGATTTGAATCTAGCTTGAAATCTATACATAAAACACCTATACATGCTTTCTATAAAAGGTAGAACACATAACCAGGAGTTCAACAAAATCGGATTTGCATTTTTAGGATTTTTCTGCGATTTTTTACGGATTCTACAAGTTCACTGATTTGGATCTAAACTAGAATTCACAGATTTACAGAACACCCCCTAGGACTTTCTAAATACTCACGAACAAGTCCCTGAAACTTACATGAATGACCCTGGCTTTCATCTAATTCTAACCGCGAGGTCCTTGGGCGGGTTGAGATCTGGGAAGGTGGATTCCGGCTAGGGGAAGGGTTGATTCGGCCGGGGAAGGGCTTGGGGATGGAGAGGCGCTCACTGGGGTCCTCCAGATCAGCGATGAGTTCTTCTGGTTTTCTGGTCTTTACGACCACGTCATCGACATAGGCTTCCACGTTGCGATGAAGTTGCTTCTCAAGGCAGAGTTGGATCACGCGCTTGATAAGTCGCACCGGCGTTCTTCAGCCCAAATGACATCGTGGTGTAAGCATAAGCACCATAAGGGGTGATGAACGCCGTCTTGATTTGATCCTCCTCTTTCAGAGATATCTGATGATAACCCAAGTAGCAATCAAGAAAGCAAAGTAAGGCACAGCCAGCCGTGGAATCAATAACCTGGTCGATGCGCGGTAATCCGAAGGGATCCTTGGGGCAATGCTTGTTGAGGTCAGTGTAGTCGACGCACATGCGCCACTCGTTGTTGTTCTTCTTTGTCTCCAAGACTGGATTTGCCAACCAGTCAGGGTGGAAGACTTCCTTGATGAACCCTGCGGCGAGTAGTTTCGCCAGCTCCTTCTTGATCGCCTCTTGCTTGTCGGTTGCGAACCGTCGCAACCGTTGCCTCTTGGGTGTAGCTTTGGGATCGACGTTAAGGCTATGCTCGATCAGGTTCCTTGGCACTCCTGGCATATCTGCAGGTTTCCACGCGAAGATGTCGCGGTTGGCTTGCAGGAACCTGACGAGCTCGCCTTCCTATTTCGGGGTTAGGCCGACCCCGATCTTGGTGGTCTTCGACTGGTCTCCTTCCAGTAGTGGTGCGTCCTTGGTCGCCACGTCTTCAGGGACGGCCGCCTTGTGTGGTCCGGGCTCCTTGCTGGGGACCTCGTACTTTGACTGCTTCATCTTCTGAGCCGCTGCGAAGATCTGGGCCATGGCGTTGGGTACCTGAGTGGTAGCCGCAAACTCCACAGCCTCTCTGTCGCAGTTGTATGATCGCCGCAAGTCGCCGCGGATAGAGATGACGCCTCTTGGTCCTGGCATCTTGAGGATGAGGTAGACATAGTGCGAGATGGCCATGAACTTGGCCAACGCAGGACGTCCGAGGATCGCTTGATAGGAGGTCTCGAAGTCCGCCACCTCGAACTTGATGTACTCCGTCCTGTAGTTCTCCTGCGTGCCAAATGTGACTTGTAATGTGACTTGGCCAAGAGGGAGACTGCCATTACCAGGAACAATGCCGTAGAACGGGGATTCGGTGGGAGTCAACATTTTTTCAATGTCGAGTCCCATCCTCTTCAGGGTGCCAGAGAATAGCACGTTCAGCCCCGCCCCGCCGTCGATGAGCACCTTGGTGAGTTGTGATCCTGCCACCGTGGGGTCCAGGACGAGTGGCAATTGCCCTGGTTCATCGTAGCTGTTCCACTGATCTGCCCTGGAGAAGGTAATTGGAACCTCCGAGTACTTTAGGTATCTTGGGACGGCTGGCTCAATTGTCATTATGTGCCGCAAAGCGAGCTTATGCTTCCTCCGAGTGGGGAAACCATAGTCGCCACCCATGATGACCATGAGTACGTTCTTGGGCTTCTGGAACTTGGGCGTCTGGTCCTCGTCATCGTCTTCTTCTTCGTCGTCGGCCCTTTCCTTGTTCTTGGCTTCAGGATCGAGTGGTTCCCTTGCCGTCTTCTTCTTGGCCTTGTTCTCTCGATCCTTCTCGGCGTATATGCGTTGGAGATCATAACATTGGCACATGGTGTGCTTATGCTTTGGGTGCATTGGGCACGGCCTGTCCATGATCTTCTCAACGTCACTCTTGCCGGGGTAGTTCTTCTTTCGGCTTCGCATGTGAAGGACCGAAACGGCGACCAGAGAGGGGGGGAGTGAATGGGAGCCGATAAAAATTTCTTTTCCAAATCCGGCTTTCACCCCAAAATCACTTCCGGACTTCGTGACACAATCTTGCCAAGATCACGCAGCAACTGAGATGCTACTGACCCTAGGAACAAGAAACATGCAGCGGAAACACAGAAAGAATCCTCGATCCAAAAACTTCACCGAAACAGCCACTGGGTGTGTGTACTCGGCACTGCCGGTTTTCAGAACTCGGCACTGCCGAATACACACAGCACAGAAGCACCCCTCGAGTCTATGTACTCGGCAGTGCCGGTTTTCACAACTCGGCAGTGCCGGGTACACGCAAACAGCACAGCCCCAAAGTCAACTCGAGGATGGATCTCCCAAACGGCTTGAGCTCTTGAGGCGAGATTTTGGTCAGATGATCTAGACCTCCAGTGGAGTGTTTTCCCAAAAGATCTCGGCCTCTAGCTCAGTACAACTCCCGAAAACTCAGATCTCGTGATGAACACCATGACATCAAGTTCATCCCGAAAATCTCAAATCTGAAGCGATTCTCGGCGCTTGGGGGCAAAGGATCACCAGCAAAAGAGGCACAAGGCACTCATACGTGAATCCCCCAAAGAAATCCGAGAGAAAACGCCCTAGATAGAGAAGAACGAAAATCCCCCAAAAATAGCTCCGAAAATACCCACGAAAATAGAAAAGGATGAAGGAGCTCGGGAGATCAAATCATGGCACAAAGATGAACAGCACAAACTCAATCACATAACCATGAATTCACCTATACAAACTAGGAATGATTCGAAATAGTTCTAGGTGGAGGGGATGAAGGGAAGAGGAAAACTAAACAAGCCAAATAAAAGATAACTAAAGAGATACAGCCACCAGCCCTGAAGGGGCCTATTAGTAGTCCAAGTGGTGGTGTCCTAAAGACTAAACTACCCCTAAGTGATACATACCCCTCAGGGGCAAATTTGACATTTTGATCTCAGATATTTTCCGGCTCGGGCACCTTCCACTGCAAGCTAGCTTCCCTCCGACGCAAGCCTTGCAGTCACGCCGCGTGTCCTCCGGATCGAAGCTCCTCGACGCCGTTCTTGGGCCAGCCCAGTCGGGTGCATGTACTCGGCACTGCCGAGTTGTTCAACTCGGCACTGCCGGGTACATACAGCCCAGCAGCCCAACGGCCCATCTTCGCCACGTCGAGTCCTCGGTCCTTGGTTTTGAGGCCCAAACCAAGGGAAACCGTCCACCGATGATTTTGTGGCCAAATCACCAAACCCCGCGCGCAAACTTCGGTTGTTAGCCGCCACCTTGCGCCGGCTTCTCGTCCGCGTACGAGCTTCGGTTGTGAGCCGCTACCTCGCACCGGAACCACGTCCCCTTGCTCGTTCTTGCCAGCATGTGAACCGCACTTGATCCACCGGCCACCGGGTCCCTCGAACCAAGCCTACTTGTCTCTCCGCTCCTCGGAGGCCGCCATGGCTAAGACCTTTCGCGCCTGTTCTTCACCTGCACCAATGCAACCAAGCCGCATTCTACACCTGCAATACTTGAGCCAAGGGAAACGTCAATCCACACCACGTTGTCAATCACTCATCACACCAGGAAGCGACCATCCACCGGTCCTCGGACACACCGGGTCCTCAATCTCCCCCTTGATGAGTGCATTGACAACACACACATAGTAACCAATGATATAAAGAAAATGTAAAAGAAATCGAAAACAAGACTCAAGCAAGTGACTAAAAGCAAGAACAAGCCAAATCAAAGTCACTTAGCAAGAGAAAGCTCCAGAAACGCCGACCCTTCAAGAAGAAGCGAAAGGGCTCAACACCATCGGCAAAAGAGCAAAAACACAAAACAAGTCACGAATCCTCCAAATCACTTCTCAGAATACTCAAAGCACTCCCCCTGCATTGATGCAACTCCCCCTGAACAAGTGAACTTGTGCGTGCTAAAAACACTCAAAATGACTCACATGTGCTTCTCTTTTAGAAAATGCAATCTTGCACAAACTTTCAAAATCTTTTCAGAAAATTGTCCCTCTTCTTTTAGAAATGCTCAAGATATTCTCCCCCTTGTTGACAATGCATGAATCAAGGTCAGAAAAGACCAAAGTGCAAAAACCGACGCTGAGTTGCGTGTACTCGGCACTGCCGAGTTGTGAAAACCGGCACTGCCGAGTATACACAGCCAGCACAACGAAAATGCAAAAATGCAACTATAAGCACAAGAACCGGCACTGCCGAGTTGCTCCAGTCGGCATTGCCGAGTATGTACAGGCAGCACAGCAAAAATGCAAAAATGCAACTACAAGCTTCTCAAATATACAATGAGCAATACAAAGTGCTACAAGTTAGAGAAGAGGCATACAAGCTAGTTCATCATGTCACACGGGCATTGCCATCAAGAAGGTGAAGACATATATCCAATTGACAAAGCCATGAGCAAATTGTGGATTTTTATCAAAAATGTCACCGCATGAGCAAAGTCCTAACCATGGATTGTTTAAGCAAAAATAAACTTCATCTCACCAAAATCATGAAAGGACAAGCATTCTTGACAAAAGATCATCATAAACGCCCAAGTTCTACCTCATGTCATGTCAAAGCACGGAGCCATGTGTTCACTTCTCATGGGAGACTTCTCCGGCAAACAACATGCAACCGCTTAGCACCCATGTGTGCAAGTGTGTGCAATGGTGAAAGCATAGAGACATGAGCATAATTTCTGCAAATATATCTTTTTCTCAATCTTTCTTCTTTCATGCATAGACATCTCATTTTTCAAGTTTTTCAAGTTAAGCATGGTACATGAAATGTCTTTGCGACAGAAAGAAGCTTATGCTCCTCCACAAGATAAAGCATGGGCTAAACATTTACAATGACAAAGGTCTTTGACCCAATTGAAAAGAATATCACACCCTAACATGATCTTAAGCAAGATATAGCCATTTCGGCTCAAACAAGACATGCAAAGGCATTTACTCATGGGTGTAGGAATTAAGTTCAGTTTGTCATTTTAATTCGAAAAGAAGCTATCTCAACAGAATATATATCAAGACCATCAAGAGCATAGCCATCCATCCAATCAATCCCTAGCCAGCCTGCCTAAACTCTAAAATGTAGCAAGTTGTACCAATCACTGCATATAGGAGAAGCTCATCCTAAGATATGATACAAAAGATGAAATCAAGATACAAAAGCAAGAAAAATATACATCAAGATACAAAGATGGTACACAAATATACATATGCTACAAGAGAAGCCTCCAAAACTCAGCTCAGAAAACCGCACACACACCAAGTTCCCCTCGCAAGCGGGTGAAGGTAACTTGGTCAAGTGGCTTAGTGAAAATGTCTGCAAGCTGGTTTTGGGTAGAAACGTGGGCAAGCTCAATATCTCCTTTCTCCACATGATCTCTCAGAAAGTGGTACCTCACTTCTATGTGTTTGGTTTTGGAATGAAGCACGGGATTTTTGGCTACGCTTATGGCACTGGTGCTATCACAAAGAAGTGGAACATGGGACATGTCTAAGCCAAAGTCTCTCAAGGTGTATGTGATCCAAAGCAACTGAGAACAACAGCTAGCAGCAGCAACATACTCGGCTTCAGTGGTGGATTGGGCTACGCTAGACTGCTTGCGAGAAGACCAAGACACAAGAGACGATCCAAGAAACTGACACTGACCAGAAGTAGACTTGCGATCAACACGACATCCAGCAAAATCCGCATCAGAAAAACCATGAAGTGCAAGAGTGGAATCGGCAGAATACCAAAGACCCAGCTCAGGAGTAAACTTGAGATACCTGAAAATCCTCTTGACGGCCTGACGATGTGACGTCCTCGGTGAAGCCTGAAAACGAGCGCACAGACACACGCTGAACTGTATGTCCGGCCTCGTCGCCGTCAAGTAGAGGAGGGAGCCGATCATGCTCCGGTACTCCTTCTGGTCCACTGGTTCTCCGTCCTCATCCGCATCCAAAGCTGTAGTCGTACTCATCGGCGTAGTCATCGGCTTGGAGTCGCTCATGTCGAATTTCTTGAGAATGTCCTTGGTGTACTTGCTTTGGTGCACAAATGTCCCATCCTTGGTTTGCTTGATCTGCAGCCCGAGAAAGAACTGCAACTCTCCCATCATCGACATCTCAAATTCCCTGCTCATATCATCTGCAAACTTGGCAACAAGATCATGAGAAGAGCCACCAAAAATGATATCATCCACGTAAATCTGAACGATTAAAAGATCTTTGCCATTTCTCAGCAAGAAGAGCGTCTTATCAACCTTCCCCATCACAAACCCCTTGCTAAGCAAGAACCCTCTCAATCTACCATACCACGCTCTGGGTGCTTGCTTTAGGCCATATAAAGCTCGGTGGAGTTTGTACACTCGGTGTGGGTATCTCTCACTCTCAAAACCCGGGGGCTGCCTCACATACACTTCTTCCTCGATCACCCCATTCAAGAAGGCACTCTTCACATCCATTTGGTACAATTTGAACCCTTTAGCAACTGCAAATGCTAGAAGGATCCGAATTGCCTCCAAACGGGCAACAGGAGCAAATGTCTCCTCATAATCTATCCCCTCCTGCTGCGAAAACCCCTGAGCAACCAACCTCGCTTTGTTTCTCACAATCTCACCACTCTCATCCCTCTTGTTCTTAAACACCCACTTGGTTCCTATGGGATGGCAATTTGGAGGTGGTTCTACTAACTTCCACACCTGATTTCTCTCAAAGTTTTCAAGCTCTTCATGCATGGCATTGACCCAATCGGAATCAGATAAAGCGTGTCCAACATTTTTGGGCTCAAAAGACGCGACAAAAGCAGAATGAGCATAATGAGAGATGTTCTGTGACCTCGACCGTGTAGTGCGTTCATCCATGTTCCCGATGATCTTCGAAGGTGGATGATCCCTCTGTACCAGCCGGGGAGCTTCTCGCCTCGAGATTGCCTCCCCCTCAACATCAGCTTCCACTTGAACTCGATCTGGTGCGCGACTCGACGAAGGTGTAGCAGAGGGGCCGTCGTCGAACGTCGTGGTAGTAGTGGAAGTAGAAGGTACACGATCTCCACACGGTGCCTGAATTCCTCATCATCTTCATCATCAGGCTGTTCTTCCTCAAAGATGGGCTGTCCCAAGTCATCATCACCTGCACACTCAAAAGCAGAAGAGCTACACGGAATGGTCTCGTCGAAGGTGACTTCGCAAGTCTCCATGATTTGGTTAGTTTCAAGATTGAGCACACGATATGCTCGAGAATGATTAGCATAACCAAGAAAAATTCCATCCATCGAACGAGACTCAAACTTGTCCAAATTTCCTTTCTTCAAGATGAAACACTTGCAACCAAAAACCCGAAAGTGACTCACACGGGGGGAACGACCATGGAAAAGCTCATAGCAAGTTTTCTTCTTGAAAGCACGAAGGAAAATCCGATTTGAAACATAGCAAGCTGTGTTCACCGCTTCTGCCCAATACTTCCTAGGAGTCCTATGCTCATCTAGCATCGTCCTAGCCATCTCACAAAGTGTTCTATTCTTTCTTTCAACAACACCATTCTGACAAGCAACATATGGCGACGAGTATTGATGTTCAAGACCAAGATCACGACAGAAGGCATCAAAACGAGTGTTCTTAAATTCCGTACCATTGTCGCTACGAATAGCTCTCATGGCACCACCATTACTCTCGTTTTTCAACCTCAAAATCAGATCTCGAACAAAATCAAAAGTCTCATCCTTCGACGCCAGAAAGAACACCCACGCATACCGAGAAAAGTCATCAACAACCACAAGAACATACCACTTCCCACCAACTGAACGAACTCGAGCGGGGCCAACCAAATCCATGTGCAAAAGCTCCCCTGGACGCTCAGTCATAACATCTGTCAAAGGTGGGTGAGAAGCAGCAACCATTTTTCCATGCCTACACGGTGCACAAACCAAATCTTTCTCGAACTTGAGCTTGGGCAATCCTCGGATAAGGTCAAGAGCACTCAAGCGTGTGAGTAAATCAAAGCTCACATGACCCAATCTCCTATGC
Organism: Urochloa ruziziensis; assembly: GCA_015476505.1. Lineage (NCBI taxonomy): Eukaryota > Viridiplantae > Streptophyta > Magnoliopsida > Poales > Poaceae > Urochloa > Urochloa ruziziensis. The sequence continues at coordinate 12,382,233 of CM027125.1, read as the reverse complement.
CACTTCCAAAGCTCAGAAGAAGTACCAGCGATCAAACAACGTGAAGGACCAAAAGATCGAGAAAAATCAGCACGAAAAATCTGTCCCTCAGGAATGATCATACACACAAGGTCACCTCGAGAATCAAGAATTTTCGAATCACCACGTTTAAAGCGAACCTCATAACCCTCATCAAGAAGCTGAGAAACTGAGAGCAAATTGAAACCAAGATTCTTGACAAGAGCAACTCGCTTCAACATGAAAGTGTCGCTCACCTGAATAGCACCCTCTGACAAAACTCTACCTCTACCCTTATCCCCGAAAGTGATGTACTGCCTGGACACCACCGGGGTGAGACTGGAGAACCACTTACCATTACCTGTCATGTGTCTCGAGCAGCCAGAATCCATCAACCAAAAGTTCTCCAAGCCTCCCACCTGCACAATCAGAACCGAGAACGAGAATGAGCAAATGACTCGACACTGGGGTTAGCACAGAACGAGTCAAACCAGTGTCGGGCCATCTGCTCAAAAGAAGGGTTAGCAAAATCAACTCTACCGCGTGACACCCTCTCGTCTCTCATCAGTCGGACCTCTAGCACCACGCGGGGGAAAACGTGGCCTAGACTCTCTCCTAGCCTCAAAGCTACGGTCGAACCTCCCTGAACCAAACTGACCGCGAAACGGAGGCCGCCTAGCAAACTCACGAACAACAGGAACACCACGACTAGCAACCACAGGAACTGTACGCACAACAGCGTCGCCTCTCGGCCAGGGTGAACGAGACACAGGCACACTACGAGAAGAGTAGTACCTGTCCCTGTTCCCCACCTCCTTCTCTCTTCTCACCTCCCTCTTCTTCCTCCAACAAAACTCCTCAAGGTGACCATCCCTTCCACAATGCTCACAATGGAAGCGGACTGGCTTTGGCTTTGGGGTTTCTCTCGGCTGTGCCCTCTCTCTCGGCTGGTAAACCCCACTCCTCACAAAGGTCACTCTCCTCTGAAAGTTCTCTGACTTAGGTGGAAACTTGGGAGGATCTGGAGTGGTGTCAAGCTTGTTCAGCAGGTGGTTTGGTTTGGGTGTGAAGGTGTTCTTGAGAATGGTTTTTGGTGGGTTTGTGGGAATGTTTGCGGTGGAGCTCTCTGGATCTCTCTCTCTCTCACCACTACTCTCACCAACCTTCTCAGAACCAAGCCCACAACCATCAGCTCTCTTGAAACTCGCAATCAACATCTTGAGCTGAGGCTCACGACCAGACAACCAACCCAAACACTGTCTCAGCTCATCGTTCTCACCTTCCAATCTATTCACACACTGTTCTAGCTCAACATTCTTTAAAGCAACAACATCACAAGCAGAACAGGAATTTGCAATGGGTGATTTAAGTTGTGCTTCAAGTGAACTAATCATGGTGCGTGATTCAAGCAACTGAGCATGCAAAGCAGGACAAGAAGTACAAGCACCTAGCAAAGATGACCTAGACTTCAACTCAGCAAGCTCAACTCTAGCACTCTCTAGTTCATCCAAGCAGTTCATGTGTTTTCTCCTTGAGCACAACAAGATCAGCAATATGCACATCACAGAACGAGCATTCTACCTCATCAGACACAAGAGGAGCATCTTTCAAAACAGCAATCTCAGACTCAAGCGAAGCTGCTCTCTCCCTAGACTCGCAAAGCAAAGACTCAAACTCCATGGCCTTCTTTCCAGTCTCAGAAAGCAAGGTCTCAAGCTCAGCCACTCTATCCTTAGGACTCTCCTAGCAAGGACCTAAACTCCCTCTTCTCTTTGTTGGTCTTCCTAAGCACATCATCGCGGTTATCGACCAACTGCTCTAACCTAGCAATCTCCTGACGCAAAGAGGTGGGATCTGTCAATACCTCATCCTCGGAGTCGGAGTCGGAGTCGTCCTTGCTCTTCACGGAGTCGTGCGCCATGGTGCAGTAGTCGACGGCGGCGAAGGAGATGCCGTTGAAGTTGCGGTTCAAGCTCTTCTTCTCCTTGCGGCGGCCGCGGTCTTCATCCTCACTGCTTGAGCTTGACGACGTGTTGGTGGAGCTCGTGTCGATGTCGCTCGCATCAGCCACCATCGCTCGAGATCTGTGCTTCTTGTGTCCACCGTGCTTGTTCTTGGATCTTCTCTCTTCCTTGTTCTTGTTCTTGGCGCGGTACTCGTCCTTGGGACGGTGCTTGTGGTCGTCTCGCGGGCGGTGCTTGCGGTTGTAGTCGTTCTTGATCTCCTCGGGGCACTCGGCGATGAAGTGGCCCATCTTCCCGCATCTGTAGCACGTACTCCCGGCACGCCTCGAACCCTTGCGGTTCTGGTACATCCTCTCGAACCTCCTCGTGAGCAACGCGAGATCCTCCTCGCTCAGCACCTCATACTCTTCATCTGGAAGGGACACAAGAGAAGACAAAGCAAAGTGTCTAGGAGTGTTAGCATGTCCATATCCAGAGCCACCGACTAGAGCCAGACTATGGGGATCAGTCGGACTCTTAGCCTTGGCAAGCAACTGCCTGTCAACCTCGGAAGACTTCAACTTCGAGAAAAGCTCGTCAACAGAAAGAGTCTCATAGTTTGCCGACTCCATGATCGCCTCAACCTTGGCACCCCACACGGATCTATCAAGTGCTTGCAGGAGCTTGATAGCTCGGTCATGATCCGAGTATGGGAGCACGGTAATGTTGGCTTTCATGTTGTTGACAATAGAAGTGAAACGCTGAAACAAAGCATCAACCGACTCTCCAGGCAAATGAGCAAAGTTCTCATACTCCCTCCTATACATCGAGAAAAGCCTAGCCTTGACATGGCTATCACCACCGTGGGCTACCTTGAGCTTCTGCCAGATCTGGCAAGCTAGGTCCTCGCCCAAAACACGCTCAAACTCCTCGGCAGACAAAGCACGGAACAAGTAGTCAACAGCTCTAGCGTTTGCCTCAAACCTATCCTTTGCATCCTGGGCATCTAAGTTGGTGGGATTGACATAGTTTTCATCTTTCGTCACATCCCACAGCAACTTTCCTTTGCCTCGCAAGAAAGCGCCCATACGCGCAACCCAGTTCGGGTAGTTCTTCCCATCGAAGTGCGGAGGCCCGGAACCCCGATCTTGGTACGCCATCTTTGGATCTTAGACTGGTTAGAGTCGCAAAGACCCGTAACCGGCTCTGATACCAATTGAAGGACCGAAACGGCGACCAGAGAGGGGGGGAGTGAATGGGAGCCGATAAAAATTTCTTTTCCAAATCCGGCTTTCACCCCAAAATCACTTCCGGACTTCGTGACACAATCTTGCCAAGATCACGCAGCAACTGAGATGCTACTGACCCTAGGAACAAGAAACATGCAGCGGAAACACAGAAAGAAACCTCGAACCAAAAACTTCACCGAAACAGCCACTGGGTGTGTGTACTCGGCACTGCCGGTTTTCAGAACTCGGCACTGCCGAATACACACAGCACAGAAGCACCCCTCGAGTCTATGTACTCGGCAGTGCCGGTTTTCACAACTCGGCAGTGCCGGGTACACGCAAACAGCACAGCCCCAAAGTCAACTCGAGGATGGATCTCCCAAACGGCTTGAGCTCTTGAGGACGAGATTTTGGTCAGATGATCTAGACCTCCAGTGGAGTGTTTTCCCAAAAGATCTCGGCCTCTAGCTCAGTACAACTCCCGAAAACTCAGATCTCGTGATGAACACCATGACATCAAGTTCATCCCGAAAATCTCAAATCTGAAGCGATTCTCGGCGCTTGGGGGCAAAGGATCACCAGCAAAAGAGGCACAAGGCACTCATACGTGAATCCCCCAAAGAAATCCGAGAGAAAACGCCCTAGATAGAGAAGAACGAAAATCCCCCAAAAATAGCTCCGAAAATACCCACGAAAATAGAAAAGGATGAAGGAGCTCGGGAGATCAAATCATGGCACAAAGATGAACAGCACAAACTCAATCACATAACCATGAATTCACCTATACAAACTAGGAATGATTCGAAGTAGTTCTAGGTGGAGGGGATGAAGGAAGAGGAAAACTAAACAAGCCAAATAAAAGATAACTAAAGAGATGACAGCCACCAGCCCTGAAGGGGCCTATTAGTAGTCCAAGTGGTGGTGTCCTAAAGACTAAGCTACCCCTAAGTGATACATACCCCTCAGGGGCAAATTTGACATTTTGATCTCAGATATTTTCCGGCTCGGGCACCTTCCACTGCAAGCTAGCTTCCCTCCGACGCAAGCCTTGCAGTCACGCCGCGTGTCCTCCGGATCGAAGCTCCTCGACGCCGTTCTTGGGCCAGCCCAGTCGGGTGCATGTACTCGGCACTGCCGAGTTGCTCAACTCGGCACTGCCGGGTACATACAGCCCAGCAGCCCAACGGCCCATCTTCGCCACGTCGAGTCCTCGGTCCTTGGTTTTGAGGCCCAAACCAAGGGAAACCGTCCACCGATGATTTTGTGGCCAAATCACCAAACCCCGCGCGCAAACTTCGGTTGTTAGCCGCCACCTTGCGCCGGCTTCACGTCCGCATACGAGCTTCGGTTGTGAGCCGCTACCTCGCACCGGAACCACGTCCCCTTGCTCGTTCTTGCCAGCATGTGAACCGCACTTGATCCACCGGCCACCGGGTCCCTCGAACCAAGCCTACTTGTCTCTCCGCTCCTCGGAGGCCGCCATGGCTAAGACCTTTCGCGCCTGTTCTTCACCTGCACCAATGCAACCAAGCCGCATTCTACACCTGCAATACTTGAGCCAAGGGAAACGTCAATCCACACCACGTTGTCAATCACTCATCACACCAGGAAGCGACCATCCACCGGTCCTCGGACACACCGGGTCCTCAGCATGCCAGTCTCCAGAGTCGCGACTGTGTCGTCTGGCTTGCGCTTGTTGTTCTGGGAGCCCTGCTGGCCTTTGTTGTTTTGCCTCTCCCTACCCTAGGGAGGGCCATATTTCCCGAGGTCGCGGTCTTCTTGCTCAGACCACGTCTCGACTTGGTCACGCAGGGCGTCCAGAGTCTTCGGACGATGCAGGCCAAATTGCCTGTCAAAGAACCTGTTGGTGATGCTGTTCTGAAACAAGTCGATGCAGTCGCGGTCAGAGACGTCCACCACCAGAGTCTTGATTTCCATGAAGCAGCGCATGTAGTCACGCGCGCTTTCTCCTTTGTGCTGCTTGCACATGGCGAGGTCGTGTCGAGTCTTGGGGCGACTGTATGTGCCTTGAAAGTTTGACACGAAAATCTTCTTCAGGCGTTCCCAGGAGTCGATGGAGCGTCGTGGCAGGTTTTCGAACCATGTGAGTGGAGCGGGCTCGAGTGCCATTGGGAAGTATCTGCACTTGATAGCAGTGTTGCCACCCGCGCACTCGATAGCCGTAGAGTAGATGCGCAGCCACGACTCAGGGGAGGTCTTGCCGTCGTACATCTCGAAGCCGACTGGTTTGAATGGTTGCGGGTAAACCGCCATCCGGATGTCCCTGGAGAACATTGGGTACTCGTCGTCTTCTTCCCTGTACCCCCGGGTTTCATCACGCCTCTTGGATTCAAGAATGGAGCGCGCGTCGCGATTGGCGTTGATGGTTTGCCGGAGGTCGGCACTGTGTGCCGGCCTGTGGGATGATGTGGCAGCGTCGTTGCGATGAGTACGTCCGCCTCGTTGACGATCATCCTCTGGTCAGTGTGGGGGTGCGCCTTCTGCGCGGTTGGCCTCTCCCAGTCGGCTGGGGTTTGGTGGACGATGCTTGTCGCGGGGAGGTTGACGTCCGCTGCTTTCGACTTCTTCGCTGCGCGATGGTGCGGCGGCGATGGCCTTATCGAGAGTGCGGATCATGTCGTTGATCCTTTCGAGTGCAGCTGCCGTCTCTGGGGTTCTTGGCAGGCTGTGGACGTGATAGGCAATCTCCATGGCGTTGGCCATAGGAGAGTCGTAGCGTGCCACTCGTGCGAACTCTTGAGCGAGGTTGCACCCAGCCATGACGCGATTGCGAGCGTTTATGCGGCGCTGAGCCCTCCTGTTGTTCTGGATTTCTCTGTCCATGGCTGCTTGAGCGGATTCGCCAGCAGGTGCGTCTTCGTTCGTAGAGATATCTCCTTCTAGCTCAAAAGCGTAGCGCGGGTCATTGTCAACGTCGCCAGCTGCTGCTGCGCCAGCCATGAAGACTTGTCGATTGGGTTCGACAGAGTCGCTGGAGCTTGGGGTGACGAGTTCCGTAGAGCTTTCCTCTTCTGGCAGCAGCGGTGTGCCGTGCTGGAACGGCAGGTCGTCAGTAGCTTCAGACCCAAAGAGTACAAAGATCTGGTGGGACTCGTAGACGTCCCGTGGGATCCTGTCTCTTTGGTAGACTGATCTTCCTTCAGGCGTGGCGTAGATCACGAGGTCGTGTTCGCCATCGTCTTGTAGTGTCTCCTCGTCCGAGTCCGAGTGGCATTCGAGGACCGCTTGGCTCAGAGAGTTGGCGTGTCCTGCCATGACTCGGACTGGGACGTCCCGCTTCGAGTCCATGACGGACTCGAACTGGCTCCGTAACGCCTCACAATATGCGTGGGTCGAATTATGGAGTCCGAACGGGAATTGGGGTGGGAGGGTTGTTTGCTTCTCCGTAGTCGTGATCGACTCGGACTCTTGTCTGCGGATGAGGTCCGCGAGCGTGATCTCGCCGAGTTGTTCGGCCAAATCTTCCACGATGGGCACTTGCTCCTGCTTCAACTCCGTGGGTATCTCGATGAAGCTGTAGAAGCCACCCGAGCCGTCGGCGACGTAGACCCATGAGCCAAAGTGGAACTTTGTGCCCTCCTGAGGCACTTCAGCTTGAATGTAGGTCACCATTGCGTTTTCCACGGGATCTTCGAGGAAATCCCCTACCTGGCGCGCCAGATGTCGGTGTTCTACCGTCGATCCTACCGAGGGGTATCCCGAGGTAGTAGAGTTTCAGGTGGGTTTTGCCGAGATCAGGAAAGCAAAGGCAAAGAGACTCAGGATTTTAGATAGGTTCGGGCCGCTTAGAAGGCGTAATACCCTACGTCATGTGTGGTGATTGGTATTGATCTTGGTTGTCTATCTCCCTTGGAAGGGGTCCCTGTCCAGCCTTATATACACGGCGGGCAGGGTTACAAGGTCGGTTTCAAGTAGAATCCTAACCAATTACTACTCGGAGAGTGCTTTACAAGGCAATTCGAGTAGTTTACAAGTCATACGACTAGTTTCCATAACGAGAAGAGTCCTTGCAGTACTCTACTCGTGTTCTTCACGCTTGGTACGACTCTGTCTGGAGATAATCCATGTGTCCCTGTGGGCCCATGGTCGTACCTCCAACAGCCGAGGCCGGAGAGGGCTGGGAGAGGGCACGCCGTGGAGGCTGGCAGGGCACTTGGGGAGGCAGAGCCGCACCAGGGGAAGGCAGTAGTGGCCTCGGATGGCAATGGGAACAGGCGAACGCGGGGGAGCTCCGGCAGCTTGGCGGCCAAGCGGAAGAGGAGGGTAGGGCGGCCGCGAGGGAGCTCGGCAAGGCATTTTATAGGCAGGGGAGGCTGAGGCTTCGGGGTGAAGCATGGGAGTGGCCTGCGTGGGGGCATTGGCCAGGGCCCGCGGTGGAGCTCGGCCGACGGCGAGCGTGCACGTGGCGCACGCGGTGAGGCGGGCTGGGCGGTGCGCGGACGACCACGGCCGTGTGGACGTCGAGGGCGCCGTGACCGTGGGCGCTGCGTCACAAGACATTCGTCATGGTGCGTGCATCATGCCGTGGAAGATAAGGGGTCTCGGGATTGGGCATCGTGGACGGCGGCGCGGACGTCGAGCACGTGGGGCGCCTGGGGTGGAGCAATGGCGTGCGGGCCACGGGTCGGTCGGGCCCGTGGAGGCCAAGGCCTGGCGGTGCTCAGGAGCGAGGTGCCGCGTGGCGTGCGGTTGAATGCGACGAACGCGCGGGTGCGCGAGCGTGAACTCCTGTGTCGACATTTCGTCGAATAGGTGACGGGCGTCCATTCAAGCGCAAAGTTCTCCAAAAACTTGAACTTAACTCAAAAATCTCCAAATAGAAAACTTGTGTCCCACACTACCAGCTACTACTTTTCCAAAGGTCGATCATAGAAAGAGTCCATAGATCAACAGGAAAAGCGAATTGAAAACAGCGTGAACTTTCGGTGAACTTCGGCGCTCTTCGAGTTCATGCTGAGATGACCTGTTCGAGCTAAAATTCCTTCAAATTTTCCATAGCAATACTCAAATCACCCAATACAAAAGTTGTACAGTGTTGCTCGAGGATAAACTTTTGTAATTGCAGCCTGGAGAGATTCAAAATGGTTTGAGAAATACAAGGCTCGCAGTTCTGAGGAGCTGAGAATCCATCCAACTTGACCCTCTTCCCAAGCAAATTTAAAATGCTTAGGGTATGAATAGTTGATAGAGAACATGACCAAAGGAAAGTCCAAACATCAAATATTCAACTTAGGGTAAAGTTCATGCAATGTTATACACGAAATTTCAAATGGCAAGCCTCAACTTTTGAGAAGAATTCCAACTTTCCAGACTTAGAAAATTTTCTATGTCTTTGGCTGAAAACAGGTTTGATTGCTGTTTGACCATGATTTAGAGCATCTTCCACTCAAAATTTTGAAAACCACCAATTGACAAAGTTGTTCCTTATAAAATTTTGGACAACTTTCATATTAACAGATTTTCCAATTATTAAGTGAAATATTGAATTCAAATCAATTCAAGCTCCAACGCTTAGTGCGTGGAATTTTAAAACCATTATTTCATGCGTGGACTTTGGTCATAACCACAAGTTTAATTGTCCATCAAGCCTTAATGAGGTGATTAGACATCAGAGATGTCACAGTCCCTGCCCAGCCTTATATACACATGGGGCAGGGTTACAGGTCGGTTTTACAAGAGTTCTTAGTCTATTACAAGTCAAAATAGTACTCATCAAGTAACTCGAGTACTTTCCTTATGCTACGACTAGTTTCTATTCCGAGTAGAGTCCTATGTCGTCCTGCACCATAGTCTCCATGCCTTGTACTATCCCCATACTGGGAATACTCCATGGGTCCTTGTGGGCCTATGGATGTCCATCCGACAGTAGCTAGCTGTGGGCTAGGTTAGGTGGGTCGGGCTGGTTAGCGGGTTAAATCCCGGTTAAGTTTAGGTTTCCACCTTTTCTATTTTCTATTTAAATTTGAATTCTAATTCAAATTCAAACACCACTCAAATAAATCCAAATAAATTCCAAATGATTATACTAGCATAAATTCATCTTAGCAACCATGTTTAATTTGTTTTTATTTTCTAGGAATCTTGGGGGAAGAATCAAAGATGAAACTCTTATAGTTTACTAATTATATGCACTCCATGAAAAAAATTTAAAATCACATTTTTGCACAATAACATCTGTGATAAAAATCACGGGATGTTAGGTACTCTATCATGATTTAGTCATCAGTTTGGACATTCTTTTTCACATGTTCATGCAGAGATATAGATATAACAAAAGACAAACAGGCTTAAAGTAGTTCTTTCAGTTCATCATCAACATAGATAAGTTGCAATTCATCAACTAGAGCTAAACTAAGCAGTTCATCATTAACACCGAGAACGATAAACCCTAAAATGAGCAAAATGGGCAATTCATTCATAACTAGAGCTAAGTATAAGTAAACGTGCTGGTGTGAAACATAACCAGCATGTTTATGTATCTATTCATGTTGGTTGTAGTTAGTGCCGGTGCAAATAGATTAAATGAACCGGTGCGTGATGATTTTATTGAAAAAGGCTTTGCCCAGGTATGTATGAGCTGATACGAATGGTATCTGCATCCGTTCAAACTACTTTGTGACATGTTGATCGTAATAAAATGGAAAGGTCGCAGCAAAACCAAGGCACTCCACCACCCTGCTGGATTTGCCTGGAAAACGCGTAAATGCAATGGCTGCAGATACTTCCAAAAATATAATCCCTTGTGATATCCTTAAAATCCAAGCGGCCATTTTCTTCACAAATACAGTGCTATTTTTAATGAGAAATCTCACTAGATTCTTCCAACTATATTTTAATTTCAACTGGGAATCCAATGCATGTTTAAGGACACACATAATCTTTTGTGATATTCTATAAAATCTCACTGGCCATTTTCTTCATAAATACAATGTTATCTTTAATGAAAAATCTTACAAGATTCTCCACGACTTGAAATTCCAACTGGAATCCAAGGAGGATAGCTATAGCTCGATCACGGGCCAACATAAAAATGGCAAACTTTCATCTGTAAAAAGGCTGTAAACGGCTTGCTCATCGTCCAGAAGGATACAATGGTGGATTCGCATGCAATGACCAAAAGTGAACTTATAAATAACTTAACGCCATGCAAATATGTGTCAGAGCCCAAGAGATGTGCAATCTCATTTTGATCTGGAACAAGGATTGAATTAATTTACTATATCAGATTTTGGATTCGCATTTATTTTCATGTACACACAGGAAAATCTTTCAGATTTTGGGAGGCAAGATTTTGCCCTTGTCTTCGCCTATAAAATGGCTTGTTGTGCAGGACTCTCAGAGGCAGTGGAGTAGCAAGAAAGATATACACATCATCTCAACTTCTCAAGTAAAGGTTGGAACAGACGTCTCTCTATCTTTATCTTTTTTGCATTGTAGACTAGTTTTTTTTCTTTTTGGCTCCCTGAAGTGTGTCATTGTTGACTAGTTGATTGATACATCATGTCTCGTGATATTATGGTTTTGCTTAATCTTCCTGATATTACCAGACCAAGAATCTCCTTGAAGTTGTTTCTGGCGTATAAAATTATTGACATCTTTATTTTTGTTGCAGCAGTTTTTTTATATGGCTTCCAAGAACCAAGGGTCTGCTCCAAGGGCATTAGTCGTTGAGGATATCAAAGTTGACTGTGTGGTTCTCTTGCGTATGCTGCACAAACTTAACTGCGAGGCCACTGTTGCTCATAATGGCAAAGAAGCTATTGACCTTTTCCTTGAAGGGAAAACATTTGACATCGTTTTCTTTGACAAGGATATGCCTGTAATGACTGGTCCTGAGGTACTTAATTCCTTATTAGATTTGTATTTATTTATTTCCTTTAATTTTTCACTCTGCAGATCCACAATTTCTCCAGAAGTTGTGGAAAAAAAATCAATTTTAGTATTTGCAAATTACGAATAATATATACTTTGGATCAGTTCCTTTATTGTGTTTAGCTTACAGTGACAATAAAAATACGTGTATTTTATATGACACTAGCGAACAATTTCTGTTTATTTTTACGATATACTTTTTCCTGCTCCAGTTACAATTCACTAATGAAACCTTCCCGGGACATTTTCTAGGCTGTGACCAAGATTCGTGCCATGGGAGCTACTGAAGTGAAGATTGTAGGAGTCTCAGCAGATTTTGGTGGCATGGAGGCATTCATGGGAGCTGGTGCTGATGTATTTGTTCCCAAACCCATGAAGCTTGAGACCCTGGATTATATTCTCCAGGAGATCATTGGCAAGAAGAACCTGAGTGGCTAGCTTGTAGCAGCAATAGATGGAGTGCAGCTCATAATATATATGTGGAGTTCTCATTAGATGTTTTGTTATGTGGGGTCGTATAACCTGTTAAGGTGTTTGCTATATGTTTTGTTTGGGGTGTGAACTCAAGTTATAATCTTTCAGTACAATTTTGGATATTTTCAATGATAATTTATGTTTCGGTCAATACTATATATTATTCTTATCTTTCTCGTTTCACACACTCAAAATTTAGAGAACATGCTAAACAACATTACCCTTTTTTTATTCAGTGCATTACACCTCTAGTATATAATTCGCCAATACCAATTTTGCATACAACCACCAATGACTAAGCCCTATGCAGAACTGTTATTACTACTAATTAATTTGGCAACTACATAAATAAATTCCAAATCTAGATTTTTTTAAATATATACCAACATTCCTACCAGGAGGTGAAAACTAAATTTCCGAAATGATGAAATACTTTTCATCTCTGTGGGGCCTGTGCTGGATATTTTCGCCGATGTAGTAGATGATATGGGTCCTATACATTATTGCATGGAAGAAGCACTATGTAAGGAAGTCTAAAAGGAGGTGCGGGTCAATTCTAAAAGGATATGCTGTTTTTTCACGTCTCCATCTTTGCGTCTCCCATAACAGTTATAGGAGACATGGAAAAACCGCATCTCCCATAAGAGACGGTCATTAGAGACGCGTTTTTGGCAACCCACGTCTCTAATGACCACCCTTATTGGAGACGTGGTTTGGCAAACCCCGTCTCCATTGACCCTCTCACTGGACATGTGTTTGCCAATCCGTGTCTCCAATGAGAGGGTCACTGGAGACGCGTTTTGCCAACCCGTGTTTCTAATGATAAATTAAAAAAACGAAACAAGAAATGAAAACAGAAAATAAAATATATATTATATACATGACAAGTATACATGATTCATCCTTTATATAGTACAAATACACAGGTATTTATCCATTATAACAAGCCATGTGTAACATATCATTCATTGCCACAACAGAAAGAACAAACCCTCGTAACCACTAATAACATCACAGTAATACTACTTCAGTAACAGAATACAAAGACTTCAATTTCCAGTGAGGTGAATGTTATACAGTACTCACACCAAAGTGCCCAGGAACGTGTTGCCTGTACGAACGGCAAAGCACATTGCACACAGCAGTAGCTTGTGCTTGTGCAGCAGCGGCTCCATCACCATCTGTTCGATCACATCAGCCAGAATCTGATACCTGATGAAGCATATACATTTTGGTCGTTAAAAGGAATGAAACTGTGCATAGCAAATCTGATATTTCTCAAATAACCTTAAACAAATGAATAAAACAATAATCAGTCAATCTACCATAGAGCTGAGCAGATATTATTTTATTTGAATCAAAATAAAGTTGTTCCAACATTTCTAGAATGTTGTGAATAGGAGGAAATAATTGACAGGGTTTCGCAGGAAATTCATTTATAAAAGATAACTTTGAAGAGCTCCGGCACATGATTGCACTAGTAAAAGCATCCAGTGAGCTAGATAATACAAAGGAAATGCCAACTGTTGGATTTCCTCAATATCCTGATTTTCTTGAGAGAAAAAAGTTACTGATCATGACAATAGGAAATGACGTTTTCATTCATTTTAACAAGTTACCTTTGACACTGACATCTATCCTGCAACATCACAAATCCTTGCATTATGGCCCAACACAGAAAAGGTTCCCCGCACCCTGAAAACTGAGAAGTAGGTAGCGTGATACAGGATACGCAGATGCCATCAGTACGGCACAATAATAGTGATGGGTGTGCACTGCAATAGTAAACAAAAAAGCAACTTGCGTACGTTTCAGATGTTGGTGTCTCTCTTCTGGCATGGCAAGAAGTATAGGATTTGTATGTCAACAGATCAAACCTAGCAATCATTTTTTATTCAATTCTCCATGAAGAATACCTACATTCACACAGATATGAGGGAGGGACATTAGAGGCTTACTAGCCGGACAGGACAAGGGTGGAGAGGCGTGAAACGGCGAGGGGCAAGGAGGGTTGGGCCGGTGACGGGCTGGGAGACACGGCTGACGACTGACGCCACACATCACTACGGGAAACCTAGAGTACGCCGAGTGTCTGAGACACTTGGCATTGAGCCAAAAACACTCCGCAAACTATTTGCCGAGTGTTACACTCGGCAAATAGCACTCGGCGACTGCCGACTCGGCAAACGGTCTCTTTGCCGAGTGTCCTTTTTCGGGCACTCGGCAAAGGTTTTGCCGTGTGTTTGAGACGACACTCGGCAAACTTTTTTGGAAAGAATAAAAAAAGAAGAAAAGACCGGCAGCCCCACCGCCGGCCGCCGCTGCCGCCACCAGCCCGCCGCCGTGGCCCTCCATTGCAGCCCCACCGGCAGCCGCAGTCCCGCCGGATCTGATTGGTAGGCGAGGGAGGAGAAGGCGCTGTAACATCCCGCTAAATCGCTGTCTGTTACTTGTAATGAAAAATCGGAGTTTAAAATTTTTGTATGAATTGTTGTGAGACATGAAGTGTTTGTAATATAAGTACTTGCTCTCTCTCTAAATTCTTAGTAATTTAATTTGTGCACAAATAATTTTTCATACTCTTGCATGAGTGAGTTGGATTTATTTGGATTTATTTGAAATTGTTTTGGTTTCAATAGAGTGAGAAAACTAACAAACCCAATCTAACTCAGCCCAACTAACCTAAGTCTAACATCGCCCCTCTAACTTCTAACCTAATCCGGGCCGCCGGCCTGCTAACTAGCCTGGCCGCTCCCCCGCTCGGCCCAACACCCCTTGGCCCAGCTTCTCCCGGCCCGGCTTCCTTTCCCCTCGCCCGCGTGCGACCCGCACCTCTTCTCGCGGCCCAATTCCCTTGGCCCAACTCCCTCCGGCCCAACATCACCTACCGCCGCCCTCTCTTCCTCTCACCGCCACGCGGGCCCCACTCGTCATCCCCCACCTTTTCCCTTTCCACCTCGGAGTGCCGCCCGCCTCTCTGCTTTTCCCGGCGCCGAGCGCCAGCTCCGCCGCTCGGCCGCGCCCCTCCAATCACGCGCCGCCACCGCGGCCGCTACCGCGTCACCGGCGCCCTCCTTTCCAGCTTGTCCTCCAGCTCCGCCTCGTGCCACGTCCGCCCGCGCGCCGCCGCAGCGGATGCCGTCCGCGTGTCCTTTGGGGCCCGGACGTCGAGGATCAACGCTCCTCGTACAGCCGCACCCCCGCGAACCCTAACCGCCGCTCCCTTAAAAGCCGCCTCCACTCCCTTCCCAGTCCGTGCCGCCGCTGGGGGAAATTTCCCCTTTGCTCCCCTTTGCCGCCGCCGCTTCCCTTCTCCCTCAGCCACCGCGCCGCGACGCCACCGTCGCGAGGGTCAGGAGTGCCGACGCCGCCGTTTGCGAAGAGGAGGAGCCGAAGCCCCAAGACCGGAGCGCCGCATCGTCGTCCCCTGCAACGCCGCCGCCGCTACTTCCTCGCCGTCGACGCCACCGCCAAGTGGAGCACGAAGCCGGCGCCGCCCGTCGCGGGAACGGAGGGAGCACCGCCACCGCGTCGAGCCGCCACGGCGCCACCGTCTCCCCGCTTCGCCTTCACCTCCGACGAGCCCGCGGTGAGCGAGTCGTGCCCAAGCTCATCCTTTCCCCCTTGGTTGCCTGCCCGTTCGTGAGCCGCCGTCGCCGCCGCCCGCAGTCCGCCACGGCGCCGTCTGTGGCCCGGCCTTCGAGCCGGGCATCTTTCTTGTGCAGGTGCCCCGCGCGTGCCACCGCTGCCTAGCCGACCGCGCTGCTACCGTTCCGGCCGTCGCCGCCGCGGCCTCGCTCCGGCGAGCCTCCGCGAACCTCAATAGGGCCGAAAGGCCGGGACTTTAGGCCACCTAAGCTGCCGCCGACCCCCGCTTAGCCCCGCCGAGCCTCGCCGTCGCGTCTTGCCGCCACCACGCCGTCGCTCCGCCCCGTGGCGTGCGCGCCATAACCCTCACGGGCAATTGGTCGAACACCCCGCGCTCGTCTGCCTCGCGCCCCCGCGTCGCCTTTGCCACGTGTCACGCGCTGAGCCGAGCCGCACGACCGCCCGCACGGCCCTTGGCCACACCGGATCGCCCGGCCGTAGAGAATCCCGGCCGCCATGTGTCGCCGCCCCACGCGAGCCGCACCGCAGCCTCCACCGTGCGCAGCCGCAGCCGGATCCCGTGCGGCTGGCTGACGTCAGGGATGACATCGTCGGCCGCCGGCCCATTTACCGCCGAGCCCCTGCCGTCTTGCAAGGAACCCCCTAACTTTTCCGCCTTTCACATTTAGGTCCTTCCACGTTCTGCCCTTTTGCAGTTTAGCCCTTGGCCGACCCTTTTCTCTTAACCCCCTGGTCCTTTTGCATCCAGCCCCCTGGGGATTCTGTTAATTGCAATCTGGCCCCTGCACTTCTGCAGTTAGGCCCTTGGACTTTTTGTTAATCGCGAAAAGGTCCTTCCACCTTGGCAATTTTGCACAGAGCCCCCTTTTCTCTTAAGAAATGGATTTATTCTTTTATAAATCCTTTTTCTTAATATTTAAAAGGGGTTTAACCTTGGAAAATCCATATCTTTTCCATCCTAGCTCCGTTTTGTACCAAACCAGTTGCGTTAGGTTCCTAAAATCGCGCCCTTCACCTCAGGCCTAGCCAAGTGGCGTCCGCGACTTAGTCACGTGACCGCCACGCAAACCTAGCCGGCCAACCTTTGCCCGACACGTGGCGCCGACCCGGTGCCGAGTCGACCGCCACGTGGCTAACATGACTTTTGACCCGTAGGACCGTGGGCCCACCTGTGGGACCCACTGACTGTCAGCCCGGACCCACCTGACCCTTGGGCCCGCATGTTGACATGTGGACCCGCTGACCCTTTGACCGACCCGGTAACCTTTGACCCGTTGACCGAGACCTTGACCCCTTTGACCGTTGACCAGTCAACTTTGACCAGGTCAACGATGACATCATCAGGGCCCGTGATGATGTCATCAACCCCAGACCGCTGCCTTCGCCAGCCCGACTCGCGGTTTAACCCCGAGCCGGCAGTTAACATACCCCAGCTGCTAACTTGTGTTCTAACTTTTATTTCTTTTTCCGAAATGATTTATAAATCCCGAAAATGGATTTAAACTTCGGAAAATCATAATAAATCAACCGTAGCTCAGAAAAATATGAAACCAGTTTCAGTATTTTTCTAAAATTATGACGAACACGATAGAATAGAGTTTGCTATTATTTGGATCTTCATTGATTCTTATTTGGAGTTCATTTGCTAGTAGATGTCGTTGTTTATTTGTATTTGCGTCCAATAGGATCCCCGGAGGACCCGGACTTCTTCGACGACGTCGACTACGCTGAAGACGAAGATAAGGACGATACTCCAGGTTCACGCCCATTCTGCTTCTTTGTACCTATTAGGCATTGCAAGTAGATTTGCTAGCGCTTTATTGCATTGATGAGATGATGATGAGCCCGCATAGCCTATTTATATATCCTGATTCCTTGTTTACCTACTACACTACTATATATGATTGCTATGCTGCTGCTTGCATGTGTGGGATATAGTGGTGGTTTTAAACCTCTTGGCGTGAGTATTTTGGGTGGGAAAACTTGGAGAGTTTCGAACCCCCGGCTGGAGTGAGCAGACATTAACCGACCCTCGGGTCGGGGCTTGGAGGCTATTGGACACCTCCTGTACCGTAGCGGGTACATTGTGATATGATTTGTGATATGGATGGATTTGAGGCGTTGGGCGGCCATACCTATAATGGGTGCCGATTCGCGGACCACGAGGTGGATACGCATTTGACGGGGACTTGCTTGCTCTGGCTTAGGCCGAGTCGGTTGGACCTGGTTACAGGACTTTTACGTACGCACCGCTTACCCTTATGGGAGGGGTTCCAGCCATTCTCTAGTTAGTCGGTACCATTGCTGTGGAGTAGTGTGCTAGGATTGGGCTTGCCGTTTCACGAGGGTGTACGGAGCCTGGCTGCGTTCAGCCCTTGTTTCCGAGACTCTCAGCGCCTGTGTGGTGCTAGGGACTCACGATCCCGGATCGTTCGGTTTACTGAATGGGTCCAAGTCCGGGAATGCAGGATGGTACCGGTCTGATTAGGGAGTCGTGGTTGTGGGTTGTGTCTCGATCGGCTTGCAACCGATCGCAGCCCGAGTGGTTCCAGGTGTACACGCTCTGCAGAGTTAGAATCTATACGTATAGCCGCGTCCTCGGTCATGGACACCCCCTGTATACTGGCTTCTTCTGATTAGTGTTTTGGGACTTTCTACCTCCCCCTCTTCTAAAACTACAGGTTGGGATGAGAGCTGCTAGTTCAGGATAAGGTCCGGCGTTTGCCGTTGAGATGGGAAAGGTCGGAAGCTTTCCCATCGACTCGAGAGGAGAAGGTGGTGAGGATGAGACGGGAGTCTGGTGTGCCAGAATAGCCCGTGCTGTTGTGATATAGTTGGGGATGATGATGATGGTATTTTATACTTTGCCGCTGCATAGGAAACCCGAGCCTTTCCTTGATATATATTTTTACCCTTTAGATTATAGGCCACTTAAAGCTTGCATTCAGATGGTGACGTGAACCTATCCCATTCCTTGGGGATAGTTTGTGAGTTGCAGGTTAGGACTTGGTGTTCAAGTCCGAATGTGTTAGATGGGTAGCGCTGCTTCGCTCAAGGATGCCTGTGGATTGAAGATGAAGACTTGAAGACTTAGCTACCGCTACGCAGGATTTCCGCTTGTCGCTCAGCCTGTGAGGCTTGTACTATACTCGTATTCCATTTGGTATGGATGTAAACCTCTCTTTGTAATCTAATATTCTTTGTATGACTATGATATTATGCTGAGATGAGTTCTGTACGTGATAGCTACTGATCCAGGGACTATCACAAGGGTACAGAGAGTCGGATTCTCGATTACGAAAATCCGGTTCGTCACAGTTGGTATCAGAGCCATACTTGACCGTAGCACGCTACCTTAGACTGGTCGATAGCTTTAGGACATCCTAAACGCTCTATTTATATACTCCCTTGATATATTTTGAAATCTGCCCCTCTCTGCCTTGAAAAATCTTCTATCTTACCTACGTCAAATCAATTCTCTCTCGTAGCCCAATCAAGTTGAGACAGAAGGATGACAGACAGAAGATCAACGACCCTATCATTAGAACCTACCATTTTGACTATGCCACGAAGTAGTTCCTAGGCTAGAATCCTCACTGCTTGAGTGCATGGTTCTTCTTTGGAACTTCTGATCTTTATGCTTCTTCATCAGTGAGTGTAGGACTTTTTAGTAGTTGTTTTCTTGTTTGTGCTTGTCTCTGCTTTTAGTTAGTAATCGAACCGACCTAACTAGACTTGCCCTCCACCTTGCCTTGTAGAACATGGAAGGAGAACAAGATGAAGCCAACCGAGGCCCGAATCCAGAACCGAGCCTTGTCCAAGCATTGGCAAATCAGACTCAGATTCTTCAGCAAGTGACAGATACCCTAGTTTCGCAGCAAGAAACACCTGAGGAGAAGCGATGGAAGAGAATCAGAAGCTTTCTCAAGCTGAAGCCACCCACTTTCGATCAGGCCAGAGAACCCCTTGATGCCGCTGATTGGTTAGAGGAAATTGAAAAGAGATTGGACCTGACTGCTTGCACAGAAGAAGAATGTGTGGATATTGCTACCTATCAGCTGACCGGTACCGCCAGAGCTTGGTGGAATGACTTCTACAAGTCACACAAGGACCCTGCTCATATCTCTTGGAAGGAGTTCACCGAAGCCTTCCTGAAATTTCACATCCCGAAGCAAGTATGGGTCAACAAAGCAGAAGAGTTTTTCAGGATCTCTCAAGGAAACATGACAGTGCAAGAGTATGCAAGCCACTTCACCAGAATGATGCGATATGTCCCTGACCATACGAATTCTGATGAGAAGAAACAGTTTTGGTTTCACCAAGGTCTAAACTACGAGATCAAGATCATCTTGGCAGGAGTTGACCACCCTTCGCTGAGGCATATGGTGAATCGAGCTATGGCGGTTGAGAAAGAGCAGATCAGCAAGGAAGAAAGCCTTAGAGCTAAGAGAAGACGAGCTGAACACCAGCCACACCTTGGCCCACCTCAGAGGCCGCAAGACAGACGAAGCAACCTACCAGACCCCAGAAGAGACTTCCAGAGAAGCTACCTCATGCAACATGCTCGAGAAGAAGACATGTTAGGACAAGAACCCGAGCAAGCTCATATCACAGACAGAGTTGTGATCAGATGCCGCAATTGTAGGAGCATCGGACATCGTACCTTTGAATGCTCCGGGAAGAATTGTATGAACAAGTCCAAGTCGGGAAGAACAGCTACGCCTACGAGAAGATCATCCCAGGCACCTGACAGAGCAGATCACGGAAGACTGAATCACCTGACAGAAGAAGATGCCAAGGATGCACCTGAAGTTGTTATGGGAGAGTTTCTAGTCAATGGTGTGAAAGCGTTAGTTCTGTTTGACTCAGGAGCAACAAGCTCATACATATCCTCGAAGTTTGTCACAGAGCAGTCAATCCCGACCACACCGAGATGGAAACCCATCATCACTAGCTCACCGCTTGGAGATATCAGATGCTCAGAGATTTGCAAGTCCGTGCGTATCTTGATCAACGGCCATGAGTTCTTAGCAGACTTGACAGTACTGAAGTCGGATGGCATAGAAGTGATACTAGGAATGGATTGGTTAACAGAACACAAAGGAGTTATCTCATGCTCACCTAGACTGGTTCGTTTGGAGCACCCAAGAGCAGGAAGCATACAGTTTGAGCCTTTGAAGTCTGGAGATGTACCCATGGTGTACAGTCTCATGACCAAGACCCTAGGAGAAATACCAGTGGTATGTGAGTACCCAGACGTGTTCCCGGAAGAACTACCTGGTCTGCCACCGGATAGAGATGTGGAGTTCATGATTGATCTAGTACCCGGAACCGCACCGATAGGCAAGAGACCTTATCGCATGACAGTTGAAGAATTGGGAGAGTTGAAGAGGCAACTGAAAGATATGCTAGACAAGAAGATCATCAGGCCTAGTGCCTCACCATGGGGATCACCAGTGTTGTTTGTTAGAAGCAAGGATGGATCCATGAAGATGTACATTGACTACCGATCTTTGAATGCAGTCACCATCAAGACCAAGTACCACTTGCCCAAGATTGACGTTCTGCTTGTCCAGTTGAGGAAAGCAAAGTACTTTAGCAGGATTGATCTCAGATCAGGCTACTATCAGATGAAGATCCGTGAAGCCGACATCCACAAGACAGCTTTTGTCACCAGGTATGGACAATATGAATTCACCGTTGTGCCATCAGGATTGACCAACGTACATGCCTGTTTTATGGAGTTGATGAACCGAGTGTTCAGAGAAGAACTAGATAAGTGTGTCGTTATCCTCACCGACGACATCTTAATCTACTCAGAGTCTGCTGAAGAGCATGAGCAACATTTGAGAGTTGTGCTAGATAAGCTCAGACAACACCAGCTATATGGAAGTTCAGTAAGTGTGAGTTCTGGCTAGAACAGATTGCCCTACTCGGCCATGTATTCTCATCAGAGGGAGTAGCAGTTGACAAGGAGAGTGTTAAGGCCATATCAGATTGGAAGCAACCAAGAAACGCCGCAGAACTAAGAAGTTTCCTTGGATTGGCAGGATTCTACCGAAGATTCATCGAGAATTTTTCGAAGATTGCAAGACCCATGTCAGAGTTATGCAAGAAGAAAAACATACCATTTGTTTGGTCAGACAAATGTGAATCCAGCTTTCAAGAGCTCAAGACCCGACTTACGACTACCCCAGTGCTGACACTTCCAGATACCAGCAAAGACTTCATAGTATATTGCGATGCATCCAGACAAGGAATTGGATGTGTGTTGATGCAAGACAACAAGGTCATAGCATATGCTTCTCGCCAGCTCATGAAGAATGAGGCGAACTATCCTATTCATGACCTAGAACTAGCTGCTGTAGTGCATGCATTGAAGATATGGAGACATTATTTGATTGGCAACAAGTGTGACATCTACACCGACCACAAGAGCTTGAAGTACTTCTTCACCCAGTCAGAGCTGAACATGAGACAGAGAAAGTGGTTAGAGTTGATCAAGGATTATCACTTAGAGATTCACTACCACCCCGGCAAGGCTAACGTAGTAGCCGATGCCTTGAGCAGGAAGAGCTATTGCAACAACCTAATGGTGAAAGAGAGCCAGCCAGAGTTGCATGAACAGATGGAGAAGTTGAAGCTTGAGATAGTTGAAGCAGGTCAACTGAATGAGTTGAGAGTGAAGTACAACCTAGAAGAGCGCATCAGGCAAGCGCAGAAGCAATGCCCAGAGATAAAGAAGCTGATTGAGTTCATCGGTAAAGGAGAAGCCCCTAACTACCGCATTGATGATCAGGGAACCGTATGGTTGAAAGATCGGATTTGTGTCCCTCAGGATGAAGCAATCAGAAAGACGATACTCACTGAAGCACATGATTCGAGGTACTCGAATCCACCCCGGATGTACCAAGATGTACCACGACCTCAAGAGTCGATTCTGGTGGAAGAAAATGAAAGTTGACATAGCAGAGTTCGTCGCCCGATGTGACGTTTGCCGAAGGATCAAGGCCGAACACCAAAGGCCCGCAGGACTTGCTTAAGCCCCTTGACATTCCATTGTGGAAATGGGAAGATATCAGCATGGACTTCATCAATGGATTACCCCGAACTCAGAAAGGAAATGATGCAATTTGGGTCATTGTGGATAGACTCACAAAGGTAGCTCACTTCATACCCATCAAGGAAACACACCGAGTGGAACAGTTAGCCGATCTCTATGTTACTAACATCCTGAGATTACACGGAGCACCGAAGACTATTGTCTCTGACAGAGGACCCCAATTCACAGCGAACTTCTGGAAGCGTGTACATGATGCTATGGGAACCTCACTAGAGTACAGCTCAGCTTACCACCCTCAGACCGATGGTCAGACTGAGAGAGTGAACCAGATCTTGGAAGACTTGCTAAGAGCATGTGTACTGACGTACAAGTCAGATTGGGAGAAAAGCTTGGCATTTGCAGAGTTCTCATACAACAACAGCTACCAAGCTAGCTTGCAGATGTCACCATTTGAAGCCCTCTATGGCAGAAAGTGCAACACACCACTGATGTGGTCAGAAGTTGGAGAAAGACAATTCTTTGGACCGGCAACCATTAAAGAAGCTGAGGAGAATGTAGCCAAGGTCAGAGAGAACCTGAAAGCTGCTCAGAGCCGACAGAAGAGCTATGCTGACAAGAGAAGGAGAGATCTCTCGTTTGAAGTTGGAGAACATGTGTACTTGAAGGTGTCACCACTTAGAGGTACGAAGAGATTTCACATCAAAGGGAAGCTGTCCCCTAGATTCATTGGCCCTTATCAGATCATCGAGAAGATCGGGAAACTCGCTTACAAGCTACAGCTACCAGAAGAGTTGACAGGAGTCCACCCAGTTTTCCATGTGTCCCAACTCAAGAAATGCTTCAGAGTGCCAGAGGAGATCGTGACCCCAGAAGCCTTGAATTTGCAAGATACCTTGGAGTACGTGGAGTACCCAGTGAAGATTCTCGACAGAGCGAGAGAAACAGACAAGAAGGACCACCATCCCCTACTGCAAGGTTCAATGGAGCAACCACACCGAACGTGAAGCCACATGGGAGAAGGAGTCCGACTTGAAGGAGAAGTACCCTCACCTGTTTGAAGACCAGATGTAATCTTAATCTCGAGGACGAGATTCTTGTGAGGGGGGGGAGACTGTAACATCCCGCGAAATCGCTGTCTGTTACTTGTAATGAAAAATCGGAGTTTAAAATTTTTGTATGAATTGTTGTGAGACATGAAGTATTTGTAATATAAGTACTTGCTCTCTCTAAATTCTTAGTAATTTAATTTGTGCACTAAATAATTTTTCATACTCTTGCATGAGTGAGTTGGATTTATTTGGATTTATTTGAAATTGTTTTGGTTTCAATTGAGTGGGATTTGTATTTGAATTCAAACTTCAAATACAAATCAAATAGGAAAACTAACAAACCCAATCTAACTCAGCCCAACTAACCTAAGTCTAACATTGCCCCTCTAACTTCTAACCTAATCCGGGCCGCCGGCCTGCTAACTAGCCTGGCCGCTCCCCCGCTTGGCCCAACACCCCTTGGCCCAGCTTCTCCCGGCCCGGCTTCCTTTCCCCTCGCCCGCGTGCGACCCGCACCTCTTCTCGCGGCCCAATTCCCTTGGCCCAACTCCCTCCGGCCCAACATCACCTACCGCCGCCCTCTCTTCCTCTCACCGCCACGAGGGCCCCACTCGTCATCCCTCACCTTTTCCATTTCCACCTCGGAGTGCCGCCCGCCTCTCTGCTTTTCCCGGCGCCGAGCGCCAGCTCCGCCGCTCGGCCGCGCCCCTCCAATCACGTGCCGCCACCGCGGCCGCTACCGCGTCACCGGCGCCCTCCTTTCCAGCTTGTCCTCCAGCTCCGCCTCGTGCCACGTCCGCCCGCGCGCCCCCGCAGCGGATGCCGTCCGCGTGTCCTTTGGGGCCCGGACGTCGAGGATCAACGCTCCTCGTACAGCTGCACCCCCGCGAACCCTAACCGCCGCTCCGTTAAAAGCCGCCTCCACTCCCTTCCCAGTCCGTGCCGCCGCTGGGGGAAATTTCCCCTTTGCTCCCCTTTGCCGCCGCCGCTTCCCTTCTCCCTCAGCCACCACGCCGCGACGCCACCGTCACGAGGGTCAGGAGCGCCGACGCCGCCGTTTGCGAAGAGGAGGAGCCGAAGCCCCAAGACCGGAGCGCCGCATCGTCGTCCCCTGCAACGCCGCCGCCGCTACTTCCTCGCCGTCGACGCCACCGCCAAGTGGAGCACGAAGCCGGCGCCGCCCGTCGCGGGAACGGAGGGAGCACCGCCACCGCGTCGAGCCGCCACGACGCCACCGTCTCCCCGCGTCGCCTTCACCTCCGACGAGCCCGCGGTGAGCGAGTCGTGCCCAAGCTCATCCTTTCCCCCTTGGTTGCCTGCCCGTTCGTGAGCCGCCGTCGCCGCCGCCCGCAGTCCGCCACGGCGCCGTCTGTGGCCCGGCCTTCGAGCCGGGCATCTTTCTTGTGCAGGTGCCCCGCGCGTGCCACCGTTGCCTAGCCGACCGCGCTGCTACCGTTTCGGCCGTCGCCGCCGCGGCCTCGCTCCGGCGAGCCTCCGCGAACCTCAATAGGGCCGAAAGGCCGAGACTTTAGGCCACCTAAGCTGCCGCCGACCCCCACTTAGCCCCGCCGAGCCTCGCCGTCGCGTCTTGCCGCCACCACGCCGTCGCTCCGCCCCGCGGCG
The DNA here is from genome assembly GCA_015476505.1 of Urochloa ruziziensis. NCBI lineage: Eukaryota > Viridiplantae > Streptophyta > Magnoliopsida > Poales > Poaceae > Urochloa > Urochloa ruziziensis. The sequence continues at coordinate 12,357,353 of CM027125.1, read as the reverse complement.
TGCGCGCCATAACCCTCACGGGCAATTGGTCGAACACCCCGCGCTCGTCTGCCTCGCGCCCCCGCGTCGCCTTTGCCACGTGTCACGCGTTGAGCCGAGCCGCACGACCGCCCGCACGGCCCTTGGCCACACCGGATCGCCCGGCCGTAGAGAATCCCGGCCGCCACGTGTCGCCGCCCCGCGCGAGCCGCACCGTAGCCTCCACCGTGCGCAGCCGCAGCCGGATCCCGTGCGGCTGGCTGACGTCAGGGATGACGTCGTCGGCCGCTGGCCCATTTACCGCCGAGCCCCTGCCGTCTTGCAAGGAACCCCTAACTTTTCCGCCTTTCACGTTTAGGTCCTTCCACGTTCTGCCCTTTTGCAGTTTAGCCCTTGGCCGACCCTTTTTCTCTTAACCCCTGGACCTTTTGCATCCAGCCCCCTGGGATTCTGTTAATTGCAATCTGGCCCCTGCACTTCTGCAGTTAGGCCCTTGGACTTTTTGTTAATCGCGAAAAGGTCCTTCCACCTTGGCAATATCATATAATCGCGAAAAGGTCCTTCCCCTGTTCTCTTAAGAAATGGATTTATTCTTTTATAAATCCTTTTTCTTAATATTTAAAAGGGGTTTAACCTTGGAAAATCCATATCTTTTCCATCCTAGCTCCGTTTTGTACCAAACTAGTTGCGTTAGGTTCCTAAAATCGCGCTCTTCACCTCAGGCCTAGCCAAGTGGCGTCCGCGACATAGTCACGTGACCGCCACACAAAGCCTAGCCGGCCAACCTTTGCCCAACACGTGGCGCCGACCCGGAGCCGAGTCGACCGCCACGTGGCTAACATGACTTTTGACCCGTAGGACCGTGGGCCCACCTGTGGGACCCACTGTCTGTCAGCCCAGACCCACCTGACCGCTGGGCCCGCATGTTGACCCGCTGACCCTTTGACTGACCCGGTAACCTTTGACCCGTTGACCGAGACCTTGACCCCTTTGACCGTTGACCAGTCAACTTTGACCAGGTCAACGATGACATCATCAGGGCCCGTGATGACGTCATCAACCCCGGACCGCTGCCTTCGCCAGCCCGACTCGCGGTTTAACCCCGAGCCGGCAGTTAACATCCCCTAGCTGCTAACTTGTGTTCTAACTTTTATTTCTTTTTCCGAAATGATTTATAAATCCCGAAAATGGGTTTAAACTTCAGAAAATCATAATAAATCAACCGTAGCTCAGAAAAATATGAAACCAGTTTCAGTATTTTTCTAAAATTATGACGAACACGATAGAATAGAGTTTGCTATTATTTGGATCTTCATTGATTCTTATTTGGAGTTCATTTGCTAGTAGATGCCGTTGTTTATTTGTATTTGCGTCCAATAGGATCCCCGGAGGACCCGGACTTCATCGACGACGTCGACTACGCTGGAGACGAAGATAAGGACGATACTCCAGGTTCACGCCCATTCTGGTTCTTTGTACCTATTAGGCATTGCAAGTAGATTTGCTAGCGCTTTATTGCATTGATGAGATGATGATGAGCCCGCATAGCCTATTTATATATCCTGATTCCTTGGTTACCTACTACACTATTATATATGATTGTTATGCTGCTGCTTGCATGTGTGGGATATAGTGGTGGTTTTAAACCTCTTGGCGTGAGTATTTTGGGTAGGAAAACTTGAAGAGTTTCGAACCCCCGGCTGGAGTGAGCAGACATTAACCGACCCTCGGGTCGGGGCTTGGAGGCTATTGGACACCTCCTGAACCGTAGCGGGTACATTGTGATATGATTTGTGATATGGATGGTTTTGAGGCGTTGGGCGGCCATACCTATAATGGGTGCCGATTCGCGGACCACGAGGTGGATACGCATTTGACGGGGACTTGCTTGCTCTGGCTTAGGCCGAGTCGGTTGGACCTGGTTACAGGACTTTTACGTACGCACCGCTTACCCTTATGGGAGGGGTTCCAGCCATTCTCTAGTTAGTCGGTACCATTGCTGTGGAGTAGTGTGCTAGGATTGGGCTTGCCGTTTCACGAGGGTGTACGGAGCCTGGCTGCGTTCAACCCTTGTTTCCGAGACTCCCAGCGCCTGTGTGGTGCTAGGGACTCACGATCCCGGATCGTTCGGTTTACTGAATGGGTCCAAGTCCGGGAATGCAGGATGGTACCGGTTTGATTAGGGAGTCGTGGTTGTGGGTTGTGTCTCGATCGGCTTGCAACCGATCGCAGCCCGAGTGGTTCCAGGTGTACACGCTCAGCAGAGTTAGAATCTATACGTATAGCCGCGTCCTCGGTCATGGACACCCCCTGTATACTGGCTTCTTCTGATTAGTGTTTTGGGACTTTCTACCTCCCCCTCTTCTAAAACTACAGGTTGGGATGAGAGCTGCTAGTTCAGGATAAGGTCCGGCGTTTGCCGTTGAGATGGAAAAGGTCGGAAGCTTTCCCATCGACTCAAGAGGAGAAGGTGGTGAGGATGAGACGGGAGTCTGGTGCGCCAGAACAGCCCGTGCTGTTGTGATATAGTTGGGGATGATGATGTTGATGGTGTTTTATACTTTGCCGCTGCATAGGAAACCCGAGCCTTTCCTTGATATATAAATTTTTACCCTTTAGATTATAGGCCACTTAAAGCTTGCATTCAGATGGTGACGTGAACCTATCCCATTCCTTGGGGATAGTTTGTGAGTAGCAGGTTAGGACTTGGTGTTCAAGTCCGAATGTGTTAGATGGGTAGCGCTGCTTCGCTCAAGGATGCCTGTGGATTGAAGATGAAGACTTAGCTACCGCCACGCAGGATTTCCGCTTGTCGCTCAGCCTGTGAGGCTTGTACTATACTCGTAATCCCATTTGGTATGGATGTAAACCTCTCTTTGTAATCTAATATTCTTTGTATGACTATGATATTATGCTGAGATGAGTTATGTACGTGATAGCTACTGATCCAGGGACTATCACAAGGGTACAGAGAGTCGGATTCTCAATTACAAAAATCCGGTTCGTCACAGGCGCCGCTGCCGAGGACGGCCTGCGCTCCGCCGCCGCCACTGCTGGGGCCGCGCCCGGCTGCTGCGTCGCACGCGCCGGCTCCGGCGGCGCTGCCCCCGCCGGCTCTGCGCACGTCGTTCGGCTGATGCGCCGCTGCTGCGCCGCCCGCGGCCGCCGGAGCCCGGCCCGAGTCGGCCCGCCGCCCCCGCCGGCTCCGTGCCCGCGGCCGTCGGAGCCCGGCCAGAGTCGGCCGCGCCACCCCTGCCAGCTCCGTGCCCGCGGCCGTCGGAGCCCGGCCGCAGTCGGTTGCGTCGCCCGCGCCGCCCGCCGTGCCTCCCGCGCCAGCCATGGGGAGAGGAGAGAGAGAAAATGAGAGAGATGAGAGAGGAGAAGGCCGGCCGGCTGTTTGACTTGGGTGAGAGAGAGATGGATCCAGGTGATTGGGTGTGGACCAATGGGAGAGCTCCGTGTTCAACCTTTGGATTGATGACGTGGCAATGTGTTTCTTTAACTGCCTTTTGATGCATTTTAACATAATTAAATGAGCTCAAATCAAAAGTTGTAAACTACAAAGTTTTATATCTCGTCTAGATCTACAACTTTGGTATAAAATTTATTTACATCCGAGGTCATTTGAAATTTTTAAAATTTTAAAATTTGAAATCGGAAGGCTTATAATGATATTTTGAAGTATAAAACATTGTCAAATAAAAAAGTGTACAACTACAAAGTCTTAAATCTCGTCTAGCTCTACAACTTTGGTATAAAATTTATTTACATCCGAGATCATTTGAAAATTTTAAAATTTGAAATAGGAAAGCTTATAATGATATTTTGAAGTATAAAACATTGTCAAATAAAAAAGTTATCAACCGTAAAGTTTTACATTTCATCAAGCCATACACCTTTGGTTTAAAGCTTTTTTTCATTTGAGATCATATAAAAGTGTTTCTATTCAAAAAATACATTCACTAACACTCTCACATAGAATAACACATATACTTCTTGTGAGATATTTCGATTTTGTAAACATGGTTGTGACAAAATGTGTGAAATCTTCTCAATATTTTACCACATCCTCCATGTGTGACACCATCACATCATGCCAAATCTCATGATTTTTAGACTTTATTTGCTTTTTTAGAATTTAAATTACTCTCATCTTTGCCGAGTGTCAACAAAAAAACACTAGGCAAAGAAGCTCTTTGCCAAGTGTCAAAAAATACACTCGGCAAACATCCATCTTTGCCGAGTGTATTTTGGTGACACTCGGCAAAGCGTTTATTTGCCGAGTGTCAAAACCTTTGCCGAGTGTCTTTTTTTTTACACTCGGCAAAGGGCTTGTTTGCCGAGTGTCCGAAAAAAGACACTCGACAAAGATTTGACACTCGGCATCTATAGGTTTTCCCGTAGTGCATAGAGGTGCGGGCCGGCGCCGGGAGGGGTGGCATCGCGTGGCGGAGGCGCACGACCATGGAAGCGCCAACGACGAACGGGGCGGCAGCGGACAGGACTCCAAACCCTAGTTGCCCATGGACACCAGGGGCAAGCGTGAGGACCTCGTCTCCGGTGGCAGTGGCGGAGGGAGGGGGGCTGAGGGGTGGGGTGGGGGGGCAGGCACCTCAATGCTCTACTAATCCTCCTATATTATATAGTTAACTTCTCTATATCATATAATTACTTATAAAATTCTCTACCAGTCCCTACGCCATATAGTCGATAAATCCCCCACCAGGCCATAATTTATTCACTACGCCATTTTTCCTTTCGCGCGTCTTTCTTTTTCGCCGCTCGCAATGGCCTACGTGTCTGTGAGATTGTGACCGCACGAAAGACTGTCTTTCTCACTTTTGAGAAATGACTTTGATTAATTTTATATTAAAAATATTAATATTTATGGTATATAATTAGTATCATTGGAAATATCTTTTAGTCTAGTTTTTTCATAAATTTATTTAAAAATACAAATATATGTATTTTTTATAAATCGAGACAAACTCGTGGCATATACACCCAAAAAGACTCTCTTTTAGGGACAGAGGGAGGGAGTACTATTCAAGCTGATAAATTATGGATGCACGTGCATACTTTTTTTTTGCATGCTGATAATTTTTACCAAGCTAAACAAGTAGGTGTATATAAGGTCTAACCTTTTTAACTTTTTAAGAAAAAGCATTATGCTATTAAATCACAACTGATTCGTTGTCTGATTGGTTGCTTGCATTAATCTGTACCCCCAAGGTCCTGAGTTCCCCGGCCCACTCGAGCGACCAGCCGAGCGGCTTTTTGACTTGACAGCGGTTTTTCTCGGTTGACCTCGGCTTATTCCAGTTTTACAAATGAACGCTCGATTTACCTCGGCTGAGCATCTTCAAGAGCTCTTGTATTTTGTTTGTTAAATATGAAAATTATACCCCTTTGTAAAAATAGAAGTCCCCTAATTCAATGGCCTAATCCAAGAGACATGCTAAAACGTGGCTTCTATAGCAAACGAGCAGCGTTGGGCAAAGATAGCAAGCGAGGACGGTAGGATACCAATCCTCGATTTATAGCAAAGCAGATAGAAGAGCTGTTGGATGGAAGTTTTTTGAATTCTTTTCTTTTTTTAGCCAAAGGAAGTCCATATGCAAGAGCTCTTGGAGATGCTCTTGTTTTGGTTTTATAAACAAACGCTTGGTTTCACCCGGTTTAATCCCTGTTTCACACCGTATCTCTTCTCTTTACCTAATAGAAGCAAGGTCTCTGCCAAATTATGGTCTGTCAACACCGAAATCCGGTCATTAGGCCGCATAACCTGGAGAAAACGGTCATTAGGCCAAATTTTTGCTAGAACTAGATTCCCCACGCGTTGCTGCGAGATGTTTGCTATACTTTTTAACAATTATTATCGGATGATATTAAAAAATAGTAAAAACTTGACAATTTTGTTTTTGACACGACATTAAATTATTTAATTAAGGGATACTTGAGTACAATATAATTGTGGTAATATATAAAACAGAATTTATAATTATTGAGAAAATAAATCTTTCAATTACTTGGAGTCTTATTAAGAAATTTCTCTCACATGTGGTGACTTCTAGTGGGTCGCACTTATTTAGTTAAGGTGATACTTTGCGCGTTGCTGCAGAAATTTTTTAAATAAATTTGAAGATGAAATTTAAAAATAGAAACACTAAAGTGATTGCATCACGACATTCTTTTGCAAACAACATTATACATGAAAACATGTTCATTTTATTGAGAGAGAATGACTTGGAAATTTTGTCATGGGGGAGTTAATGCATCTTAGTGGAAAATGATGATGTGTCTTAGTGGGAGGTGATGATGTGACTTCATGAGAGTTGAGAGAAATTTTTAGTGAGGATCTCCTATATAGTTATAGTAGATATCTATCAGTTTTAACTTTAACCTATATAATTCTTCAACTCAACTATTCATTATATCACTAACTTTTTGTTTTTAACAAAAGAGTTCCTAAAGATAAAAAAATCCACAACTACATTTTACCGTAGAATATGACCTCGTCTCTGATTCTAATATATATCTGATCTGAGTCACCAAAACTTATGTCACATGGCAAAGATCACTACTGCATGAACTTATCATGCATGTGCTAGTAGGCGTCAGTATGGTACTCAGCTGCCGCTGCTACTTATTTGCGTACGTATCAAGCACATGATCGAATTATACCCATCGAGGCCAAGCACAGATCATACAACGATATGGCCGCAATTGGATGTGATAGAACGCTGAAAAGGCTTTTACTTTATGTTTTCGTTTCACATACTAAATATGCAAATTAAATATTTTATTTAATTAGGTTATATATTTTCTACCTCAACCGAACCGAGATAAAATCCACACTTTCCTAGTTCAATATATATGTTGTATTAGTAAAAAAATTAGAAATAATATAGAACTAAATGTTCTTGTTCAGTTCTCAATGTATTTGAGTCGTGGCTTACTCACATATACAATTGTTCATCATTGGTTCTTTAGAGGACAACCCATGGTGATACATTTTTTGATCAGACTAAAAAGATGAAAACATGGTTACTCTATGTTTTTCTATTCATATACTAACTGTATAAATTAACCATTTTTGTGGTAGGATTCGATTGTTTCTTTTTTTTAACGGAATATCAATTCCATTAACTTAACGGCTCAGTGAGATCACCGGCCACCAGGTCCTCCATGCCCGGGGGCGTCCCATCCCAAGTAAGGACAGGATTGGTAGGACACTTACAACCTTGCGCTGCCACAGCATGCGCTACTCTATTACATTCTCTAGGACTAAAAACAATAGCCCATGAACTAAACGATACACTTAGGAAGCTCTTGATCTCGAAGACAATGCCACCTGTTGGAGAAAGGGCGAAGGTATTTGATTCCAGAGCTAGCTTTAGCATTACGGAATCTGTCTCGATCACCACTCTATTCATGCCTAGCTCGTCGGCTGCTCTAATGCCCCAAAGACAGGCATTCACTTCTGCATGGAAAGCATCAAGGAGGTGATTGCTTCTTCCTGCTCCTGCTCGGATCACACAGCCTTCATCATCCCGTATGACATAACCCCATCCCCCTTCACCGGATGCAGGCTGGAACGCACCATCTATGTTTATTTTGAACGTGCCTCCAGCTAGTTTTCGCCACTTCTTCTGCCGGCTCACTCTCTGAACTTGCCCTTCGCATCTCCCTATTGCCAGAAATTCGTCAGACTGCCTTGATACGACAAAAGTAATCCCTGTTATCTCCCTTCTTGTCTCCCCTTCTCGCACCCGATTTCTTTCCAGCCACCATTGCCATAGTAGGTTGATGATTTGCATTTGTTTTCTTTCCTCAAGCTCTAAAATGTGTTGCACCACCTCCCGAGCTGATGGTTTTTGTAGTAGGGAGTGCCTGACAGTTTCCATCTCCAGCTCACGCCATAGGTGCCTAACATACTTACAGTTAAAGAACAAGTGGCCTCCATCCTCGTTCAGCCTTCCACACATCACGCACTTTGTGTCAAGTTTCATTCCCCTCCTCTGTAGCCCCATCCGTAAAGCGATGGAATTGTGTGCAAAACGCCAGAGGAAGTGCCTGATCTTCCCTGGGCATTTGAGCTTCCACAGGTCTTTCCAAAACTTGTCATCCACCATGGACCCTTGATCTGATGTTTGGCCCCCTTTCTTGCTCATCTGCCGCTGTAATTCTCTTTGGATCTTGTACGCAGATCGGACTGAGAACAGACCCCTCGTGTCATAGTGCCATGCTACCACGTCATCCAGCTCCGTATGGACCGATAAAGACAGGATCAATTTCGCATCTTCTTCAAAAAACGTCTGAGAGACTAGGCTGGTATCCCAGTGGCCAGTGGCAGGATCAATCAGTTCGTCCACCCGACTCAACAGATGTCCGCGTCGTGGTGTCAACGGCCTCCTGGTCCAGCTCCTTGGTAGCCATGGGTCTGTCCATATTCTAATGCTTCTCCCATTTCCCACTCTCCATATTATGCCCTCCTTCAGCACCTCAATCCCTTTCACTGTACTCCTCCACGTATACGATGCTCCATCAGTCATTTTTGCCTCTAGCACATTGCCATTGGGGAAGTACTTCGCACGTAGCACCCGTGCACATAGAGACTCTGGGTTTTGGATGAGCCTCCACCCTTGCTTGGCAAGCATAGCCAAGTTAAAAGTGTGGATATCCCAGAAGCCTAGGCCTCCCTGCCCCTTCGGCCTAGTCAGTACCTCCCATCTGATCCAATGCATTTTATTTTCCTCTTCCTGGTTGCTCCACCAGAACCTGCCTATCATGGTGCTAATTTGCTCACACATCTCTTTTGTGATATCAAAACATCCCATGGCAAAGGTCGGGATAGCTTGCGCAACGGCTTTAATGAGTACTTCCTTTCCTGCCTTTGACAGCATCTTCTCCTTCCAACCTTGAATTCTCTGCCAAATTCTCTCCTTCAAATATGCGAAGACCTTTGTCTTTGATTTTCCCACAAACACTGGTAGCCCCAAGTACCTCTCATTCATGGTCTCCTTCTGAATTTGTAATACTTGCATCACTTCCCTTCTTTTCTCCGGTCTTGTGTTTTTGCTAAACATTATCGCTGATTTGTCTTTGTTAATCATCTGCCCCGAACACTCCTCATAAAGCTGTAGAATGCTTTGTAGCTGCTGCGCGTCCCCTCTATCGGCCCGACACAAAATTAAGGAATCGTCGGCAAATAGCAGATGGGATACGCTGGGAGCGCTTGGACAGACTCGGACCCCTTTCAGTTTCCCTTCTCTTTCCGCTTTCTCCAGTAATGCTGAAAAACCTTCAGCGCATAACAAAAACAAATATGGCGACAAAGGATCCCCTTGCCGCAAACCTCTCTCTAGCTTAAAGGAGTCGGATAATTCCCCATTCACCTTGATTCTGTAGGATACCGATGACACACATTTCATGATTGAATTTATCCATGTGTCACAGAAGCCCAACTTCACCATCATATCTTGCAAGAAACTCCACTCAACTCTATCATACGCCTTGCTCATATCAAGCTTGATTGCTGCATATCCTCTCTTCCCCTTCCTCTTATTCCTCATGTAATGAGTTTGCTCATATGCTACTAGTATGTTATCTGAAATCAGCCGGCCAGGGACAAAAGCACTTTGAGTTGGGGAGATTATCTCTGGCAAGATTCTCTTCAGCCGGTTAGCAAGCACCTTCGACACGATCTTGTACAGGACGTTGCCCAGGCTTATAGGCCTCAAGTCCTTGATTTTATCCGGCCTCGGCACCTTAGGTATAAGCACTATAGTTGTCTCATTCCACCCCTCTGGGAACTGGCCGCCATTCAGAACACCTAGCACTTCAGCTGTGGCCTTCTCCCCCACCAAGTCCCAAAACTTTTTATAGAAGATTGACGGCATACCATCCGGTCCCGGAGCTTTCAGGTCCCCAATGCTATCAAGTGCCTGCTTCACCTCCTCAACAGTGAACTCAGGGGTGAGACAATTGTTCATGTCAGTCGTGACCTTGCGTTCGACAGCCTGGATAAGTTGTCGGGTGTCGATCATGCAACTGGACCTGAAAAGGTTACCGAAATAGTCAGTAATGAACCTCCTTTTCTCCGCTTCATCTTCCACCCAAGTTCCATCCTCCCTTACTAGAGCTCCAATTCTATTACTGCGCCTCCTCTCCGAGCATGCTGCATGGAAGAAGGAGGTGTTTCGATCTCCTTTATCCAGCCATCTTACATGGGCACGTTGTCTCCAGTAGATATCGACTTGCTCCTCCAACTTTTCTAGTCTGTACCTCAGCACTTCCTCCCTCGCAACGTTATCTCTTCCCAGACCTCCTCTCCTACATTTTTCCAACTCCACCTTTACCTTCTTCACCTGTTTCTCCAAGTCTCCCAACACATTCCGACTCCAATCCATCAGACCCCCTGCCACCACCTTTATTCCGCCCAAGACTGAGTTTGACGATCCTCCCATTGCTTGTTCCCAAGCTTCAGCCACCACTTCTGCACACTTTTCTTCACCCAGCCAGTTCGCTTTGAACTGAAAACGATTTTGTGATTGTCTCCCCCTCCGTTGTTCCACCGGCCTCTCCGTCGTGATTATGATCGGCCGGTGGTCCGAGTGTCTCGGGTCGCCGTTTACCACCCGTACAGACGGGAAGTGTGTCTGCCAAAGATCATTTGCCACAGCTCTATCTAGGCGCTCCCTGATATAGCCTTCCGCCCTGTGGCTGTGGTTACGCCATGTGAACATATCACCTTTAAAGCCGAGATCATCTAGCCGGCAGTCCTCCAACACTTCCCTGAAACGATCCATCTGGGCTTGGCTCCTCTCCCTCCCGCCCTCCTTTTTCATGCGAGAATAGAATTTCATTGAAATCCCCCGCACACAGCCAAGGCAATGTCGGCCTTGTGTTAAGATCTCGCAAATCTTGCCAAGTTTTATGTTTTTGATCCGATTGTGCCTCTCCATACACCCCTGTAAACCTCCATAGAAACCCGTCCTCCCCTTTTATTTCCACGTTGAAGGACCGAAACGGCGACCAGAGAGGGGGGGAGTGAATGGGAGCCGATAAAAATTCTTTCCAACCAATCCGGCTATTTTCCCAAACCAACTCCGAAACCTCCGACAGCGATCTTGCCAAGATCACGTAGCCACTGTCAAGCTACTGACCCTAGGAACAAGAAATACGCAGCGGAACTCGAATCGATCGAAACGAACGCAAAACGGCCCGAAATAAGACTCGATCCAACACACCCAGGGGGGCGGTTAAACCGGGTCAGGGGGGCGGTTAAACCGCCCTGGCCTGGGAAGCTCGGGAAAAAGTCAAACCAAAAGTGGATCTCCCAAACCGCTTGAGCTCTTGAGGCGAGATTTTGGTCAGATGATCTAGACCTCCAGTGGAGTGTTTTCCCAAAAGATCTCGGCCTCTAACTCAGTACAACTCTCGGAATCGCAGATCTCGCGAAGAACACCATGACCTCAAGTTCATCCCGAAAATCTCAAATCCAGAGCGATTCTCGGCGTTTGGGGGCAAAGGATCACCAGCAAAAGAGGCACAAGGCACTCATACGTGAATCCCCCAAAGAAATCCGAGAGAAAACGCCCTAGAAAGAGAAGAACGAAAATCCCCCAAAAATAGCTCCGAAAATACCCACGAAAATAGAAAAAGAAAAGGGAGCTCAGGAAATCAAATCATGGCACAAAGATGAGCAGCACATACTCCATCACATAACCATGAATTCACCTATACAAACTAGGAATGATTCGAAGTAGTTCTAGGTGGAGGGGATGAAGGGGAAAACTAGTTCAAAGGAAAAACTAAAGAGATAACTAAAGGATAACCAAAGAGATGGCAGCCACCAGCCCTGGGAGGGGCTATTAGTAGTCCAAGTGGTGGTGCTCTAAAGACTAAACTACCCCTAAGTGATACATACCCCTCAGGGGCAAATTTGACATTTGATCTTCAGATATTTTCCGGCTCGGGCACCTTCCACTGCAAGCTAGCTTCCCTCCGACGCAAGCCTTGCAGTCACGCCGCGTGTCCTCCGGATCGAAGCTCCTCGACGCCGTTCTTGGGCCGGCCCAGGGGGAGGCGGTTAAACCGCCCCTGGCAGCCACTCTGGCCCAGCCGCCCAAATTCGCCTCGTCGAGTCCTCGGTCCTTGGTTTTGAGGCCCAAACCAAGGGAAACCGTCCACCGATGATTTTGTGGCCAAATCACCAAACCCCGCGCGCAAACTTTGGTTGTTAGCCGCCACCTTGCGCCGGCTTCTCGTCCGCGTACGAGCTTCGGTTGTGAGCCGCTACCTCGCACCGGAACCATGTCCCCTTGCTCGTTCTTGCCTGCATGTGAACCGCACTTGATCCATCCGGCCATCGGGTCCCTCGAACCAAGCCTACTTGTCTCTCCGCTCCTCGGAGGCCGCCATGGCTAAGACCTTTCGCGCCTGTTCTTCACCTGCACCAATGCAACCAAGCCGCATTCTACACCTGCAATACTTGAGCCAAGGGAAACGTCAATCCACACCACGTTGTCAATCACTCATCACACCAGGAAGCGACCATCCACCAGTCCTCGGACACACCGGGTCCTCAATCTCCCCCTTGATGAGTGCATTGACAACACACACATAGTAACCATTGAGTTAAAGAAAATATAACAGAAATCGAAAACAAGACTCAAGCAAGTGACTAAAAGCAAGAACAAGCCGAGAACAAAGTCACTTTGCAAGAGAAAGCTCCAGAAACGCCGACCCTTCAAGAAGAAGCGAAAGGGCTCAACACCATCGGCAAAAGAGCAAAAGCACAAAGCACAAATCACAAATCACAAATTTCCAATTCACTTTTCAGTACTCTCAAAGCACTCCCCCTGCAAAGATGCAACTCCCCCTGAACAAGTGAACTTGTGCGTGCGAAAAACACTCGAAAACCGCCCCTGGCAGATGACCAAGGCCAAAAGTGCCAAAATTGCACAAACAAACTCGCAACGATGCCGTTCCAACTTGAAAACCTTCCAAATATGCCCAGCAAGATATTCCAATGATCAAACTCTCAGAAACTTCGCAAATTTTCAGAAAACCTCATTTTGGCAAAAACTCTTCCTTCTCACACAATTTCGACAAATTATAGAGCAAAAACTTTCTCAAAGATCCAGCAACATCTCCCCCTTGCAAAATGCTCCAGAAATTCTCCCCCTTGTTGACAATGCACACATCAAGGCAAAAATGTACAAAATGCAACTACAAGCTTCTCAAATATACAATGAGCAATACAAAATGCTACAAGTTAGAGAAGAGGCAAACTAGATAGTTCATCATGTCACACGGGCATTGCCATCAAGAAGGTGAAGACATATATCCAATTGACAAAGCCATGAGCAAGTTGTGTAGTTTTATCAAAAATGCCACCACATGAGCAAAGTCCTAACCATGGATTGTTCAAGCAAAAATGAACTTCATCTCACCAAAAAACATGGAAGGATACGCATTCTTGACAAAAGATCATCATAAACGTCCAAGTTCTACCTCATGTCATGTCAAAGCACGGAGCCATGTGTTCATTTCTCATGGGAGACTTCTCCGGCGAACAACATGCAACCGCTTAGCACCCATGTGTGCAAGTGTGTGCAATGGTGAAAGCATAGAGACATGAGCATAATTTTCTGCAAATATTTGTTTTTCTCATCTTTCTTCTTTCATGCATAGACATCTCATTTATCAAGTTTTTCAAGTTAAACATGGTACATGAAATGTCTTTGCGACAGAAAGAAGCTTATGCTCCTCCACAAGATAAAGCATGGGCTAAACATTTACAATGACAAAGGTCTTTGACCCAATTGAAAAGAATATTACACCCTAGCATGATCTTAAGCAAGATATAGCCATTTCGGCTCAAACAAGACATGCAAAGGCATTTACTCATGGGTGAAAGAGTTTAAGTTCAGTTTGTCATTTTAATTTCGAAAAGAGACTATCTCAAAAGAATATATATCAAAACCATCAAGAGCATAGCCATCCATACAATCAATCCCTAGCCAGCCTGCCTAAACTCTAAAATGTAGCAAGTTGTACCAATCACTGCATATAGGAGAAGCCCATCCTAAGATATGATACAAAAGATGAAATCAAGATACAAAAGCAAGAAAAATGTACATCAAGATACAAAGATGGTACAATAGTATACATATGCTACAAGAGAAGCCTCCAAAACTCAGCTCAGAAAACTGCACACACACCAAGTTCTCCTCGCAAGCGGGTGAAGGTAACTTGGTCAAGTGGCTTAGTGAAAATGTCTGCAAGCTGGTTTTGGGTAGAAACATGGGCAAGCTCAATATCTCCTTTCTCCACATGATCTCTCAGAAAGTGGTACCTCACTTCTATGTGTTTGGTTTTTGAATGAAGCACGGGATTTTTGGCTACGCTTATGGCACTGGTGCTGTCACAAAGAAGTGGAACATGGGACATGTCTAAGCCAAAATCTCTCAAGGTATAGGTGATCCAAAGCAACTGGGAACAACAGCTTGCAGCAGCAACATACTCGGCTTCAGTGGTGGATTGGGCTACACTAGACTGCTTGCGAGAAGACCAAGACACAAGAGACGAACCAAGAAACTTACACTGACCAGAAGTAGACTTGCGATCAACACGACATCCAGCAAAATCCGCATCAGAAAAACCATGAAGTGCAAGAGTGGAATCGGCAGAATACCAAAGACCCAGCTCAGGAGTAAACTTGAGATACCTGAAAATCCTCTTGACGGCCTGACGATGTGAAGTCCTCGGTGAAGCCTGAAAACAAGCGCACAGACACACGTTGATCTATATGTCCGGCCTCATCGCCGTCAAGTAGAGGAGGGAGCCGATCATGCTCCGGTACTCCTTCTGGTCCACTGGTTCTCCGTCCTCATCCGCATCCAAAGCTGTAGTCGTACTCATCGGCGTAGTCATCGGCTTGGCATCACTCATGTCGAATTTCTTGAGAATGTCCTTGGTGTACTTGCTTTGGTGCACGAATGTCCCATCCTTGGTTTGCTTGATCTGCAGCCCGAGAAAGAACTGCAACTCTCCCATCATCGACATCTCAAATTCCCTGCTCATATCGTCTGCAAACTTGGCAACAAGATCATGAGAAGAGCCACCAAAAATGATATCATCCACGTAAAGCTGAACGATTAAAAGATCATTGCCATTTCTCAACAAGAAGAGCGTTTTATCAATCTTCCCCATCACAAACCCCTTGCTAAGCAAGAACCCTCTCAACCTGCCATACCACGCTCTGGTGCTTGCTTTAGGCCATATAAAGCTCGGTGAAGTTTGTACACTCGGTGTGGGTATCTCTCACTCTCAAAACCCGGGGGCTGCCTCACATACACTTCTTCCTCGATCACCCCATTCAAGAAGGCACTCTTCACGTCCATTTGGTACAATTTGAACCCTTTAGCGACTGCAAATGCTAGAAGGATCCGAATTGCTCCAAAAGGGCAACAGGAGCAAATGTCTCCTCATAATCTATCCCCTCCTGTTGCGAAAACCCCTGAGCAACCAACCTCGCTTTGTTTCTCACAATCTCACCACTCTCATCCCTCTTGTTCTTGAACACCCACTTGGTTCCTATGGGATGGCAATTTGGAGGTGGTTCTACTAACTTCCACACCTGATTTCTCTCAAAGTTTTCAAGCTCTTCATGCATGGCATTGACCCAATCAGAATCAGATAAAGCGTGTCCAACATTTTTGGGCTCAAAAGACGCGACAAAAGCAGAATGAGCATAATGAGAGATGTTCTATGACCTCGACCGTGTAGTGCGTTCATCCAGGTTCCCGATGATCTTTGAAGGTGGATGATCCCTCTGTACCAGCCGGGGAGCTTCTCGTCTCGAGATTGCCTCCCCCTCAACATCAGCTTCCACTTGAACTCGATCTGGAGCGCGACTCGACGAAGGTGTAGCAGAGGGACCGTCGTCGAACGTCGTGGTAGTAGTGGAAGTAGAAGGTACACGATCTCCACACGGTGCCTGAATTTCCTCATCATCTTCATCATCAGGCTGTTCTTCCTCAAAGATGGGCTGTCCCAAATCATCATCACCTGCACACTCAAAGACAGAAGAGCTACATGGAATGGTCTCGTCGAAGGTGACTTCGCAAGTCTCCATGATTTGGTTAGTCTCAAGATTGAGCACACGATATGCTCGAGAGTGATTAGCATAACCAAGAAAAATTCCATCCATTGAATGAGACTCAAACTTGTCCAAGTTTCCTTTCTTCAAGATGAAACACTTGCAACCAAAGACCCGAAAGTGACTCACACGGGGGGAATGACCATGGAAAAGCTCATAGCAAGTTTTCTTCTTGAAAGCACGAAGGAAAATCCGATTTGAAACATAGCAAGCTGTGTTCACCGCTTCTGCCCAATACTTCCTAGGAGTCCTATGCTCATCTAGCATCGTCCTAGCCATCTCACAAAGTGTTCGATTTTTCCTTTCAACAACACCATTCTGACAAGCAACATATGGCGAAGAGTATTGATGTTCGAGACCAAGATCACGACAGAAGGCATCAAAACGAGTGTTCTTAAATTCCGTACCATTGTCGCTACGTATAGCTCTCCTGGCACCACCATTACTCTCGTTTTTCAACCTCAAAATCACATCTCGAACAAAATCAAATGTCTCATCCTTCGACGCCAGAAAGAACACCCAAGCATACCGAGAAAAGTCATCAACAACCACAAGAACATACCACTTCCCACCAACTGAACGAACTCGAGCGGGGGCAACCAAGTCCATATGCAAAAGCTCCCCTGGACGCTCAGTCATAACATCTGTCAAAGGTGGGTGGGAAGCAGCAACCATTTTACCATGCCTACAAGGTGCACAAACCAAATCTTTCTCGAACTTGAGCTTGGGCAATCCTCGGATAAGGTCAAGAGCACTCAAGCGTGTGAGTAGATCAAAGCTCACATGACCCAATCTCCTATGCCACTTCCAAAGCTCAGAAGAAGTACCAGCGATCAAACACCGTGAAGGACCAAAAGATCGAGAAAAATCAGCACGAAAAATCTGTCTCTCAGGAATGATCATACACACAAGGTTACCTCGAGAATCAAGAATTTTAGAATCACCACGCTTAAATCGAACCTCATAACCCTCATCAAGAAGCTGAGAAACTGAGAGCAAATTGAAACCAAGATTCTTGACAAGAGCAACTCGCTTCAACATGAAATTGTCGCTCACCTGAATAGCACCCTCAAACAACACTCTACCTCTACCCTTATCCCCGAAAGTGATGTACTGCCTGGACACCACCGGGGTGAGACTGGAGAACCACTTTCCATTACCTGTCATGTGTCTCGAGCAGCCAGAATCCATCAACCAAAAGTTCTCTAAGCCTCCCACCTACACAATCAAAAGCGAGAACGAGAATGAGCGAATGACTCGACACTGGGGTTAGCACAAAACGAGTCAAACCAGTGTCGGGCCATCTGCTCAAAAGAGGGGTTAGCAAAATCAACTCTACCACGTGAAACCCTCTCGTCTCTCACCATCGGACCTCTAGCACCACGCAGGGGAAAACGTGGCCTAGACTCTCTCCTAGCCTCAAAGCTACGGTCGAACCTCCCTGAACCAAACTGACCACGAAACGGAGGCCGCCTAGCAAACTCACGAACAGCTGAAACACCACGACTGGCAACCACAGGAACTGTGCGCACAAAGGCGTCGCCTCTCGGCCAGGGTGAACGAGACACAGGCACACTACGAGAAGAGTAGTACCTGTCCCTGTTCCCCACCTCCTTCTCTCTTCTCACCTCCCTCTTCTTCCTCCAACAGAACTCCTCAAGGTGTCCATCCCTTCCACAATGCTCACAATGGAAGCGGACTGGCTTTGGCTTTGGGGTTTCTCTCGGCTGTGCCCTCTCTCTCGGCTGGTAAACCCCACTCCTCACAAAGGTCACTCTCCTCTGAAAATTATCTGTCTTCGGTGGAAACTTGGGAGGATCTGGAGTGGTGTCAAGCTTGTTTAGCATGTGGTTGGGTTTGGGTGTGAAGGTGTTCTTGAGAATGGTTTTTGGTGGGTTTGTGGAAATGTTTGCGGTGGAGCTCTCAGGATCTCTCTCTCTCTCACCACTACTCTCACCAACCTTCTCAGAACCAAGACCACGACCATCAGCTCTCTTAAAACCAGCAATCAACATCTTGAGCTGAGGCTCGCGACCCGACAACCAACCCAAACACTGTCTTAGCTCATCATTCTCATCTTGCAAGCGATTCACACACTGCTCTAACTCAACATTCTTCAATGCAACAACATCACAAGCAGAACATGAATTTGCAATGGGAGATTTCAGTTGTGCTTCAAGTGAACTAATCATGGTGCGTGATTCAAGCAACTGAGCATGCAAAGCAGGACAAGAAGTACAAGCACCTAGCAAAGATGATCTAGACTTCAACTCAGCAAGCTCAACCCTAGCACTCTCTAGTTCATCCAAGCAAGTCATGTGTTTCTCCTTAAGCACAACAAGATCAGCAATATGCACATCACAGAAAGAGCATTCAACTTCATCAGACACAAGAGGAGCATCTTTCAATACAGCAATCTCAGACTCAAGCTTAGCTGCTCTCTCCCTAGACTCGCAAAGCAAAGACTCAAACTCCATAGCCTTCTTTCCAGTCTCAGAAAGCAAGGTCTCAAGCTCAGCCACTCTATCCTTGGACTCTCCTAGCAAAGACCTAAACTCCCTCTTCTCCTTGTTGGTCTTTCTAAGCACATCATTGCGGTTATCGACCAACTGCTCTAATCTAGCAATCTCCTGACGCAAAGAGGTGGGATCGGTCAATACCTCATCCTCGGAGTCGGAGTCGTCCTTGCTCTTCACGGAGTCGTGCGCCATGGTGCAGTAGTCGACGGCGGCGAAGGAGATGCCGTTGAAGTTGCGGTTCAAGCTCTTCTTCTCCTTGCGGTGGCCGCGGTCTTCATCTTCACTGCTTGAGCTCGAATCGATCGAAACGAACGCAAAACGGCCCAAAATAAGACTCGATCCAACACACCCGGGGGGCGGTTAAACCGGGTCAGGGGGGCGGTTAAACCGCCCTGGCCTGGGAAGCTCGGGAAAAAGTCAAACCAAAAGTGGATCTCCCAAATCACTTGAGCTCTTGAGGCGAGATTTTGGTCAGATGATCTAGACCTCCAGTGGAGTGTTTTCCCAAAAGATCTCGGCCTCTAACTCAGTTCAACTCCCGGAATCGCAGATCTCGCGAAGAACACCATGACCTCAAGTTCATCCCGAAAATCTCAAATCCAGAGCGATTCTCGGCGTTTGGGGGCAAAGGATCACCAGCAAAAGAGGCACAAGGCACTCATACGTGAATCCCCCAAAGAAATCCGAGAGAAAACGCCTTAGAAAGAGAAGAACGAAAATCCCCCAAAAATAGCTCCGAAAATACCGACGAAAATAGAAAAAGAAAAGGGAGCTCGGGAAATCAAATCATGGCACAAAGATGAGCAGCACAAACTCCATCACATAACCATGAATTCACCTATACAAACTAGGAATGATTCGAAGTAGTTCTAGGTGGAGGGGATGAAGGGGAAAACTAGTTCAAAGGAAAAACTAAAGAGATAACTAAAGGATAACCAAAGAGATGGCAGCCACCAGCCCTGGGAGGGGCTATTAGTAGTCCAAGTGGTGGTGCTCTAAAGACTAAACTACCCCTAAGTGATACATACCCCTCAGGGGCAAATTTGACATTTGATCTTCAGATATTTTCTGGCTCGGGCACCTTCCACTGCAAGCTAGCTTCCCTCCAACGCAAGCCTTGCAGTCACGCCGCGTGTCCTCCGGATCGAAGCTCCTCGACGCCGTTCTTGGGCCGGCCCAGGGGGAGGCGGTTAAACCGCCCCTGGCAGCCACTCTAGCCCAGCCGCCCAAATTCGCCTCGTCGAGTCCTCGGTCCTTGGTTTTGAGGCCCAAACCAAGGGAAACTGTCCACCGATGATTTTGTGGCCAAATCACCAAACCCTGCTCGCAAACTTCGGTTGTTAGCCGCCACCTTGCGCCGGCTTCTTGTCCGCGTATGAGCTTCGGTTGTGAACCGCTACCTCGCACCGGAACCACGTCCCCTTGCTCGTTCTTGCCAGCATGTGAACCGCACTTGATCCATCCGGCCATCGGGTCCCTCGAACCAAGCCTACTTGTCTCTCCGCTCCTCGGAGGCCGCCATGGCTAAGACCTTTCACGCCTGTTCTTCACCTGCACCAATGCAACCAAGCCGCATTCTACACCTGCAATACTTGAGCCAAGGGAAACGTCAATCCACACCACGTTGTCAATCACTCATCACACCAGGAAGCGACCATCCACCGGTCCTCCGACACATCGGGTCCTCACACGTCGATGTGGTACTTCGATATATTGCGAAGTGACACATCAACCCCTCTCCTCCACAACACAGCCATCACCCCCCCTTTCCCACCGCCTCCTTCACCAACATGTTCGTTAAGCCGAGCATCCAACAAAATTTCTCCATTCTGCGCCTGTCAAGCTTTGTTTATGACAGGAACAGAACATCCGCGTTCTCCAACTTCTGGAGATCCTGAAGCTCCTGAACTGCCGAGCGGTTGCCCAGGCCTCGGCAGTTCCACGCTACAGTCTTCATTGGGACCCGCAGGACTGGTTCACTAGTCCCGCTTTCTTTGCCCACTTATTCTTCAGACTCTCCTCCGCCTCCAAACCTGCGTTCTTCATCTCCCCCTCCACATCCACCTCCATATCAACATCATCAAAGCCTCTTTTCCTCCCCTCCACACTCCCTTTGTTGCTGGTATCCTTCTTCCCCGCTCTCGAGCGGGCAACCCGCTTGAAAGTATGACTTTTCTTCTGCTTCTCAGTCTCCCCACCTTCTTCGTCTACCTCCTTCCTGCCTCCTACGATCCCCTACATGTCCTGCATGGTGCTATGCAGTTTTACCTTGCCCCCACTGTGAAGGACCGAAACGGCGACCAGAGAGGGGGGGGGGAGTGAATGGGAGCCGATAAAATTTCTTTCCCAAATCCGGCTTTCCCGAATCAACTCCAAGCCAACCAAACAATCTAGCCAAGATCACGTAGCTACTGAGATGCTACTGACCCTAGGAACTAGATCAAAGCAGCGGAAAAAGAATCGAACAAATCGAGCACAAGACGTGGCCTCAACAGGAAGAGTTCAGCGAAAATTGTACGGGTCATTTGATCCGACCGGACAGGAAAAGCACCGATCGGAGTTATCACCAATGCTCCGACCGCTACCGTGAGAAAACAACAGATCGAATCAGCGCAAGATACACAGGTCGATTGATCCGATCGGTCATGGAAAGGGTCGATCGGATTGATCGCATATGCTCCGACCGCTGTTTAAAAGAAAACAACCGATCGGATGATCCGACCTGTACAAGAGCCACCGGTCGGATCGATAGGTCAACAGTCGAATCAAAAACCTAACCCTTCCCTCAGTGCGGTCGGATGATCTGACCAAGAGTCGATCGGAGGATTCAATCGAAATATCGACCTTCTACCAGAGAGTTTGCAAGACTACGAATGTAGGCGGTCGATTGATCCGACCGAGCCAGGAACAACCGATCGGATCGATCGATCGACACAGAGAAAACTGTCAACTCGAGATTGCAAGGCTACAAAGTTCAAGCGGTCGATTGATCCGACCCAGTCAAGGATAACCGATCGGATTAATAGATCGACGCAGTGAAAAGGTCAACTCGAGAATGGATCTTCCAAACGACTTGGAGTCTTGAGACAAGATTTTGGGTAGATGATATACACCTCAAGGAGAGGCTATGCCCCAAAGATCTTGGCCTCAAACCTCCTAGAACTCCTGGAATCACAGATCTCGTGAAGAACACCAAGAACTCGAGTTCATCCAAAAACTTCAAATCCAAAGCGATTCCCGGCGTTTGGGGGCAAGAGATCACCAGCAAAAGAGGCACAAGGCACTCATACGTGAATCCCCCAAAGAAATCTGGGAGAAAACGCCCAAGGAAGTGAAGAACGAAAATCACCCAAAAATAGCTCCGAAAATACCTTCAAAAATAAGGAAAAGAAAAAGAGCTCGTGGATTCAAATCATGGCACAAAGATGAGCAGCACAAACTCAGTCAACCAACCATGAATTCACCTATACAAACTACGAATGATTCGAAATAGTTCTAGGTGGAAGGGATGAAAGGGAAATACAAGTCCAAAGGAAAACCAGAGAGATAACTAGAGATGATGCAAAGAGATAGCAGCCACCAACCCCTAGAGGGTGTATTATATAGTTCAAGTGGTGGTGCTCTAAAGACTAAACTACCCCTAAGTGATACATACCCCTCAGGGGCAAATTTGACATTTGGTTTCATATATTTTTCGGCTGGGACACCTTCCACCGCAAGCTAGCTTCCCTCCGATGCAAGCCTTGCGGTCACGCCGCGTGTCCTCCGGATCGAAGCTCCTCGACGCCGAACTTGGGCCTGGCTGGTCACCTTGGCCCAGCTGCCCAGACTTCGCATCGTCGAGTCCTCAGGCTTGGTTTTGAGGCCCAAACCAAGAAACCGTCCTCCTGATGATTTTGTGGCCAAATCTCCAAACCCCGCATACAAGCTTCGGTCGTTAGCCGCTACCTTGCACCGACTTCATGTCCGCGTACGAGCTTCGGTTGTGAGCCGCTACCTCACACCGGAACCACGTCCCCTTGCTCGTTCTTGCACCATGTGAACCGCACTTGATCCATCTGGCCACCGGGTCCCTCGAACCAAGTCTACTTGTCTCTCCGCTCCTCGGAGGCCGCCATGGGTAAGACCTTTCACGCCTGTTCTTCACCTGCACCAATGCAATCAAGCCGCATTCTACACCTGCAACACTTGAGCCAAGGGAAACGTCAATCCACACCACGTTGTCAATCACTCATCACACCGGGAAGCGACCATCCACGGTCCTCGGACACACAGGGTCCTCAATCTCCCCCTTGATGAGTGCATTGACAACACACACATAGTAACCATAGAGACTAAAAGAAAAGAAAAGAAATTGAAAACAAGACTCAAGCAAGTGACTAAAAGCAAGAACAAGCCAAGAACAAAATCACTTCGCAAGAGAAAGCTCCAGAAACGCCGACCCTTCAAGAAGAAGCGAAAGGGCTCAACACCATCGGCAAAAGAGCAAAAGCACAAAGCACAAAGCACAAATCACAAATCTCAACTCACAGCACTCCCCCTGCAAAGATGCAACTCCCCCTGAACAAGTGAACTTGTGCGTGCAAAAAACACTCGAAAATGCTCAATAACTTTCTCCCAAATTTAGCAACTTCTCCCCCTTACAAAATGCTCCAGAAATTCTCCCCCTTGTTGACAATGCACAAATCAAGGAAAAAATATACAAAATGCCACTACAAGCTTCTCAAATATACAATGAGCAATACAAAATGCTACAAGTTAGAGAAGCGGCAAACAAGATAGTTCATCGTGTGACACGGGCATTGCCATCAAGAAGGTAAAGACATATAGTCAATTGACAAAGCCATGATCAATTTGTGTAGTTTTATCAAAAATGTCACCACATGAGCAAAGTCCAAACCATGGATTGTTCCAGCAAAAATGAACTTCATCTCACCAAAAACATGAGAGGACAAGCATTCTTGACAAAAGATCATCATAAACGCCCAAGTTCTATCTCATGTCATGTCAAAGCACGGAGCCATGTGTTCACTTATCATGGGAGACTTCTCCGGCAAACAACATGAAACCGCTTAGCACCCATGTGTGCAAGTGTGTGCAATGGTGAAAGCAATATTCTTTTCTAATCTTTCTTCTTTCATGCATAGACATCTCATTTTTCAAGTTTTTCAAATTAAGCATGGTACATGAAATGTCTTTGCGACAAAAAGAAGCTTATGCTCCTCCACAAGATAAAGCATGGGCTAAACATTTACAATGACAAAGGTCTTTGACCCAATTGAAAAGAATATCATATCCTAGCATGA
The DNA here is from genome assembly GCA_015476505.1 of Urochloa ruziziensis. Lineage (NCBI taxonomy): Eukaryota > Viridiplantae > Streptophyta > Magnoliopsida > Poales > Poaceae > Urochloa > Urochloa ruziziensis. Next base: position 12,333,378 of record CM027125.1, on the reverse strand, counting down.
TCTTAAGCAAGATATAGCCATTTCGGCTCAAACAAGACATGCAAAGGCATTTACTCATGGGTGAAAGAGTTTAAGTTCAGTTTGTCATTATAATTCAAAAAGGAGACTATCTCAATAGAATATATATCAAAACCATCAAGAGCATAGCTGTGGGGACCCCTTATCCAAAGGTTCCCTAATTACCTGTATCAGGTCCTGGATCGGTCGCTGATACAGATCTTGTCACAGATTAGTATCAGAAAGGTAAATAACATATATTTGAAATAGATTTTAACACCGTTCTAAATAACGGAGAGCGGGTAGGCACTTCATTTCTCCACCGGAATGGGCTGCAGCACCTTCTCGCCCTGATGGCCTAGACCTGTAAGACAATGAAAGCAAGGGTGAGTATTCTTGAAAAGAATACCCAGCAAATCCCACAAATTCAATAATATATATATAATTAAATTAGTGTAAAGGTCGGTCCTGGAGGGGCACTTCCTCCCTGCCAGTCCCGATATGTTATCCTGAACCTGACCAACGGTACCTTCGCCGTCTCAGGTTCCCCGTACAGAAATAGTAAAGACTAATCATCGGGGGCTTTGACTCAGTGGACTCTTGCTGGAGTCGCGGCTATCCAGATAGATTCTACACTCTGCAGAGGTCGTACTTATCTACCTCGCATTCGGTCTGCCCGTGCCAGGTACCTCGGCGGTACCGACCTACGAGACTCGTACCCACCGGTGACCATCGCTGGTCAGCATTCCCTAGGTCCAGCCACGTGCATACTGGGGGCTAAACAGGGGCTACTAATCATCCGCCTCGCGGATATCAACCCGGGTTTTCTGATGAGCTCATCGGGCCTCTGGCCCTCAGGGTCTCTGACCCTGTATCCTAGTCAACCCGTGCCGCCCAGTCCCAGCCCTCTGTCTGGGGCTGTCTCCAGTATACCCGTTTCCTGACTTGGCGGGTGCTCGACCCGGCACCGGGCGGTCCCAGTTCGCCGGTCAGCACTCTGCGCCAATCATACGGCTTCCTTGGGATGGATTACTAGGTTCAGCTGGTGGGGTGAATCAAGGCCTCACATAAATAGGCATTCCCGAAGGCTATGCCTTTTTGGCATGCGAGGTTGTACTGGGCACTAGAAAGACTCTCCCGTGAACCGGTCCTTAGCTGGGATCAGAGTGGCTCAGAATCCCCTTCCTTGGGATTTCCTTCCACTCCCAATCAGCATCCTAAGCCTATAGCAATGCTGGGCATACCCTCCGGTCATGCCCCCTGTAGCTTATGTTGCACGTAAAGTAAACTTTAGTGATTAAAGTGATATTATTGGTGAGACTTGCCTTCATTGTCGTCCTTAGGCGATTCTTACGCAGGCGTATACCATATGTTGACCGGGCTGGGCTTCGGGTCTTCTGGAGCTTCGACGTCTCGTCGTCTCGTCGGGCCCGGTCATGCTATCGATAAAACACACATAAAATAACAATCAGGATAACAATACATCAATCAAATCGTGAAAGGAAAAAGAATAGAAACAAAGCAGGGATGGAAGGATTTGCTAAGGGTTAAAGAGTAACGGCTAGAGTTTGGATTAATAACCCATTAATTATATAAAATAATTAATGGACTAAAGGATGAGAATAAGAGAATTATTAAATAATTCCCTGGACGGTGGCTGGAGCGATGATTATCAGTATTCCGGGATTTATATAGATTTCTAAGGAATAAACCCCGAATAATTGATATGGATTTCTAGAAATCCTTATGTGTTTATGGGCAGCATGTCGGCTAGGGTTTTACCAAAACTCCGGGGTTTTGATCGGACGGCGAAATGACGCCCGTGGAGCTTAGACGGGGTTTTGGCGGGGTATTGGAAGTGTGCGACTGGGTTTTGGAGTCGGGGGATGGATACCAGGGTAATAAGCATATGAAAATGCTTAGAATAATCCCTAGTATTTGTGGAAATTCTTGGGGATTTTATGGAGCTAAGATATGGAAAGGGGAATTTCCGGGGTACACTAATGGTGGCTCCTTATTGGTTTAGAACTTAGCCTAATGGGATTTAGGCTCTAATGAGGTGCTAAAAAGGATTGGATGGCACTAATAGGCTTAGGAATAATCCTAGGATTTTTGGGTATTTTTGGGGAATTTTTGGAATAAAGGGAGGGCTCTAAATAAATATTTGTGTGTACTCACCGGGGTTCGCGTAGCATTTTCAGGCTGGCTGACGCAGCAGGGGTGGGCCGGCTGACGTGGGCCGGTGGGACCCATGGCTGTGGCTACTATTCCGTGGACCGAGTCCACCGGTCGGTGGACCAGGCGTGGGGGTGACAGCGGTCCATTGGGCCGCGTCCACCCGTGCCGAGGGAACCGGCGCGGGACGCCGTTTGGGGGCGGCCCACCGGGCAGAGAAACAAGGCCCGGACGGGGGAGACGCCGGGGCGAACGACGCTCCCTGGCTTCTTCCACCTCGCGCCCGGCCGCCATGGTAGGGAGGGGAGGAGCTTGGAGCTCGCCCCAATCCACGCACTCCGGCCACCGAGGCCTGTGAGGAGGCCACGGGGGTGAAGAGGAGGATGAGGTGGCTCCAATTTGAGTGGTGGCTTGGGGAAAGAGGGAGAGCGGAGGGGCCGGCCATGGAGGCATGGAGCTCGGCTCGACCTTGCTTGGTGGTGGGCAAGGGGGGGGGTATGCCCCTCTATTTATAGGTGGGGGAGGAGCAGCGGGACGCGCCACGTCGCCCGGGAGGATGAGGACGGCCGGCGGGGAGGGCCACGCGGCAGGCCACGGGCGCTTCGAGCTCCGGCGATGGAGCTTGGGCCGGCGGCGGGGGAAAGGGGGCTGGCGCCGTAGTTCCCCCCCCCCCATCTCAGCCGTAGGAGCGACATCGCGCGGTGGTGGTGCGACCCGAGATGCGTACGGAGCACCGCGGAGGGGAGGCGGGGCGCACGGCATGGGCACGCCGTCGCCATTAATGGCGCGGCGGCCGGGTGCCCTCGTGGCACCAGGGGATAGGAGGAAGGGAGGGGACGCTTGGCGCTCGGCCACGAGGAGTGATGGTGTTGATGCAGGGTGCCAAGGCCAGCTTTAGCGCGCGGCGGGGCTCGGCCGGCGTCGACCAGACGCCGCGGCGGCGCGCGTGGAGACGGCGGCGGCGGCGCTGGGGTAGGGGAAGGGGGAAGGGAACGGCGCGTGGGCCGTGTGGGCTGCGCGGCTGGCGGCCTGCTGGGCCAAGGTACGCACGGCCCACGGGAAAGGGACGACACGCGCGGGCGTGGGCTGTGAGGTGCGGGTGGGCCGAGTGGGGGAGGTGGGCCGCGCGGCAGGTGGGCGGAGCCGGGCAGGAGGTGCACCGGGCCGCGGGGCTGTCGGCCTGCGGAGCGTGTGCGAGCCGCGCGGAGGAGGGAGGAGGAGAAACAGCCGAAGCCGAGAGTGGGAGGGGGTTTACCAGACTTCGCTGGGCTGAAAGTGAAGTTTCGGCCCACTTAGTGGTTAAATGGTTTTCTATTTATTTTGAAGGGTTTTTGAAAGGAATTTAAATTCGAATTTGAACCTGATCTTTTCTAGTTTAAATCGAAGGTTTTAGAGACTTAGTTTAGCAGGCAAGTTGTAAAACATCCCATTTTATTTTCCCTTTGGTTATTTATGGTTTATTTCCTTATATTTATTCCTGTAATTCTATAATTACTCTAATAAATCTAAGGATTAACTAATTAAATCCTAATTAGTTTCTACTTAATTTTTGAGGGTGTCACAGATCTACCTCACTTAAAGAAATCTCGTCCCGAGATTTTCGGCTAGAAAGAAGGTCTAAGATTTTCTCCTAGTATTCTTCTAACTTATAGCGTTGACGAGGATTTCCAATACTTATTAAAAGGAATTCCTTCTCCCTTTTAAATTTTTGAATTCTTCTCTTCGTGATATACTTGTCCCTTATTTCCGTGAGCGGGAGTATTGTTGTTGACGTTTGTTTCCTTTACTCCCGAATATATCCAATTAGTTTCGACTGCATCTGGGTGACTTAATGAAATACTTTTCCTGAGTTGTTTTAATCCTCAAGTTCTTGAGGTCAAGAACATTTTCCTTTGTTTGGGTTACTACCCCACTTAAAGGGATTAACTCAGGATTTCCTTTGATTTCAATCCGAGATTCTCTTTCCGAATGGATTTCTCAAATTTCTTTTGAATTGAAAATCTCAGATTTCCATGTCTTCTTTAGGGTTTTCATCCAAATCTTTCTATCCAAGTTTTCCTTTACTTGGATGTACTTATACTGGGTTTTACTACCTCTTCGAATGTCCTATTCTTGATCACTCCACTGTCTTTGTCGTGACTTTCTTCTGGGTAATCTTGCTTCGCCTAGAGTGGTTAGGTTCGAGGAAGGCTATAGTTATGATTACAAGGAATCTGGTAATTGGTTCGGGTTACCAGATGGGGGAAAGGAAATCTAGGGTAGGAAACTTGGGTGACTACTTCTCATCCGGAAATTTGGTATGGTGATTCTTCTGGATTGAGAAGTGTCTCCTCCGGAAATGGATAGGTAGTTTTGGATCTTGGGTTGGTGGGTTTGCTAATCATTCTTAGTGGAATTTGGTTTCTAAATCTTTATGTGGTGATTCTTTCGTCAAATCACCTAGTTATTCCACTAAGATTCCTTCCTTATGTTTCTTCTATCGGAAGCGGGTTGTCTTAATATTTTTTTTGATGTAGCTAGGGTTGAGTAGTTGGTTGCTGGGGTGTTTACTTAGGATGGTTGTTTCAGGGGACGAGCCTGGTTTAATCATTCCCTGGATAGGGTGTGGCGGAATGGTTCTACTGGGGGTTCGAAGATTTGCATCCTTTCGGAGTGAGGTGACGTTTATGGTGGCTATGAAAGAATGGCGGGATGATGACAGTGGTGAGGGAGCGATTCTTAAGGAGGGTTAGGGGGTTATTGGTTAAGGAAGAGAAAAAGATGCGACTGAGGGGCATTTCTCTTAAAGAAACTTGCATGCCTCAGTGATCTGCAAGGGTTAAGGTAATTTTTTTTCTAGTAGGAGGGAGGGTTTCTTAGTTTGGGGTGGGTGTTTAAACGAATGATCTTGATTGACTATCTCTTTGGATGGGGAATGGTTTCATGGAGTGGTTGAAGGTGTGTCTTTAGAAGGAGGGGATGGTTATAGTCAGGTTCAGTTTTTTGAATATAACACTGGGCGGTTATCCCATCCTTGGTGACAGGGAGGGGAATGATCGAGCGATGATGGTTGGACGGGGTTGTGATGGAGTAATATTCCTAGGTTAGTCCTGAGATTTCTGTGGATGAATGAGGGAGAGGGCAGGCTTAGAGAAGCTTGCATGCTTCAATGATCTGCCAGGAAGCAAGATGATTTCCTACTAAGGAAAGCTGTGGGTTCTTGTGGTGGCTAAGGTATTTTAGCGGAGTATCGGTTTAGATATGGGTATACGGAGGCAGGTTTCTCGGAATATTTGTAGAAGCGAGTACAGGGGTGGGGAAAAAGGTCGAGGTGATGGATATACGGGGTTTCTTTTAGGTTTTTGGAAGAATGGACCGGGTTAAGGATTATTAGTGGTTGACTTTTGTAGATTTCTGTTGGAGGATTGATGGTATTTGGGGGATGATGAATTGGAAGGAAAATGTTTACTAGAGAGAGGAATGTTAATGTATCGCTTTCTCTAGTAATGGTGTGGTGAGGAATGGCCGGAGTTTTTTTTTCGGTTTCTCGGGAGAGTTATTGGAAAAGATCTGTCGACGTACTTGATGCGTCGGCATTGGTGAGGGAGTGGGTTTAGCTAGTTTTCTGGAAAAAGAGATTGGATTTCTAGAGAGGGTTATTGAGGAATTTGTAGAAGTGAGTGGTGGCAAAAAGGGCCTGGTTTCATCAAGAATTCGATTATCCTGATGAATAGGTGGAGGTTTTTGTTATTTTCGTGAGAATTTTCACGGGAGTTGACTTTGATGGAGGTGGTATTGAGATAGTGGTGATGAACAGGATTGAAGGACCGAAACGGCGACCAGAGAGGGGGGGAGTGAATGGGAGCCGATAAAACTTTCTTTTCAAAATCCGGCTTTCACCCCAAAATCACTTCCGGACTTCGTAACACAATCTTGCCAAGATCGCGTAGCAACTGAGATGCTACTGACCCTAGGAACAAGAAACATGCAGCGGAAACACAGAAAGAATCCTCGATCCAAAAACTTCACCAAAACAGCCACTGGGTGTGTGTATTCGGCACTGCCGGTTTTCAGAACTCGGCACTGCCGGATACACACAACACAAAAACACCCCTCGAGTCTATGTACTCGGCAGTGCCGGTTTTCACAACTCGGCAGTGCCGGGTACACGCAAACAGCACAGCCCCAAAGTCAACTCGAGGATGGATCTCCCAAACGGCTTGAGCTCTTGAGGCGAGATTTTGGTCAGATGATCTAGACCTCCAGTGGAGTGTTTTCCCAAAAGATCTCGGCCTCTAACTCAGTACAACTCCCGGAAACTCAGATCTCGTGATGAACACCATGACATCAAGTTCATCCCGAAAATCTCAAATCCAAAGCGATTCTCGGCGCTTGGGGGCAAAGGATCACCAGCAAAAGAGGCACAAGGCACTCATACGTGAATCCCCCAAAGAAATCCGAGAGAAAACGCCCTAGAAAGAGAAGAACGAAAATCCCCCAAAAATGGCTCCGAAAATACCCACGAAAATAGAAAAGGAAGAAGGAGCTCGGGAAATCAAATCATGGCACAAAGATGAGCAGCACAAACTCCATCACATAACCATGAATTCACCTATACAAAACTAAGAAAGATTCGAAGTAGTTCTAGGTGAAGAGGATGAAGGGAAGAGGAAAACTAAACAAGCCAAATAAAAGATAACTAAAGAGATAGCAGCCACCAGCCCTGGAAGGGGCTATTAGTAGTCCAAGTGGTGGTGCTCTAAAGACTAAACTACCCCTAAGTGATACATACCCCTCAGGGGCAAATTTGACATTTGATCTTCAGATATTTTCCGGCTCGGGCACCTTCCACTGCAAGCTAGCTTCCCTCCGACGCAAGCCTTGCAGTCACGCCGCGTGTCCTCCGGATCGAAGCTCCTCGACGCCGAGTTTTGGGCCGGCCCAGTCGAGTGCATGTACTCGGCACTGCCGAGTTGTTCAACTCGGCACTGCCGAGTACATACAATCAGCCCAACAGCCCATCTTCGCCACGTCGAGTCCTCGGTCCTTGGTTTTGAGGCCCAAACCAAGGGAAACCGTCCACCGATGATTTTGTGGCCAAATCACCAAACCCCGCGCGCAAACTTCGGTTGTTAGCCGCCACCTTGCGCCGGCTTCTCGTCCGCGTACGAGCTTCGGTTGTGAGCCGCTACCTCGCACCGGAACCACGTCCCCTTGCTCGTTCTTGCCAGCATGTGAACCGCACTTGATCCACCGGCCACCGGGTCCCTCGAACCAAGCCTACTTGTCTCTCCGCTCCTCGGAGGCCGCCATGGCTAAGACCTTTCGCGCCTGTTCTTCACCTGCACCAATGCAACCAAGCCGCATTCTACACCTGCAATACTTGAGCCAAGGGAAACGTCAATCCACACCACGTTGTCAATCACTCATCACACCAGGAAGCGACCATCCACCGGTCCTCGGACACACCGGGTCCTCAATCTCCCCCTTGATGAGTGCATTGACAACACACACATAGTAACCATTGGGATAAAGAAAATATAAAAGAAATCGAAAACAAGACTCAAGCAAGTGACTAAAAGCAAGAACAAGCTGAGAACAAAGTCACTCTGCAAGAGAAAGCTCCAGAAACGCCGACCCTTCAAGAAGAAGCGAAAGGGCTCAACACCATCGGCAAAAGAGCAAAAGCACAAACACAAATCACAAACTTCAAAACCTCCAACTCACTTTTCAGAACACTCAAGGCACTCCCCCTGCAAAGATGCAACTCCCCTGAACAAGTGAACTTGTGCGTGCGAAAAACACTCAAAAATGGCTCAATTCCACAACACATGTGCTTCTCTTTTAGAAAATGCAATCTTGCACAAACTTTCAAAATCTTTCCAGAAAATTTTCCCTCTTCTTTTAGAAATGCTCAAGACATTCTCCCCCTTGTTGACAATGCATGAATCAAGGTCAGAAAGACCCAAAGTGCAAAAACCGACGCTGAGGTGCACAAGTCGGCACTGCCGAGTTGCACAAACCGGCACTGCCGAGTATACACAGACAGCTCAACAAAAATGCAAAAATGCAACTACAAGCGCAAGAACCGGCACTGCCGAGTTGCTCCAGTCGGCACTGCCGAGTATGCACAGGCAGCACAGCAAAAAATGCAAAAATGCAACTACAAGCTTCTCAAATATACAATGAGCAATACAAAGTGCTACAGGTTAGAGAAGAGGCAAACAAGATAGTTCATCATGTCACACGGGCATTGCCATCAAGAAGGTGAAGACATATATCCAATTGACAAAGCCATGAGCAAATTGTGGATTTTTATCAAAAATGTCACCGCATGAGCAAAGTCCTAACCATGGATTGTTTAAGCAAAAATAAACTTCATCTCACCAAAATCATGAAAGGACAAGCATTCTTGACAAAAGATCATCATAAACGCCCAAGTTCTACCTCATGTCATGTCAAAGCACGGAGCCATGTGTTCACTTCTCATGGGAGACTTCTCCGGCAAACAACATGCAACCGCTTAGCACCCATGTGTGCAAGTGTGTGCAATGGTGAAAGCATAGAGACATGAGCATAATTTTCTGCAAATATATCTTTTTCTCAACTTTCTTCTTTCATGCATAGACATCTCATTTTTCAAGTTTTTCAAGTTAAGCATGGTACATGAAATGTCTTTGCGACAGAAAGAAGCTTATGCTCCTCCACAAGATAAAGCATGGGCTAAACATTTATAATGACAAAGGTCTTTGACCCAATTGAAAAGAATATCACACCCTAACATGATCTTAAGCCAGATATAGCCATTTCGGCTCAAACAAGACATGCAAAGGCATTTACTCATGGGTGAAGAAATTTAAGTTCAGTTTGTCATTTTAATTTCGAAAAGAGACTATCTCAAAAGAATATATATCAAAACCATCAAGAGCATAGCCATCCATACAATCAATCCCTAGCCAGCCTGCCTAAACTCTAAAATGTAGCAAGTTGTACCAATCACTGCATATAGGAGAAGCTCATCCTAAGATATGATACAAAAGATAAAATCAATATACAAAAGCAAGAAAAAATATACATCAAGATACAAAGATGGTACACAAATATACATATGCTACAAGAGAAGCCTCCAAAACTCAGCTCAGTAAACTGCACACACACCAAGTTCTCCTCGCAAGCGGGTGAAGGTAACTTGGTCAAGTGGCTTAGTGAAAATGTCTGCAAGCTGGTTTTGGGTAGAAACATGGGCAAGCTCAATATCTCCTTTCTCCACATGATCTCTCAGAAAGTGGTACCTCACTTCTATGTGTTTGGTTTTGGAATGGAGCACGGGATTTTTGGCTACGCTTATGGCACTGGTGCTATCACAAAGAAGTGGAACATGGGACATGTCTAAGCCAAAATCTCTCAAGGTGTATGTGATCCAAAGCAACTGAGAACAACAGCTAGCAGCAGCAACATACTCGGCTTCAGTGGTGGATTGGGCTACACTAGACTGCTTGCGAGAAGACCAAGACACAAGAGACGATCCAAGAAACTGACACTGACCAGAAGTAGACTTGCGATCAACACGACATCCAGCAAAATCCGCATCAGAAAAACCATGAAGTGCAAGAGTGGAATCGGCAGAATACCAAAGACCCAGCTCAGGAGTGAACTTGAGATACCTTAAAATCCTCTTGACGGCCTGACGATGTGAAGTCCTCGGTGAAGCCTGAAAACGAGCGCACAGACACACGCTGAACTGTATGTCCGGCCTCGTCGCCGTCAAGTAGAGGAGGGAGCCGATCATGCTCCGGTACTCCTTCTGGTCCACTGGTTCTCCGTCCTCATCCGCATCCAAAGCTGTAGTCGTACTCATCGGCGTAGTCATCGGCTTGGAGTCGCTCATGTCGAATTTCTTGAGGATGTCCTTGGTGTACTTGCTTTGGTGCACGAATGTCCCATCCTTGGTTTGCTTGATCTGCAGCCCGAGAAAGAACTGCAACTCTCCCATCATCGACATCTCAAATTCCCTGCTCATATCGTCTGCAAACTTGGCAACAAGATCATGAGAAGAGCCACCAAAAATGATATCATCCACGTAAATCTGAACGATTAAAAGATCATTGCCATTTCTCAGCAAGAAGAGCGTCTTGTCAACCTTTCCCATCACAAACCCCTTGCTAAGCAAGAACCCTCTCAACCTGCCATACCACGCTCTGGGTGCTTGCTTTAGGCCATATAAAGCTCGGTGGAGTTTGTACACTCGGTGTGGGTATCTCTCACTCTCAAAACCCGGGGGCTGCCTCACATAAACTTCTTCCTCGATCACCCCATTCAAGAAGGCACTCTTCACATCCATTTGGTACAATTTGAACCCTTTAGCAACTGCAAATGCTAGAAGGATCCGAATTGCCTCCAAACGGGCAACAGGAGCAAATGTCTCCTCATAATCTATCCCCTCCTGCTGCGAAAACCCCTGAGCAACCAACCTCGCTTTGTTTCTCACAATCTCACCACTCTCATCCCTCTTGTTCTTGAAAACCCACTTGGTTCCTATAGGATGGCAATTTGGAGGTGGTTCTACTAACTTCCACACCTGATTTCTCTCAAAGTTTTCAAGCTCTTCATGCATGGCATTGACCCAATCGGAATCAGATAAAGCGTGTCCAACATTTTTGGGCTCAAAAGACGCGACAAAAGCAGAATGAGCATAATGAGAGATGTTCTGTGACCTCGACCGTGTAGTGCGTTCATCCAAGTTCCCGATGATCTTCGAAGGTGGATGATCCCTCTGTACCAGCCGGGGAGCTTCTCGCCTCGAGATTGCCTCCCCCTCAACATCAGCTTCCACTTGAACTCGATCTGGAGCGCGACTCGACGAAGGTGTAGCAGAGGGGCCGTCGTCGAACGTCGTGGTAGTAGTGGAAGTAGAAGGTACACGATCTCCACACGGTGCATGAATCTCCTCATCGTCTTCATCATCAAGCTGTTCTTCCTCAAAGATGGGCTGTCCCAAGTCATCATCACCTGCACACTCAAAAGCAGAAGAGCTACACGGAATGGTCTCGTCGAAGGTGACTTCGCAAGTCTCCATGATTTGGTTAGTTTCAAGATTGAGCACACGATATGCTCGAGAGTGATTAGCATAACCAAGAAAAATTCCATCCATCGAACGAGACTCAAACTTGTCCAAATTTCCTTTCTTCAAGATGAAACACTTGCAACCAAAAACCCGAAAGTGACTCACACGGGGGGAACGACCATGGAAAAGCTCATAGCAAGTTTTCTTCTTGAAAGCACGAAGGAAAATCCGATTTGAAACATAGCAAGCTGTGTTCACCGCTTCTGCCCAATACTTCCTAGGAGTCCTATGCTCATCTAGCATCGTCCTAGCCATCTCACAAAGTGTTCTATTCTTTCTCTCAACAACACCATTCTGACAAGCAACATATGGCGAAGAGTATTGATGTTCGAGACCAAGATCACGACAGAAGGCATCAAAACGAGTGTTCTTAAATTCCGTACCATTGTCGCTACGTATAGCTCTCATGGCACCACCATTACTCTCGTTTTTCAACCTCAAAATCAGATCTCGAACAAAATCAAAAGTCTCATCCTTCGACGCCAGAAAGAACACCCAAGCATACCGAGAAAAGTCATCAACAACCACAAGAACATACCACTTCCCACCAACTGAACGAACTCGAGCGGGGCCAACCAAATCCATGTGCAAAAGCTCCCCTGGACGCTCAGTCATAACATCTGTCAAAGGTGGGTGAGAAGCAGCAACCATTTTTCCATGCCTACAAGGTGCACAAACCAAATCTTTCTCGAACTTGAGCTTGGGCAATCCTCGGATAAGGTCAAGAGCACTCAAGCGTGTGAGTAAATCAAAGCTCACATGACCCAATCTCCTATGCCACTTCCAAAGCTCAGAAGAAGTACCAGCGATCAAACACCGTGAAGGACCAAAAGATCGAGAAAAATCAGCACGAAAAATCTGTCCCTCAGGAATGATCATACACACAAGGTCACCTCGAGAATCAAGAATTTTCGAATCACCACGCTTAAAGCGAACCTCATAACCCTCATCAAGAAGCTGAGAAACTGAGAGCAAATTGAAACCAAGATTCTTGACAAGTGCAACCCGCTTCAACATGAAAGTGTCGCTCACCTGAATAGCACCCTCTGACAACACTCTACCTCTACCCTTATCCCCGAAAGTGATGTACTGCCTGGACACCACCGGGGTGAGACTGGAGAACCACTTACCATTACCTGTCATATGTCTCGAGCAGCCAGAATCCATCAACCAAAAGTTCTCCAAGCCTCCCACCTGCACAATCAGAACCGAGAACGAGAATGAGCAAATGACTCGACACTGGGGTTAGCACAGAACGAGTCAAACCAGTGTCGGGCCATCTGCTCAAAAGAAGGGTTAGCAAAATCAACTCTACCGCGTGACACCCTCTCGTCTCTCACCATCGGACCTCTAGCACCACGCGGGGGAAAACGTGGCCTAGACTCTCTCCTAGCCTCAAAGCTACGGTCGAGCCTCCCTGAACCTAAACTGACCGCGAAACGGAGGCCGCCTAGCAAACTCACGAACAGCTGGAACACCACGACTAGCAACCACAGGAACTGTACGCACAAAGGCGTCGCCTCTCGGCCAGGGTGAACGAGACACAGGCACACTACGAGAAGAGTAGTACCTGTCCCTGTTCCCCACCTCCTTCTCTCTTCTCACCTCCCTCTTCTTCCTCCAACAAAACTCCTCAAGGTGACCATCCCTTCCACAATGCTCACAATGGAAGCGGACTGGCTTTGGCTTTGGGGTTTCTCTCGACTGTGCCCTCTCTCTCGGCTGGTAAACCCCACTCCTCACAAAGGTCACTCTCCTCTGAAAGTTCTCTGACTTAGGTGGAAACTTGGGAGGATCTGGAGTGGTGTCAAGCTTGTTCAGCAGGTGGTTTGGTTTGGGTGTGAAGGTGTTCTTGAGAATGGTTTTTGGTGGGTCTGTGGGAATGTTTGCGGTGGAGCTCTCTGGATCTCTCTCTCTCTCACCACTACTCTCACCAACCTTCTCAGAACCAAGCCCACAACCATCAGCTCTCTTGAAACTAGCAATCAACATCTTGAGCTGAGGTTCACGACCAGACAACCAACCCAAACACTGTCTCAGCTCATCATTCTCATCTTGCAATCTATTCACACACTGTTCTAGCTCAACATTCTTCAATGCAACAACATCACAAGCAGAACAGGAATTTGCAATAGGAGATTTAAGTTGTGCTTCAAGTGAACTAATCATGGTGCGTGATTCAAGCAACTGAGCATGCAAAGCAGGACAAGAAGTACAAGCACCTAGCAAAGATGACCTAGACTTCAACTCAGCAAGCTCAACTCTAGCACCCTCTAGTTCATCCAAGCAAGTCATGTGTTTCTCCTTAAGCACAACCAAATCAGCAATATGCACATCACAGAACGAGCATTCTACCTCATCAGACACAAGAGGAGCATCTTTTAAAACAGCAATCTCAGACTCAAGCGAAGCTGCTCTCTCCCTAGACTCGCAAAGCAAAGACTCAAACTCCATAGCCTTCTTTCCAGTCTCAGAAAGCAAGGTCTCAAGCTCAGCCACTCTATCCTTGGACTCTCCTAGCAAGGACCTAAACTCCCTCTTTTCCTTGTTGGTCTTTCTAAGCACATCATCGCGGTTATCGACCAACTGCTCTAGCCTAGCAATCTCCTGACGCAAAGAGGTGGGATCTGTCAATACCTCATCCTCGGAGTCGGAGTCGGAGTCGTCCTTGCTCTTCACGGAGTCGTGCGCCATGGTGCAGTAGTCGACGGCGGCGAAGGAGATGTCGTTGAAGTTGCGGTTCAAGCTCTTCTTCTCCTTGCGGTGGCCGCGGTCCTCATCTTCACTGCTTGAGCTTGACGACATGTTGGTGGAGCTTGTGTCGATGTCGCTCGCATCAGCCACCATCGCTCGAGATCTGTGCTTCTTGTGTCCACCGTGCTTGTTCTTGGATCTTCTCTCGTCCTTGTTCTTGTTCTTGGAGCGGTACTCGTCCTTGGGACGGTGCTTGTGGTCGTCTCGTGGGCGGTGCTTGCGGTTGTAGTCGTTCTTGATCTCCTCGGGGCACTCGGCGATGAAGTGGTCCATCTTCCCGCATCTGTAGCACGTACTCCCGGCACGCCTCGAACCCTTGCGGTTCTGGTACATCCGCTCGAACCTCCTCGTGAGCAACGCGAGATCCTCCTCGCTCAGCACCTCATATTCTTCATCTGGAAGGGACACAAGAGAAGACAAAGCAAAGTGTCTAGGAGTGTTAGCATGTCCATATCCAGAGCCACCGACTAGAGCCAGACTATGGGGATCAGTCGGACTCTTAGCCTTGGCAAGCAACTGTCTGTCCACCTCAGAAGACTTCAACTTCGAGAAAAGCTCATCAACAGAAAGAGTCTCATAGTTTGCTGACTCCATGATCGCCTCAACCTTGGCACCCCACACGGATCTATCAAGTGCTTGCAGGAGCTTGATAGCTCGGTCATGATCCGAGTATGAGAGCACGGTAATGTTGGCTTTCATGTTGTTGACAATAGACGTGAAACGCTGAAACAAAGCATCAACAGACTCTCCTGGCAAATGAGCAAAATTTTCATACTCTCTCCTGTACATCGAGAAAAGCCTAGCCTTGACATGGCTATCACCACCGTGGGCTACCTTGAGCTTCTGCCAGATCTGGCTAGCTAGGTCCTCGCCCAAAACACGCTCAAACTCCTCGGCAGACAAAGCACGGAACAAGTAGTCAACAGCTCGGGCATTCGCCTCAAATCTATCCTTTGCATCCTGGGCATCTAAGTTGGTGGGATTGACATAGTTTTCATCTTTCGTCACATCCCACAGCAACTTTCCTTTGCCTCGCAAGAAAGCGCCCATACGCGCAACCCAGTTCGGGTAGTTCTTCCCATCGAAGTGCGGAGGCCCGGAACCCCGATCTTGGTACGCCATCTTTGGATCTTAGACTGGTTAGAGTCGCAAAGACCCGTAACCGGCTCTGATACCAATTGAAGGACCGAAACGGTGACCAGAGAGGGGGGGAGTGAATGGGAGCCGATAAAACTTTCTTTTCAAAATCCGGCTTTCACCCCAAAATCACTTCCGGAATTCGTAACACAATCTTGCCAAGATCACGCAGCAACTGAGATGCTACTGACCCTAGGAACAAGAAACATGCAGCGGAAACACAGAAAGAATCCTCGATCCAAAAACTTCACCAAAACAGCCACTGGGTGTGTGTATTCGGCACTGCCGGTTTTCAGAACTCGGCACTGCCGGATACACACAACACGAAAACACCCCTCGAGTCTATGTACTCGGCAGTGCCGGTTTTCACAACTCGGCAGTGCCGGGTACACGCAAAACAGCACAGCCCCAAAGTCAACTCGAGGATGGATCTTCCAAACGGCTTGAGCTCTTGAGGCGAGATTTTGGTCAGATGATCTAGACCTCCAATGGAGTGTTTTCCCAAAAGATCTCGGCCTCTAACTCAGTACAACTCCCGGAAACTCAGATCTCGTGATGAACACCATGACATCAAGTTCATCCCAAAAATCTCAAATCCAAAGCGATTCTCGGCGCTTGGGGGCAAAGGATCACCAGCAAAAGAGGCACAAGGCACTCATACGTGAATCCCCCAAAGAAATCCGAGAGAAAACGCCCTAGAAAGAGAAGAACGAAAATCCCCCAAAAATGGCTCCGAAAATACCCACGAAAATAGAAAAGGAAGAAGGAGCTCGGGAAATCAAATCATGGCACAAAGATGAGCAGCACAAACTCCATCACATAACCATGAATTCACCTATACAAAACTAAGAAAGATTCGAAGTAGTTCTAGGTGAAGAGGATGAAGAGAAGAGGAAAACTAAACAAGCCAAATAAAAGATAACTAAAGAGATAGCAGCCACCAGCCCTGGAAGGGGCTATTAGTAGTCCAAGTGGTGGTGCTCTAAAGACTAAACTACCCCTAAGTGATACATACCCCTCAGGGGCAAATTTGACATTTGATCTTCAGATATTTTCCGGCTCGGGCACCTTCCACTGCAAGCTAGCTTCCCTCCGACGCAAGCCTTGCAGTCACGCCGCGTGTCCTCCGGATCGAAGCTCCTCGACGCCGAGTTTTGGGCCGGCCCAGTCGAGTGCATGTACTCGGCACTGCCGAGTTGTTCAACTCGGCACTGCCGGGTACATACAATCAGCCCAACAGCCCATCTTCGCCACGTCGAGTCCTCGGTCCTTGGTTTTGAGGCCCAAACCAAGGGAAACCGTCCACAGATGATTTTGTGGCCAAATCACCAAACCCCGCGCGCAAACTTCGGTTGTTAGCCGCCACCTTGCGCCGGCTTCTCGTCCGCGTACGAGCTTCGGTTGTGAGCCGCTACCTCGCACCGGAACCACGTCCCCTTGCTCGTTCTTGCCAGCATGTGAACCGCACTTGATCCACCGGCCACCGGGTCCCTCGAACCAAGCCTACTTGTCTCTCCGCTCCTCGGAGGCCGCCATGGCTAAGACCTTTCGCGCCTGTTCTTCACCTGCACCAATGCAACCAAGCCGCATTCTACACCTGCAATACTTGAGCCAAGGGAAACGTCAATCCACACCACGTTGTCAATCACTCATCACACCAGGAAGCGACCATCCACCGGTCCTCGGACACACCGGGTCCTCAAGGATTTTCTGAAAGCTGGGGGAGAAATCAAAAGAGAGAGATGCCACGACTGACGAAGATTTCGGGAATATGGATATTGTCAGTCCTGCTTCAAGAAAGGATGTCGGTCAACCCAAAAATACTTATGGTGGATGGAGTTGACCTTGGGGCGGATAGGGGTGGATGTTTATTTCTTGGCTGCGGGTTCACGGGTGGTGGATCCGATGGCTTAGGGTTTCTAACAGAGATCCTTATATCTTCTTATTGGTTTCCTCAGCTTTCACAGGTTTCTGTTCCAAGGGTTATTCAGGAATTCAACTTGGTCGCATTCATAGTATAAACTTGTCTTATACTATTCCTGTGATTATTCCGTATTTTCCTGAGATTTGTAATGCATGAGTTCTCCTTAATCGATTTCTAAAGTTTTCCGAGTAGAATGTCTTGATCACTTCGGAACCTACCCCGCTTAAGAGGATTAGATCCCGTATTCCATATCAGACGTGTAGAATTGTTTTTCAGAAACTTCCTTATTTCTAAACTCTAGCTTGAACTAATGACGTTAGAAGGACAAGGGCTACGGATAATCCTTGGGTTTAAGGAAAGAGTGGTTCTATCCACGCATTTCTACAATCAACTACCAATCAAATCCATATCTATTATATGGAAAGGGGAAAACTATTATCCGGGCTTAATCAAACATTACATAATCAAAAGTACGTTACTATGAGGTCATAGGCTTATTTCCCAATAGAACATTCTACAGCTAAATCTCTAGTTACTCCGGCAGCATTTGCTTTTCGACAAATCTTCATCTCATAATCTCCGTATTGTGGATCATCTTCCAAACCTCATTCTCATGATCCATACCTGTCAGAGTAACAATTGGAGTTAAGCAAGAAATAAAGGGAGTTCAGGGCATGGACAAAGAATTTTTCGAGAAATTTCGAAAAATAGGAGCAGAACACAGGGTTTATGGCTTCCTAAGGCCTATGGGCTGTCTTATATGGTATTAAAAATTTATTTACGGCTCTGATACCAACCCTGTGGGGACACCTTATCCAAAGGTTCCCTAATTGCCTGTATCAGGTCCTGGATCGGTCGCTGATACAGATCTTGTCACAGATTAGTATCAGAAAGGTAAATAACGTATATTTGAAATAGATTTTAACACCGTTCTAAATAACGGAGAGCGGGCAGGCACTTCATTCCTCCACCGGAATGGGCTGCAGCACCTTCTCGCCCTGATGGCCTAGACCTGTAAGACAATGAAAGCAAGGGTGAGTATTCTTGAAAAGAAAACCCAGCAAATCCCACAAATTCAATAATATATATATAATTAAATTAGTGTAAAGGTCGGTCCTGGAGGGGCACTTCCTCCCTGCCAGTCCCGATATGTTATCCTGAACCTGACCAACAGTACCTTCGCCGTCTCAGGTTCCCCGTACAGAAATAGTAAAGACTAATCATCGGGGGCTTTGACTAAGTGGACTCTTGCCAGAGTCGCTGCTATCCAGATAGATTCTACACTCTGCAGAGGTCGTACTTATCTACCTCGCATTCGGTCGGCCCGTGCCAGGTACCTCGGCGGTACCGACCTACGAGACTCGTACCCACCGGTGACCATCGCTGGTCAGCATTCCCTAGGTCCAGCCACGTGCATACTGGGGGCTAAACAGGGGCTACTAATCATCCGCCTCGCGGATATCAACCCGGGTCTTCTGATGAGCTCATCGGGCCTCTGGCCCTCAGGGTCTTTGACCCTGTATCCTAGTCAACCCATGCCGCCCAGTCCCAGCCCTCTGTCTGGGGCTGTCTCCAGTATACCCGTTTCCCGACTTGGCGGGTGCTCGACCCGGCACCGGGCGGTCCCAGTTCGCCGGTCAGCACTCTGCGCCAATCATACGGCTTCCTTGGGATGGATTACTAGGTTCAGCTGGTGGGGTGAATCAAGGCCTCACATAAATAGGCATTCCCGAAGGCTATGCCTTTTTGGCATGCGAGGTTGTACTGGGCACTAGAAAGACTCTCCCGTGAACCGGTCCTTAGCTGGGATCAGAGTGGCTCAGAATCCCCTTCCTTGGGATTTCCTTCCACTCCCAATCAGCATCCAAAGCCTATAGCAATGCTGGGCATACCCTCCGGTCATGCCCCCTGTAGCTTATGTTGCACGTAAAGTAAACTTTAGTGATTAAAGTGATAGTATTGGTGAGACTTGCCTTCATTGTCGTCCTTAGGCGATTCTTACGCAGGCGTATACCATATGTTGACCGGGCTGGGCTTCGGGTCTTCTGGAGCTTCGACGTCTCGTCGTCTCGTCGGGCCCGGTCATGCTATCGATAAAACACACATAAAATAACAATCAGGATAACAATACATCAATCAAATCATGAAAGGAAAAAGAATAGAAACAAAGCAGGGATGGAAGGATTTGCTAAGGGTTAAAGAGTAACGGCTAGAGTTTGGATTAATAACCCATTAATTATATAAAATAATTAATGGACTAAAGGATGAGAATAAGAGAATTATTAAATAATTCCCTGGACGGTGGCTGGAGCGATGATTATCAGTATTCCGGGATTTATATAGATTTCTAAGGAATAAACCCTGAATAATTGATATGGATTTCTAGAAATCCTTATGTGTTTGTGGGCAGCATGTCGGCTAGGGTTTTACCAAAACTCCGGGGTTTTGATCGGACGGCGAAATGACGCCCGTGGAGCTTAGACGGGGTTTTGGCGGGGTATTGGAAGTGTGCGACTGGGTTTTGGAGTCGGGGGATGGATACCAGGGTAATAAGCATATGAAAATGCTTAGAATAATCCCTAGTATTTGTGGAAATTCTTGGGGATTTTATGGAGCTAAGATATGGAAAGGGGAATTTCCGGGGTACACTAATGGTGGCTCCTTATTGGTTTAGAACTTAGCCTAATGGGATTTAGGCTCTAATGAGGTGCTAAAAAGGATTGGATGGCACTAATAGGCTTAGGAATAATCCTAGGATTTTTGGGTATTTTTGGGGAATTTTTGGAATAAAGGGAGGGCTCTAAATAAATATTTGTGTGTACTCACCGGGGTGCGCGTAGCATTTTCAGGCTGGCTGACGCAGCAGGGGTGGGCCGGCTGACGTGGGCCGGTGGGACCCACGGCTGTGGCTACTGTTCCGTGGACCGAGTCCACCGGTCGGTGGACCAGGCGTGGGGGTGACAGCGGTCCATTGGGCCGCGTCCACCCGTGCCGAGGGGACCGGCGCGGGACGCCGTTTGAGGGGCGGCCCACCGGGCAGAGAAACAAGGCCTGGACGGGGGAGACGCCGGGGCGAACGGCGCTCCCTGGCTTCTTCCACCTCGCGCCCGGTCGCCATGGTAGGGAGGGGAGGAGCTTGGAGCTCGCCCCGATCCACGCACTCCGGCCACCGAGGCTTGTGAGGAGGCCACGGGGGTGAAGAGGAGGATGAGGTGGCTCCAATTTGAGTGGTGGCTTGGGGAAAGAGGGAGAGCGGAGGGGCCGGCCATGGAGGCATGGAGCTCGGCTCGGCCTTGCTTGGTGCTGGGCGAGGGGGGGTATGCCCCTCTATTTATAGGTGGGGGAGGAGCAGCGGGACGCGCCACGTCGCCCGGGAGGATGAGGACGGCCGGCGGGGAGGGCCACGCGGCAGGCCACGGGCGCTTTGAGCTCCGGCGATGGAGCTTGGGCCGGCGGCGGGGGAAAGGGGCTGGCGCCGTAGTTTCCCCCCCCCCCCCCCATCTCAGCCGTAGGAGCGACATCGCGCGGTGGTGGTGCGACCCGGGATGCGTACGGAGCGCCGCGGAGGGGAGGCGGGGCGCACGGCATGGGCACGCCGTCGCCATTAATGGCGCGGCGGCCGGGTGCCCTCGTGGCACCAGGAGATAGGAGGAAGGGAGGGGACGCGTGGCGCTCGGCCACGAGGAGTGATGGTGTTGATGCTGGGTGCCAAGGCCTGCTTTAGCGCGCGGCGGGGCTCGGCCGGCGGCGACCAGACGCGGCGGCGGCGCGCGTGGAGACGGCGGCGGCGGCGCTGGGGTAGGGGAAGGGGGAAGGGAACGGCGCGCGGGCCGTGTGGGCTGCGCGGCTGGCGGCCTGCTGGGCCAAGGTACGCACGGCCCATGGGAAAGGGACGGCACGCGCGGGCGTGGGCTGTGAGGTGCGGGTGGGCCGAGTGGGGGAGGTGGGCCGCGCGGCAGGTGGGCGGAGCCGGGCGGGAGGTGCACCGGGCCGCGGGGCTGTCGGCCTGCGGAGCGTGTGCGGGCCGCGTGGAGGAGGGAGGAGGAGAAACAGCCGAAGCCGAGAGTGGGAGGGGGTTTACCAGACTTCGCTGGGCTGAAAGTGAAGTTTCGGCCCACTTAGTGGTTAAATGGTTTTCTATTTATTTTGGAAGGGTTTTTGAAAGGAATTTAAATTCGAATTTGAACCTGATCTTTTCTAGTTTAAATCTAAGGTTTTAGAGACTTAGTTTAGCAGGCAAGTTGTAAAACATCCCTTTTTATTTTCCCTTTGGTTATTTATGGTTTATTTCCTTATATTTATTCCAGTAATTCTATAATTACTCTAATAAATCTAAGGATTAACTAATTAAATCCTAATTAGTTTCTACTTAATTTTTGAGGGTGTCACAATAGCCATCCATACAATCAATCCCTAGCCAGCCTGCCTAAACTCTAAAATGTAGCAAATTGTAGTAATCGCTGCATATAGGAGAAGCTCATCCTAAGATATGAAACAAATGCAACATGACATATCACAAGATGCAAAGATGAAAACTATACATCAAGATACAAAGATGGTACAATAGTATACGTATGCTACAAGAGAAACCTCCAAAACTCGGCTCAGAAAACCGCACACACACCAAGTTCTCCTCGCAAGCGGGTGAAGGTAACTTGGTCAAGTGGCTTAGTGAAAATGTCTGCAAGCTGGTTTTGGGTAGAAACATGGGCAAGCTCGATATCTCCTTTCTCCACATGATCTCTCAGGAAATGGTACCTCACATCTATGTGTTTGGTTTTGGAATGAAGCACGGGATTTTTGGCTACGCTTATGGCACTGGTGCTATCACAAAGAAGTGGTACATGGGACATGTCTAAGCCAAAGTCTCTCAAGGTGTAGGTGATCCAAAGCAACTGGGAACAACAGCTAGCAGCAGCAACATACTCGGCTTCTGTGGTGGATTGGGCTACACTAGACTGCTTGCGAGAAGACCAAGACACAAGAGATGAACCAAGAAACTGACACTGACCAGAAGTAGACTTACAATCAACATGACACCCAGCAAAATCAGCATCAGAAAAGCCATGGAGTGCAAGTGTGGAATCAGCAGAATACCAAAGACCCAGCTCAGGAGTAAACTTGAGATACCTGAAAATCCGCTTGACGGCCTGACGATGTGAAGTCCTCGGTGAAGCCTGAAAACGAGCGCACGGACACACGCTGAACTATATGTCCGGCCTCGTTGCTGTCAAGTAGAGAAGGGAGCCGATCATGCTCCGGTACTCCTTCTGGTCCACTGGTTCCCCGTCCTCAACCGCATCCAAAGCTGTAGTCGTACTCATCGGTGTAGTCATCGGCTTGGAGTCGCTCATGTCGAATTTCTTGAGAATGTCCTTCGTGTACTTGCTTTGGTGCACGAACGTCCCGTCCTTGGTCTGCTTGATCTGTAGCCCGAGAAAGAACTTCAACTCTCCCATCATCGACATGTCAAATTCTCTGCTCATATCCTCTGCAAACTTGGCAACAAGACTGTGAGAAGAGCCACCAAAAATGATATCATCCACGTAAATCTGAACGATTAAGAGATCATTGCCATTTCTCAACAAGAAGAGCATCTTATCAACCTTCCCCATCACAAACCCCTTGCTAAGAAAGAACCCCCTCAACCTACCATACCACGCTCTGGGTGCTTGCTTTAGGCCATATAAAGCTCGGTGGAGTTTGTACACTAGGTGTGGGTATCTCTCACTCTCAAAACCCAGGGGCTGCGTCACATACACTTCTTCCTCGATCACCCCATTCAGAAAGGCACTCTTCACGTCCATTTGGTACAATTTGAATCCTTTAGCAACAAAGAATGTTAGAAGAATTCGAATTGCCTCCAAACGGGCAACAGGAGCAAAGGTCTCCACATAATCTATCCCCTCCTACTGCGAGTGTCGGTGATATTATCTCCGGCAGTCTTCCACGGGGTAGCCCACGGAAGTGATTTGTATTGCAGGGAAGATCGCAAAGATTGGAAGCGAGATGGTTAGGATGGACAGACACGGGGGTTTAGACAGGTTCGGGCCGTCGACTTGACGTAATACCCTACGTCCTGTTTTGGGGGTGTTGTATTGCGTGGATTTCGCTATGAGTTGAGATGTGGTGAGTTTTGTTGGGTTGTTTTGGAGGGGGTCCCTGCCCGCCTTATATATCGGGGGGCAGGGTTACAAGTCGGTTTGTATCCGATCCTATCTCTAAGGATCCTTTCCTACTTTACAATAATTCCTATTCCAACTAGGACTTCTCCTTCCAGATCCTTCCTCCGTGCGCCGACTTGTCCCGCACGTCTTCAGGTCCAGAACGGAGGGCTGGGCCGCCCCCTTTTGGTGGGCTGTCAGGCTTGCTCGTGAGGTACCCGGGTACTATATCCCCCACAGTAGCCCCCGAGCACTTCTTGACCGATCGTTGGCTGTAATTGATCCGTCTTTTCTCGTATGATCCGAGTGCTCCCAAGTCGTTTAAGATCTCATCCGAGTGATTTCGAAGAAGATCCGAGTGGTTTCGAGGAAGATCTGAGTACATGATCAGACGTTCCTGAAAATAATTTTTCAGTTATGGCCATAGTGAGGGGAAGGAGTGCTCTTCCTCACGACGCGACAGCGAAGTGAATACACTTAGACCCCGGGCTTTGGGTGATTTTAGTATGAAATTGGCCAAAGGTCTTCAACTTTTATCCATCTGTATCTTGATCTTCAATGGTGTGCACCTCCAGGTGCACCCATTGGGTGTAGCCCCCGAGCCTTGAGTAGAATAGAATATTCTGGTCGAGGGTCAAAAATAAAATATTATGAATCTCTTTTTAAACTTAATCCATCAATGGTGTGCACCTCCAGGTGCACCCATTGGGTGTAGCCCCCGAGTCTTGTTACGACTCAGCATGATCGCATCAAGACTCTGAAAGCCGTGAATTCTGACTGATTTTTTCAGCCCCCATGCCTCTGGACATGGATTTTTTCCTTCTGGGGCTTTTTTGTTTCCCCTTTATAAGGATTCTGTCCTCAAGTTCTTTGAACTCGGCATGACCTCCGAGTCGTGTCCCACGACTCAGTTTGACCATATGGTAAGCCATCTTCTCGCAAGATTTATACTTGTCAGCATTTGACCCAGATTTCTGAGCGAATTTAGCGATAGTATCGCATGCCTTACATAAAAATCAATTGCAAGGTTGCAATATTAATTGCAAAATCAAGTCTGACCGTTGACTAATTTTAGCCTCACGACCGAGTGGTTTCTGCCCCTGAACACTAGCTCAGGAACCCACAAATTTGTTAGCGTAACAGAACCGAAAGGTCGCGCTACATTTCAGCCCATTTAGGCCCACTACTCCCGCAAAGTCCGTTGTTCCCTAACGGTTGCTTTACGGAAGGCGAAATATCGCGAGATATCGTGACTCCTTACCGCATCTTTGAATTCAAAGCGACGGGACGTGCCTGCGTCGGTTGAGTTCCCGAGACACGCATCGCGCCGCGCGCGGGAGGAACGGTTCATTCCATTATAAGCCATCCCCGCCGCAATCTTCTTCCTTTACTCGCCATTTACCTCCCCAACGCTCCAGTTCTCCTCCGCGCGCGAGAGCAAACCCTAGATCCGCTCCCGCAGCTTTCCTCCTCGATCTTCAGCCCCGCTCGTCGCCATGGCGCCCAAGAGGAAGGAAGCCTCGAAGCGGAAGGAGAGGTCGTCGGGAAGGGTCCGGTCGTCCAAGGCCAAGACCACCGTCGAAGTCGCCGTGGACCGTGCCACCGAATGGAGGGAATCCATCTCCACCACCAGGCGCCTCGAGCAGCACGTCGTCGACGGCATCCTTCCCGACCAGCAAACCGCCGAGTGGCGCGCGGCCGCCGGTGAGTCTTTCCCCACCCCAAATTCCTCTGATTTGGTGGTGTTTGAGTCTTTCTTTCTTCGTGGTTTTGGTGTGCCCGCGCACCCTTTCCTCCGCGGGCTGCTGTATTTCTATGGGATCAGTCTTTGCGCACTGAATCCCAACTCCATTCTTCACATCGCCATCTTCATCAACCTCTGTGAGGCTTATCTTGGGATAGAGCCTCACTTCAATCTTTTTCTTCATCTTTTTCTTCTAAAACCTTATCCTAGAACCGAGTGCCCGCAGGTAGTCGGGGGCGCCGGATTCCAACTCCGTGAGGGTCGAACTCGGGAGTATTTTGACATTCCTTTTCTTACCTCCAACAAAGGGTGGCAGTCCGAGTGGTTTTACGTAGGAAACCACTCGCCTGCCATCTCTCCTGAAATCGATTCTCGTCCTGTTCCCTCCCAATCCTGGACTGCTCTTCCCAAGGAGAGTGAAATGGATCAAGTTCGGGAGCTCCTGGGTCTCATAGCCCAGTTGAAGGACAGAGGATTGTCTGCCGTCGGAGTGGCAGCCAACTTCGTGCTGCGCTGGGTCCAGCCCCTCAAGCAGCGGGCTCATCCGGCGTATGAGTACTACGCCGAGGGGGACAACACGCGTGAAGCCCCCGAGCGTGTTGACAAAGTCCAAGCCGCAGCTCGGCTTGGCAAATTCTTCGCGACCGGAACCTCCCTGAGGACTACTGACTGTCCTCCGGCGTTCAACTTAGGGAATCCACGCCCTGAGGTATTTTGTCGATCTGTTGTTGTTTTTTTATTTCAATTCCACCCATTGGGTGTAATCTCAGAACTGAACCCAACTTGTGCAGGGTCGAGCTGCCTTTATATCCCTCCCTCCTTTGCCTGAGATGCCAAAGGGAGTGGATCAGCCAGCTCGGCGCAGGGCTGTTGGTACTGAAGAAGCAGTCGGGGAAAGTGAGAGTGATCTGCGCGACTGATTTCACTCTGTCATCCTCTCCCTCTCCCGACGTGTTGTCTCCGAGTGGTGGGAAGGCTGCCCCTGCCCTGAAGAAGCGGAAGGTTTCAACAGGGATCGTGATTGGGGATGCGCCAAGCCGCCGCCAACTCCTTATCTCTGAGTCGTCTGACTCGGAAGAAAGCGAAGCTGGCGGTGCCGAGCTGTCAATCCCGCCCCCAATCATCAGCTCGGAGCAGTCTCCCCTTGCAGTAGCGCCTCTGAGTGCTGCAAGTCCGAGGGACCTTCCTTCCCCCACTCGGAAAGGAAAGCGCCCGAGAATGCGCTTATCTACTCTGTAAGTATCATTGTCATCTCTTGATTTTTCCTTTATGTTCATCTGTTAGTAATCCATATGTCTTTTATCCTGTAGACCGCCGTCTGAGATCCCCTTTGCTGGTCCTGCGTCTCAGTCGGCCGTTGAGACAGAAACCCCGTCAATCCAAATGCCAGAGGTGCCGATCCACTCGGCTGATCTTCTCAGCGATCAGCCTGTGGGTCCGCCACCAGAGTCGTTGCGAGCACCAACCCCGCCTCCACCGAGTCCTACACCGGCGTCGCCGACCCCACTGCCATATCCTCAAGGCAGCCCCCAGACTGCTTCTGTGGTTGAACCGACTGCAGCAGTGGAGGAGCCCCAGACTGCGGCGGTCCAAGTTGCTCCTGCGGTGGTTGGCGCTTTGAGTGGTGGTGCTCCCATGGCTCCTCTGGAGGAGTTCATGTCACTCCATCTTCGTATGGGTCAGATAGCCAAGGTATTTCCTGAGCTATTTATCTTGTTGATGTCAAGTACCGAGTGGTACGTTAATTCATATTGTCATCTGACTTGTTTTTGCAGGACTTAGCTGCTGATGCCAAGGCAAAAGCCTCGGTTGTTCAAGAACTTTCATCTGCAGTCGCTAAGGCCGACTCCTTGGTGGCCCGAGTGACTGAACTCGAAGCTGCTGCGGCCCAACGCCAGGCTGAGTTGGAGGAAGCCCAGCGTACCACTCGCGATCTACGCGGGGAGGTAGAGCAGGCTCGGCTCAACGAGGCCCAGGCCGTGCACGAGCTCAGAGGTATGTTATTCTTTGTTAGTTTTTCTGTCAGACGTGAATATATTATCCAGATCTAACTTTCTGTAGATTATCGGTATCGGATTGTGTCCCAATTCGCAGAGCTCACTGCCAAGGTGGCTCGGCTGCAAGGCGAGGCTGAGGCGCTGCGCACCGAGAGGATCGCACTGGAGGACGCTATCCGAGTGGTGGCGGAGGAGATCGAGCCGGAGGCATCATCGTCTTCGACTTCTGTGGTCATGTCCTGGCGGTGCTTAAGTCGCTGTTCCCGGCGTCGGACCTGGAGCCACTCAGTCGTGGATATGCTGCTGGCACCTCCGAAGAC
Source organism: Urochloa ruziziensis (assembly GCA_015476505.1). Lineage (NCBI taxonomy): Eukaryota > Viridiplantae > Streptophyta > Magnoliopsida > Poales > Poaceae > Urochloa > Urochloa ruziziensis. Next base: position 12,306,063 of record CM027125.1, on the reverse strand, counting down.
GACGTGGGCCGACTGCTCCTTGTGGTAGAGCCTATCGCCAATGTCCTGTCCAAGGATATTGTTGATGACTCTGATGAGGCAGCCCCGTCTGGTGCTGGTGACCCTGCAGTGTAATGTAGATAGAATATTTGTAGTATCTGGTAGAAGTAGAACTTTTGAACAATGTTTAAGCTTTTGATATTGTATATAAGTTTTTATGGGGCTACTACTCCCTTTCTTTCTGCGCTGGCCTTAATTTCTGAGTGGTTGACCTGTTACGGAGTAGATTAGCCTCGTTGGTCTCAGTCTCATGCCGCAGAGTCTTTGTTGTACGTTTAGAGCTTTGACTTGGCGAGTACTTTCCCTCTCGATTTAAGGTTTGTTCCACTCATACTTTATGTGCGTGACGCGAAAGAGGAAATACGAGTAGTAGAAATAGATGAAAGATGAAATCAACTTTATTGATAACTCATTATAAATCTGCCGAGTCGTGACTGGGGGTGAATACCCTCCAAAATCACTCAGAAAAACAAATCTAAAATAAAAAAGATAAATACATAACTGAATCAGGCGTAGAAACGCTGTAAGTGCTCGATGTTCCATGGATTTGGGATGTCTACGCCGTCTTCCGTCATGAGGCGATATGAGCCCGGGCGACTGACTGACTTGATGATGTATGGTCCTTCCCAAGGGGACGCAAGCTTGTGCGCGCCCTTGGTGTCTTGCTTCCTCCTCAGAACCAAGTCGCCTGCTTCAAAGGACCTCTGCTTAACTGATCGATCGTGATAACGTCGCAGGACCTGAGCGTAACGCGCGGCTTGGATCTGGGCAGCCAATCTCCTTTCCTCGATGCTGTCGAGGTCTTCGATGCGCGCCACTTGCGCGTCGTATTCATCATAGAACTCCACTCGGGGGGAGCCGTATGCGAGGTCCGTTGGTAGGATAGCTTCCGAGCCGTAAAACAGAAAGAACGGGGTTTGCTTCGTGGCACGACTCGGCTAGGTGCGCAGCCCTCAGACTACAGCTGGCAACTCCTTGATCCATCGTCCGTCATGTTGCTTCAGCTGCTTGAATATCCGGGCCCTGAGCGCCTTGATTATTTTGCCATTGGCTCTTTCGACTTGGCCATTGGCCCTTGGGTGCGCCACGGATGCAGGGCATAGCTTGATGCTCCTCTCGCTGCACCAGTCTTTAAACTCCTGCGCCACGAAGTTCGTACCATTGTCTGTGATGATGCGATTTGGGACTCCGAAGCGGTGGGTGATGTCGGTGAAGAACTCGATGGTCTTGGCTGCCGTGTGTTTTCTGACTGGTTTCACCTCGATCCACTTGGTGAACTTGTCAATAGCTACAAGGACATGGTCAAAACCACCAGGAGCCTTCTTGAACGGACCAATCATATCCAAGCACCAACAAGCGAAGGGCCAGGACGCTGGTATGGTTTGCAGCTGTTGTGCGGGTGCGTGTATTTGCCTTGCAAAATACTGACACCCTTTGCAGTGCCGCACGATGTTTTCTGAGTCTGCTACGGCAGTCGGCCAGTAGAAACCAGACCGGAAAGCTTTACCAACAATGGTTCTAGCCCCGGCGTGATTGCCACAGATTCCTTTGTGTATGTCTGTCAAGAGCTCTATACCCTCTGCGCGACTTACGCACTTTTGGAGGATTTGGGAAGCTCCAGATCGACGATACAGCTTGTCTCCGATGATGACGTAGCTTTTGCTGCGCCGCACGATTTGTTCGTGGAGCGAGTTTAGATCTTTGTCTTCCGCGACCTCTGCGGGCAATATGCCGCTGTCCAGATAGTCGATGATCTGGGTCCTCCAGTCCAACGCTTCATCTACCACTAATGTGGCTGACTCCGGGGATTCTCCGACTTGTTGCTCCGTGACAGTGCCATCCGGGTTTATCTTGATAGATGGTTTGATAAGATCTTGTATGAAAACTCCGGGTGGGACGCCTTCACGGGTGGACCCCATCTTAGCGAGCTCATCTGCTGCCTTGTTATGGTCGCGCACTACGTGATGGAACTCTAAGCCATAGAATTTCCCTTCCAGCTTCCTGATTTCTTCGCAATAAGCGTCCATCTTTTCGTTGGTCCTGGACCAATCCTTGTTTACCTGGTTTATGACAGGGCAGAGTCCCCACGTACCATCAGGCGTTTGATGCCCAAAGATACTGCAATGCGGAGACCGTGCAAGGCTGCTTCGTACTCGGCTGCGTTGTTGGATACTGGGAACATGATTTGAAGGACGTATTTTAATTCCTGTCCACTTGGAGAGATCAGGAGTACGCCTGCGCCGCCTCCTTTTATCTGGAGGGAGCCATCAAAGTACATCTCCCAGTACTCAACTACCTCGTCGTCAGCCGGAGCTTGGTTTTCTGTCCAGTCTGCTACGAAGTCGGCCAAGACCTGAGACTTGATAGCAGTACGTGGAATGAAGGTTATGTGGTGGGCAGCCAATTCTATTGACCACTTGATGATTCGGCCGCTGGCGTCTCGGTTGTGGAGAATTTCCCCTAAAGGATTTTCGCTCACCACCGAAATTGGATGGGCCTCGAAGTAGTGTTTCAGCTTTCTTGCTGAGATGAGAACTCCGTAGAGTAATTTCTGCACATGGGGGTAGCGTACCTTAGATACGGTCAGGACCTCGCTGACGAAGTAGACTGGCCGCTGCACTCCATATGCGTGTCCTTCTTCAGGACGCTCGACCACTAGTACCGTGCTAACCACTCGGGGAGTAGCAGAGATGTAGAGGTAGAGTTGTTCTCTTGGTTGAGGTGGGACAAGGATGGGCGGGCTCTGTAGGTAATCTTTGAGTTCCTGGAAAGATTGCTTCGCCTCGTCATCCCACACGAACTTGTCCTGCTTCTTGAGCAGTTTGAAAAACGGCAATCCGCGAACGTCGAGTCGTGATATGAAACGACCGAGCGCTGCCATGCATCCAGTAAGCTTCTGCACATCCTTTTGACAGGTTGGTGGTAGCATCTTGGTGATGGCCGTGATCTTCTCGCGATTTGCCTCGATCCCGCGGTTGCTGACCATGAAGCCGAGTAGTTTACCTGAGGGTACTCCGAAGACACACTTTTCCGGGTTAAGCTTCCACCGGAATACGCGCAGGCGTTCGAAGACCTTTGTCAGATTCCCTATCATGTCCTCGGGGTTCATGATCTTGACCACGATGTCGTCTACGTAGGCTTCTACTATGTCAGGGATCAATTGATCCAGACATGCTTGGATCGTCCTCTGATAGGTTGCGCCTGCGTTCTTCAGACCGAAGGCCATTGTGTTATAACAAAAGGCACCGAACGGCGTGATGAACGCGGTCTTTATCTGGTCTTCCAGCTTTAGGCCTATCTGGTGATAGCCTGAGTAGCAATCGAGAAAGCAGAGCAGGGCGGAGCCTGCCGTGGAGTCGACGACTTGATCGACACGGGGGGGAACGAAGGGGTCTTTAGGGCAAGCTTTGTTGAGATCTGTATAATCGACGCACATTCTCCAATCATTATTATTCTTTTTTCTTACAAGAACTGGATTAGCTAACCAGTCGGGGTGGAACACCTCCTGAATAAACCCGGCCACTAACAGCTTTGTAATCTTCGCCCTAATCGCCTCCTTGCGGTCCTGCGCGAATCGACGAAGCCTCTGCTTGATCGGTTTGGCAGTCGGATTGACCTTCAAGGAGTGCTCGGCAAGATCCCTGGCTTCAGTCGTCTCCTCAGCTGGAGTGACCTCATCTTCTGAGACAGGATTAGTTGGCGTTGCTGGCGCCACCATGTAGCAATATGACCCGACTCCTTCTTGCGCGAGGTAGTCTTCCTTGGACTCGGAGAAGTCGGATGTGGGCGTATAACGCTCCAAACTACTCGGAGTCAGTTCTCCAAGTGATCCTAGCAGTTCCGGCTCTGTATAGGCATCGGACACTGTGTATCCTTCCGGCAGATCGTCCAGGATTGAGGGTCCCAGTAGATCTAACCCGTAGGAGTCGCTCCCAGAGAAGTAATCATCCGTCTGGATGATGTCCTTCATCTTCTGCTTCTGAGCAAGCGCGCAAAAGCCAGGGGTCTGGACAGTAATGACCTCGGGGCTCTGGACGCGTGCTGGTTGAGCGTTTACGCTCTGCGATGACTCAGCGACGCGATTCTCAGGAACCGGATCGGAATCGAGTGATTGTAGATCTGTTCCCGACTGGTCTGGCCTCGCGTTTTGCGACGGACTCAGCGGGGTAGAGCCGGTACGATCTGATGAGATTGGACCGGACTGGGCCATGATGGCCGAAGTCGGCGCCAGAGAGGAGACCTCCGTGGCGACCGTAGCTCCTGCCGCTTGGGCATCCAAGGCGGCGGTGATGACGTCCCCGAACTGGATCTCGACTTCGTCGACGTCCGGGAGGTTGCAGCTATCCAAGATCTTGACGCGATCCATCGAGCTTGCCAGATTGATCTCGGCGATATCCCCTACCTGGCGCGCCACTGTCGGTGATATTGTCTCCGGCAGTCTTCCACGGGGTAGCCCACGGAAGTGATTTGTATTGCAGGGAAGATTGCAAAGATCGGAAGCGAGATGGTTAGGATGGACAGACACGGGGGTTTAGACAGGTTCGGGCCGTCGACTTGACGTAATACCCTACGTCCTGTTTTGGGGGTGTTGTATTGCGTGGATTTCGCTATGAGTTGAGATGTGGTGAGTTTTGTTGGGTTGTTTTGGAGGGGGTCCCTGCCCGCCTTATATATCGGGGGGCAGGGTTACAAGTCGGTTTGTATCCGATCCTATCTCTAAGGATCCTTTCCTACTTTACAATAATTCCTATTCCAACTAGGACTTCTCCTTCCAGATCCTTCCTCCGTGCGCCGACTTGTCCCGCACGTCTTCAGGTCCAGAACGGAGGGCTGGGCCGCCCCCTTTTGGTGGGCTGCCAGGCTTGCTCGTGAGGTACCCGGGTACTATATCCCCCACAGCGAGAACCCCTGAGCAACCAACCTCGCTTTGTTTCTCACAATCTCACCACCCTCATCCCTCTTGTTTTTGAACACCCACTTGGTTCCTATAGGATGGAAATTTGGAGGTGGTTCTACTAACTCCCACACTTGGTTTCACTCAAAGTTTTCAAGCTCTTCATGCATGGCATTGACCCAATCAAAATCAGATAAAGCGTGTCTAACATTTTTGGGCTCGAAAGACACAACAAAAGCAGAATGAGCGAAATGAGAGATGTTCTGTGACCTCGACCGTGTAGTGCGTTCCTCCAAATCACCTATGATCCTTGAAGGTGGATGATTCTTCTGTACCAGCCGGGGAGCTTCTCGCCTCGAGATTGCCTCCCCTCAACATCAGCTTCCACTTGAACTCGATCGTGTGCGCGACTCGACGAAGGTGTAGCAGAGGGGCCGTTGTCGAGCGTCGTGGTAGTAGTGGAAGTAGAAGGTACAAGCTCTCCACACGTGCACGATTCTCCTCATCATCTTCTTCATCAAGCTGTTCTTCTTCAAAGATAGACTGTCTCAACTCGTCATCACCTGCACACTCAAAGACAGAGGAACTACACGGAATGGTCTCGTCGAAAGTGACTTCGCAAGTCTCCATGATTTGGTTAGTCTCAAGATTGAGCACACGATATGCTCGAGAATGATTAGCATAACCAAGAAAAATTCCATCCATCTAACGAGACTCAAACTTGTCCAAATTTCCTTTCTTAAGAATGAAACACTTGCAACCGAAAACCTGAAAGTGACTCACACGTGGGGAACGACCATGGAAAAGCTCATAGCAAGTTTTGTTCTTGAAAGCACGAAGGAAAATCTGATTTGAAACATGACAAGTGTTGGCACTCCTTAGCCTAACTAAAATCCGCAAGCGCACGGAGTCCGATGTAGCCTTTCACCAGGGGAGTAAGAACCTGGATATCGAATCCAAGGAATGGTAGACGCGACAAGCCTAGAACTTTTCTAACCGGATCCACCAAGGAGAAAAAGGATAAATGGGTAGAGAGCTTGACTTTAGTTAGCTACTCGTTACCCCAGACAAACTATCGATACCTAACCTGATCTGCTTCGACGGCTAGAACGGGAAGAACTCAAAACGGGGTGAGAGAGGGGTTCTTCTGGGCTCAGCACTACTGTTATGAGTACACCCGAACGTGGTGGAGTACAAAGGACGGGCAGGGCTGTCACCACCTGCCGCCTACCACTGCAGTTCCGTGGGGTGCAACACAACCTGAGATGACTAGCCAGCACAGGCACCACGCCTAAGCTTTCAGTCACTGACCTCCACCCAACGCGAAGGGCTATAGAGGAAACCCCAAACAAGAGTCGCTGTCACTCGCGCAGACTCAAGTACCTACAGATCAAAGATAAATATGATAACTTGCTGAAAGTAAGTTGTAAACTAGCGAGGTACTAAAGGCAAGAGACCGAGGACTTACTGAAGATAACTCTTGAATATATTCCTTAGGGGCGGAAATGTTGAGACGAGACCGAGAGAGAAATCCCGGACTCTCTCTACAAAGCTCAGCTGTCACCCGAGCAACTCACCTACTCTCTCCCTACTCTACTCTAAAGATGAGAGCACAAACTCACTAAGCTACTCTTCTCTCCTTTGGATGATTTGATGGATGCTTTCTCAAGGTGAAGGAGGGTCCCTTTTATAGCCTTCAGGGGCGGTTGCAGGCGTCAGGTGTAAGCTAACACTCTGCTTAACTGTCACGCGAAGGGGGACAGGTGGCGGCCTCTGGGGGAGGCCGGCCAGCCTAGGCCAGGCCGATCGGCCTGGCCTTGCTGCCCCGTGGCACCGCCTTCTTCAGGGACGCTCTAGATTGCACCCTGAGGTCGGTAACGGTTGCTTTGGATTGAAGCTGTCCGAGAATCCAATGTTGGTGGGCCCTTCAATCCATGCAAATGTAGCTTAGGCCTTTCGGGTTCTTTGGATCAAACCGACGTTGATTGCACGTCTCATGATCATCTATGTTGTGTTTGTGATCTCCTGGACCAAGGACGTGGCAACTGGACACAGAAGGGGCCGGCCGGCCTGGCATAGGCCGGCCGGCCTGGCTTTGTGTCAAATATGGCTCAGCTTTTGCTTGCTTGCTCCTGCACTCACAAATTATACAAAACTTGTGGAACTCATTAGAAATAATCAATTTTACTTTGTTATGAGCAAGATGAGCCTGAAATGTGACGGAATGTTGGTGGTGAAACCGTATCGTAACGACCACCAACACGCCCCCCTACCTGAACTTTGCTAGTCCCTTAGCAAAGAATGAATTAAATCACCAGGACTTTCGCAAGGTCAGGGTCATGAGCTCAAGGTATATACAATTCATATCTCTGAGTTTTCTTTCATACCTTGGATTCTGGTGGCTAACACCCTCATCTTCATCAATTGAGTCTTAGAACAACTCAATGATTGGTCGAGCACTTCTTCCTCTTCGCATTTGGAGTTTTTGATAATTTTATAAAGAAAACGAGGCATTCCCTTGTTATTTCTCAACATCTCTCGATCACTCATAGTGTTTAGATCCTCTCCTGGGCTTAGAATCAAGCCTCTCTATGTTATAAGGTGGAGCTTTGGAGATGTTGCTCACTCTTCTTTATTTATTTTGCGAGATCGAAGAACTTGTCTAATCATTCCTACTACTCATACATCTTGGCCAAGTGCATGTGTACTTTGATGGTTGAGTCCTTGTTCAAGCATCTTTCATCTTTCCCCTTTCTCTTTCTCTCTCTTTTTTTCTGAAGATAAGGAGTGTATCATTCCTTTCTTCATCATCTTTCTTTTTTTTCAGGGGGATGAAGAGCTTTTGACAATTTGGACTTTATTGATGCTCGTGTACGTGGATGGCCATGATGAACAAGATAGCACGAACGTGAAGGCAAGTAATTCGAACAAGCTCAAAATTTAGAAGGTAGCTATGTAGAAGTTTCAACTTGAACTTGGTATATGGCTTATTCTCATGAAATATCACAAGTATATCCAAGGTGTCATGCATAGGGGTTCACTTTCATGAGTTTTGATCAAGTTTTAAAATTATTTAGCCAGGAATTTTATTTGGATCAAAATCACGAAAGGATCAAATGTAGGGGTTACAAACCGTGTCCTGGAGTCGAGTCGACGATGTTGGCCACGGGCCCAGGCCGATCGGCCCAGTAGAGGCCGGCCGGCCTGGCCTTGCAGCCAAACGTTCCGATTCAGGTTCCTCATTTATATGATTCGCGAGATTACGCAGTGGGCACGGGATCTCCTCGAACGGCTTCAGCAGGGGGCCGGCCGGCCTGGCCTAGGCCGGCCGGCCTGGCATTGTGCCAGGTGCAGTCCCGCCTTGGCCAGCGACCAGTGCACCTCCTGTACATCAGTGTTTCTGCGTGCTTTACTGAAATATCAGTCTGAGGGGTTGGTTGGCACACAAGTGTGCACCAACCATTCATTTTTTTATATATATGAGCCTCTTCTTTCCAATAAATCAATTTATTTTATTCAAACTGAAGGGAAACAAATATGGGGGTGCTGCATACAAGGGAAAATTAAACTAAAATGAATCAAAGGGAAATTTAAACTAGCACCCAAAAAATCTAAACTAATTCTAATCCTAACTACTACTCCTTCGGGCGGTAGAGGTGCTCGTTGCCGGTGGCCTTCGCGAGGCGCTTGACCTTAGAGGCCATCGCCTTGCGAAGGATCTCGATCTTGTCATCGGCCTCCATTTGCCCGATCACCGCTTCCGCCACGCGCTCATCCATGTTGTTGACCTTTAGTTGCAGCGCGGCGAGCTTCCTCCTCAGCTCCTCTATGTCCTCCTCCTCCTCCTCCTCATCGGACCACTCCATCTGTCTGGGAGGTCCTTGGATCGGAGGGGGCGTCATGAAGCGCTTCCTCCCCTCGTCGGGCTTCTTAGGGGCTAAGAAAAGCCCCTTCTCGATGCCTGGCCCTTCCCGGCGTGGAGGGCTAGGACTTCCCGGGGTATACTGCGGTGAGTACTACGGCGAGGTGGAGATGAAGAGCGGCACGATCTCCTTCTTGAGCAGCGAGGAGACGAGGCGCTTCCTGATGGCCTTCTTTGGGGACAAAAGTCCCGTAGTTGGCCTTCGAGGCGTCTTGGGCTACGAACTCCCCTGACCCTCCTCCTGAGGATCACGGAGGGAGGCTCTGCCCAAAGGCGAGCCAGAGAGGCGGCGAGGGGAGGCCGGCCGGCCTGCCCTAGGCCGATCGGCCTGGGAAAGCGGCCGCCGGGCCTCCGGCTGCGCGGCGACGACGTCGGCGAACGCCGCCTTCTCAATGATCCTGACGCTGCTGGAGTTGGAGGAGCCAGGTGTCCCTTTCAAGGACTCGGACGGGGAACGGCTGCCTTGAGAGGCCGAGTTCGAGTCTTGGTGGCTTTATTGCGAGGCCATGGCTCAGATTTCTCAAAGGAAGGGACGTTTCTGGAGAAGGAGGCTCGAGAGTTCTCAGGGAGAAGAAGAGTGGGGGCCTTTCGTTTTAAAACGACGCTCCTCCCTTCAAAACCCCACGAATTCTCGGAAAGGATAGCAGCGAGACTCATTCAAACGAGGAGCGTCCCGAGTCGAGCTGGTGCTGGGCCGGTTGGCCTGGGTGGGGCCGGCCGGCCTGGCTGGGCCGGTCGGCCTGGGTGAGGCCCGTCGGCCTGGCCTTGTCTCGAGGGCCCCTGAAATTTTTCGTGTATGTTTCCTTTGCTCTTCTACCAGAAAGTCTTTAGGGTTTGGCTAGAAAAAGTTTAAAGAAAGGAAAGGAAAAATAGAAAGGGAAATCTATCCTAGATAAGGGCCATTTTTAGGTCCTGCCCGGACCTGGACTAGGTATCTCGGTTAGCTCGTAGACGTCCATCTCTTTGAGCTCCGGCATTTCGGATTCGAGAAATATTTTCAATCTTTGGCCATTGGCCTTGAAAGTATTTCCGTCATTATCCTGGAGGGTTATCGCGCCATGATCGGCGGCATCTAAGACTTTAAAAGGACCTTCCCACTTACTTCTAAGCTTACCATGACCAAACAAGCGAATACGGGAGTTAGAGAGTAATACCTGATCTCCCGCTTTGAAATGCTTGATCTTGATGCGCTTGTCATGCTATCTCTTTGTTCTTTCTTTATATAGCTTGGCGTTGTGGTAGGCATTTTCCCTCCATTCATCCAGTTCAGCCAATTGCATTCTTCTTTTGAGTCCGGCTGTCTGGAGATCCATGTTCCACCTCTTGATCGCCCAATGGGACTTGAATTCTAGCTCAACCGGTAAGTGGCATGTCTTGCCATATACCAGTTGGTAGGGAGTCATCCCTATTGGTGTTTTGAATGCTGTTCTATATGCCCAAAGTGCTTCCGGTAACTTTCGCTTCCACCCTGTCCCCATTGCATTGACCTCTTTTCCAGAATGTTCTTGATTTGTTCGTTTGATGTTTCCGCTTGCCCGCTGGTCTGGGGGTGATAAGGTGTAGCCACTCGGTGGTCTACTCCTAAGTCGCTTAGGCACTTCCGGAACGTCTTGTCGATGAAGTGTGATCCTCCATCACTGATCACGACTCGGGGTACTCCAAAACAGGGAAAGATGATCTCTTCGAACATCTTCCTTGAATTCTTCGAGTCGGCTGCCGTGCACGGAAGTGCCTCCACCCATTTGGAAACATAGTCGACTGCCACTAGGATATATTCACACTGCTCGGATGCAGGGAAAGGACCCATAAAGTCTATTCCCCACACGTCGAAAATCTCCAACTGAAGGTTATTTTGCAGTGGCATAGCATCACGGGCGTTGATATTCCCGTGTTTCTGACACCTGGCACATCTCCGTACGAATTTCTTGGCGTCTCCATACATGGTCGGCCAGAAGAATCCACTCTGCCAGACCTTTGCATGGGTTCGGAAAATTCAGTAATGTCCTCCGTACGGTGATGAATGGCAACGATCAAGGATCTTATGTGTTTCCTCATGAGGGATGCATCGTCGGAGTAATCCGTCAGCACAAACCTTGAACAGATAGGGGTCATCCCAAAGGTGAAATCTGCTGAGGTAGATTAACTTCTTTTTGTCTTCTCCTGGAGTTACATACCCAGTCACCATGAAGTTTACCAAGTTCGCGTACCATGGACTGGATGTGGTGACCTTGAGGAGAGTATCATCTCTAAGATAGTCATTGATCGGGAGATCCGACCCTTGAACCTGCATTCTTGAGAGATGATCTGCCACACAATTATCTGTCCCCTTCTTGTCTCGTATTTCTAAATCAAACTCTTGAAGGAGCAGAATCCAACGGATGAGTCGTGGCTTGGCATCTTTCTTGGTCAAGAGGTACTTTAGTGCAGCATGGTCTGTGTATACTATCACTTTGGCACCAACCACGATCTGAACTTGTCCATGGCAAACACCACTGCCAGGAGTTCCTTCTCCGTTGTCGCATAATTTAACTGAGCTCCGATCAATGTCTTGCTTGCATAAGATATAGCGTAATGCTGTTTATCCTTGCATTGACCGAGCACTGCCCCGACTGCATAGTCGCTAGCGTCGCACATGATCTCGAATGGAAGATTCCAATCGGGCGGTTGTATGATGAGAGCTGAGATAAGTGCCTTCTTGAGGGTGTAGAAGGCGAGAAGGCAATCATCGTCGAAGTTGAAGGGTGCTTCTTTAGCCAGAACGCTTGTAAGAGGTCTGGCTACCAGAGAGAAATCTTTAATGAATCTTCGGTAAAAGCCAGCATGACCCAGAAAACTTCGCACACCCTTGACATTCGTCGGGGGTGGTAGTTGCTCAATAACTTCTATTTTTGCCTTATCAACTTCTATTCCTCTTTCTGACACCTTGTGTCCCAGCACAATTCCTTCTCTGACCATGAAGTGGCACTTTTCCCAATTTAGGATAAGGTGATGCTCTTCGCACCCCTTGAGGACTCTTTCCAAGTGCTCAAGACAGTTGTCGAAGGTTTTACCATAGACGGTAAAGTCATCCATGAATACTTCCATGATCTGTTCGATCAGGTCAGAGAATATCGCCATCATACACCGCTGAAATGAAGCAGGTGCATTGCATAGGCCGAAAGACATCCGCCGGTATGCGAACGTTCCGTAGGGGCAGGTGAAGGTAGTCTTGCTCTGGTCATCGGGATGAATAGGAATTTGATGATAACCAGAGTATGCATCAAGGAAGCAGAAAAATGAGTGGTTTGCCAACCGCTCAAGCATCTCGTCGATGGAGGGGAGAGGAAAGTGATCTTTACGGGTAGCTTTGTTAAGCTTCCTGTAATCAATGCACATCCTCCATCCAGTAACGGTCCTCTGAGGGATAAGTTCATTCTTCTCGTTCTGGATAACTGTCATTCCACCCTTCTTCGGCACAACTTGAACGGGGCTGACCCATTCACTGTCTTGCACGGGGTAGATTATACCCGCGTGCAGAAGCTTCAACACTTCTTTCTTGACTACCTCCCTCATCGCATCATTTAGCCGTCGTTGATGTTCTCTAGACGGCGTATGGTCCGGCTCCATAGGTATGCGATGGGTGCATAAGCTGGGGTTGATCCCCTTCAAGTCCTGTAGAGAATACCCGAAGACAGACCGGTGTTTCTCTAGGACTGTGATAAGCTGCCGAGTCTCATTCTCTGTCAGTTTGTCACTGATGACGACTGGCGAGCGTCGGTCATTGTGGAGAAAAGCGTATCTAAGTCCAGGAGGCAGCGGCTTCAACTCAGGAGGGGGGTGTTGTGGCTTTTCTTCCTCGTCGAGTTTTATAAAACCGTCCGTTTCTGCCTCTTGGATGAAATGGTTAGCCTCTTCAGCCTGTGAGGACTGAGCTTGCTCTTCTTGAGCGGATCTAACTGCTTTCTCCACTGGGTCTGTCTCGGATCGGGCCTCTGCGATAGTGTTCACTGACCGCACAAGGCTGACCGGGATGATCTCTTTACCAACCTTGAACTGTATCATGGCTCGATCATGGTTTGGGTTGGCAAGGTGCTCTATTGGCTGTCCGATCAGGAAGAAGTTGTCGCCTCTCGGAATATCGAAAATGTGGAAGTCTAGGAAAATCCTGTTGCGTCCCATGTGTACGGGCGCAACACGAATGATTCCTCTGCATTCCATCATTTGGCCATCGATCCACTTGAGGTGCTTACGGGAGAAGGACCGGGGTTCGTCTGGTTGCACTTGTGATGCGAGTGCACTTGATATGATATTACTCATGACCTTCGGGTCGTAGGAAACTTCCTGAGAGTCAGTTCCCTCAATAGCGCAATGGAGTACTCTGAAGTTGCGGGTAATTCGGATGATGTCTTCGCAACTTTCAATTTCCTCCGTCCATTCCTTGCTCATGATCGCAGATAAACCCTCGATCTGCGGTACGGCCTCTGGAATGAACGCCTTAGACCTTGAACTTGCGCACACTTGTTCCATGGGCATACGTGATGTATTGCCGATCTCCAAGTACTCTTCTTCTGTAAAGAGCTCGGGAATGAAGTGCGGCAGATCTTCAAGAATATTTTCATGGTCTGAGGACTTGGGGTGTTCGAGCACTTCCTCTATGATCGGAGGAGGCGGATCGAATGTGAGGGCGAGTAGTGGCTGTTTGTCTGTGGGGGTTGTTGGTGGTGTTGGTGGGTCGTCGAAGACGCCAGTGTACTCGGTAGAGTTGAGAACTTTTTCCAAGATCTCTCGTACCTCATCCACTGTCTTGTATAGCACTGACCCTGCGGAGGTGATGTTCAAGAACTGTGCACTCTCTGGCTTCAATGCACCAACAAAATGCTGCATAAGCATTTCCTCAAGAATGTTATGCGGTGGCCCTGAGTTGGCCAATTTTATGAACCGCTCCCACGTGGCTCCAAGTGACTCATTGCCTTGCTGATATGTCATCAACTCAACTCTGAGCTTTAAGATCTTGGATACAGGGTAAAGAACAGACAAAACTCGTCCTTCAACTTGATCCAATCTCCGCTAAATCCCCTTGCAGTCCGGTCATACCAAGATTTTGCATTTCGCATCAGAGAAAATGGGAAAAGTTTCCATCGTATAGTGTCTTGGTTTACGCCGGGTATAATCAGAAGAGAACAATTCTCCTCGAAAACCTGCAAGTGAGCATAGGGACTTTCGTCCTTCGTTCCACCGAAAGACTGTGCACGAACCATGGCAACGAGACTGGGACAGATCTCGAAGCCATGAGGTGGTATGGGGTGGCAAGATGAAGGCGGTTCCAAATACTCGGTAGATGGAACCGTCGGGTAACTAGGAGAAAACTCCATGTGGTAGATGGTTATGGGGGTAAAAGTGTACGGCTAAAAAGATCCTACACTAGTGTTGCTACCGTTCCCCGGCAACGGCGCCATAAAACCTTGTTGGCACACCTTAGCCTAACTAAAATCCGCAAGCGCACGGAGTCCGATGTAGCCTTTCACCAGGGGAGTAAGAACCTGGATATCGAATCCAAGGAACGGTAGACGCGACTAGCCTAGAACTTTTCTAACCAGATCCACCAAGGAGAAAAAGGATAAATGGGTAGAGAGCTTGACTTTAGTTAGCTACTCGTTACCCCAGACAAACTATCGATACCTAACCTGATCTGCTTCGACGGCTAGAACGGGAAGAACTCAGAACTGGGTGAGAGAGGGGTTCTTCCGGGCTCAGCACTATTGTTATGAGTACACCCGAACGTGGTGGAGTACAAAGGACGGACAGGGCTGTCACCACCTGCCGCCTACCACTGCAGTTCCGTGGGGTGCAACACAACCTGAGATGACTAGCCAGCACAGGCACCACGCCTAAGCTTTCAGTCACTGACCTCCACCCAACGCGAAGGGCTATAGAGGAAACCCCAAACAAGAGTCGCTGTCACTCGCACAGACTCAGGTACCCACAGATCAAAGATAAATATGATAACTTGCTGAAAGTAAGTTGTAAACTAGCGAGGTACTAAAGGCAAGAGACCGAGGACTTACTGAAGATAACTCTTGAATATATTCCTCGGGGGCAAAAATGTTGAGACGAGACCGAGAGAGAAATCCCGGACTCTCTCTACAAAGCTCGGCTGTCACCCGAGCAACTCACCCACTCTCTCCCTACTCTACTCTAAAGATGAGAGCACAAACTCACTAAGCTACTCTTCTCTCCTTTGGATGATTTGATGGATGCTTTCTCAAGGTGAAGGAGGGTCCCTTTTATAGCCTTCAGGGGCGGTTGCAGGCGTCAGGTGTAAGCTAACACTCTGCTTAACTGCCACGCGAAGGGGGATAGGTGGCGGCCTCTGGGGGAGGCCGGCCGGCCTAGGCCAGGCCGAGGCCAGGCCGATCGGCCTGGCCTTGCTGCCCCGTGGCACCGCCTTCTTCAGGGACGCTCCGGATTGCACCCTGAGGTCGGTAACGGTTGCTTTGGATTGAAGCTGTCCGAGAATCCAATGTTGGTGGGCCCTTCAATCCATGCAAATGTAGCTTAGGCCTTTCGGGTTCTTTGGATCAAACCGACATTGATCGCACGTCTCATGATCATCTGTGTTGTGTTTGTGATCTCCTGGACCAAGGACGTGGCAACTGGCCACAGAAGGGGGCCGGACGGCCTGGCATAGGCCGGCCGGCCTGGCTTTGTGTCAAATATGGCTCAGCTTTTGCTTGCTTGCTCCTGCACTCACAAATTATACAAAACTTTTGGAACTCATTAGAAATAATCAATTTTACTTTGTTATGAGCAAGATGAGCCTGAAATGTGACGGAATGTTGGTGGTGAAACCGTATCGTAACGACCACCAACAACAAGCTGTGTTCACCGCCTCGGCCCAATATTTCCTAAGAGTCCTATGCTCATCTAGCATCATCCTAGCCATCTCACAAAGCGTCGGATTCTTCCTTTCAACAACTCCATTTTGGCAAGCAACATATGGCGAAGAGTATTGATGTTCGAGACCAAGATCACGACAAAAGGCATCAAAACGAGTGTTCTTAAATTCCGTACCATTGTCACTGCGTATAGCTCTCATGGCACCACCATTACTCTCGGTTTTCAACCTCAAAATCAGATCTCGAACAAAATCAAATGTCTCATCCTTCGACGCCAAAAAGAACACCCAAGCATACCGAGAGAAGTCATCCACAACCACAAGAACATACCACTTCCCACCAACTGAACGAACGCGAGTGGGACCAACCAAGTCCATATGCAAGAGCTCCCCTGGACGTTCAGTCATAACATCTGTCAAAGGTGGATGGGAGGCAGCAACCATCTTACCATGTCGACAAGGTGCACAGACCAAATCTTTCTCAAACTTGAGCTTGGGCAATCCTCGGATAAGGTCAAGAGCACTCAAGCGTGTGAGTAAATCAAAGCTCACATGACCCAATCTCCTATGCCACTTCCAAAGCTCAGAAGAAGTACCAGCGATCAAACACCGTGAATGACCAAAAGATCAAGAAAAATCAGCACGAAAAATCTGTCCCTCGGGAATGATCATACACACAAGTTCACCTCGAGAATCAAGAATTTGAGAATCACCACTTTTAAACCGAACCTCATAACCCTCATCAAGAAGCCGAGAAACTGAAAGCAAATTAAATCCAAGATTCTTGACAAGAGCAACCCGCTTCAACATAAAACTGTCACTCACCTGGATAGCACCCTCAGACAACACTCTACCTCTCCCCTTATCCCCGAAAGTGATGTACTGCCTGGACACCACCGGGGTGAGACTAGAGAACCACTTCCTATTACCTGTCATATGTCTCGAACAGCCAGAATCCATCAACCAAAAGTTCTCCAAGTCTCCCACCTGCACAATCAAAAGCGAGAACGAGAATGAGCGAATGACTCGACACTGGGGTTAGCACAAAAGGAGTCAAACCAGTGTCGGGCCATCTGCTCAAAAGAGGGGTTAGCAAATTCAACTCTACCACATGAAGCCCTCTCGTCTCTCACCATTGGACCTCTAGCACCACGCGGGGGAAAACGTGGCCTAGACTCTCTCCTCGCCTCAAAGCTACGGTCGAACCTCCCTGAACCAAACTGACCACGAACCGGAGGCCGCCTATCAAACTCACGACTAGCTGGAACACCACGACTACCAAACGAAGGAACTGTACGCACAAAGTCCTCTCCTCTAGGCAAGGGTGAACGAGACACAAGCACACTACGGGAAGAGTAGTACCTGTCCCTGTTCCCCATCTCCTTCTCTCGTCTCACCTCCCTCTTCTTCCTCCAGCAAAACTTCTCAAGGTGTCCATCCCTTCCACAATGCTCACAATGGAAGCGGACTGGCTTTGGCTTTGGGGTTTCTCTCGGCTGTGGCCTCTCTCTCGGCTGGTAAACCCCACTCCTCACAAAGGTCACTCTCCTCTGGAAAGTTGTTTATCTTTGGTGGAAACTTGGGAGGATCTGGAGTGGTGTCAAGCTTGTTCAACAGGTGGTTGGGTTTAGGTGAGAAGCTGTTCTTTGGTGGAGTTTTCTCTGGTGGTGTTGGGGTATTTGTGGTGGAACTAGTTTGCTCTCTCTCTCTTTCTCACCACTACACTCACCAACATTCTCCGAACCCAGACCACGACCATCAGCTCTCTTGAACCCAGCAATCAACATCTTAAGCTGTGGCTCGCGACCCGATAACCAACCCAAACACTGTCGCAACTCATCGTTCTCATCTTGCAAACGATCAACACATTGTTCTAGATCAACATTCTTCAAAGCGACAACATCACAAGCAGAACAGGAATTTGCAATGGGAGATTTCAATTGAGCTTCAAGCGAACTGATCATGGTACGAGATTCAAGCAACTGAGCATGTAAAGCAGGGCAAGAAGTACAAGCACCTAGCAAAGAAGATCTAGACTTCAACTCAGCAATCTCAACCCTAGCATCTTCTAGATCATCTAAGCATGTCATGTGTTTCTCCTTAAGAACAACCAGATCAGCAAGATGCACATTACAGAAAGAGCACTCAACCTCATCAGAAACAACAGGAGCATCTTTAACACAGCAATCTCCGACTCAAGCTTAGCTGCTCTCTCCCTAGACTCGCAAAGCAAAGACTCAAGGTCCATCGCCTTCTTTCCAGTCTCAGAAAGTAAGGCCTCAAGCTCAGCTACTCTCTCCTTCGACTCTCCTAGCAAAGACCTAAACTCTCTCTTCTCCTTGTTGGTCTTCCTAAGCACATCATCACGGTTATCAACCAACTCCTCTAGCCTAGCAATCTCCTTACGCAAAGAGGTGGGATCGGTCAATACCTCATCCTCGGAGTCGGAGTCGGAGTCGTCCTTGCTCTTCACGGAGTCATGCGCCATGGTGCAGTAGTCGATGGCGGCGAAGGAGATGCCGTTGAAGTTGCGGTTCACGTTCTTCTTCTCCTTGCGGTGGCCGCGATCTTCATCTTCGCTGCTCGAGCTTGACGACGTGTTGGTGGAGCATTGTGTCGATGTCGCTCGCATCTGCCACCATCGCTCGAGATCGGTTCTTCTTGTGTCCACCGTGCTTGTTCTTCGACCTTCTCTCTTCCTTGTTCTTGTGCTTGGAGCGGTACTCGTCCTTGGAACGGTGCTTGTGGTCATCTCGCGGGCGATGCTTGCGGTTGTAGTCGTTCTTGATCTCCTCGGGGCACTCGGCGATGAAGTGACCCATCTTCCCGCATCTGTAGCACGTACTTCCGGCACGCCTCGAACCCTTCCGGTTCTGGTACATCCGCTCGAACCTCCTCGTGAGCAACGCGAGATCCTCCTCGCTCAGCACCTCATATTCCTCATCTGGAAGAGACACAAGAGAAGACAAAGCAAAGTGTCTGGAAGTATTAGCATGTCCATAACCAGAGCCACTGACTAGAGCCAGACTATGGGGATCAGTCAGACTCTTAGCCTTGTGAAGCAGCTGTCTATCAACCTCAGAAGACTTCAACTTCGAGAAAAGCTCATCAACACACAAAGTTTCATAGTTAGCCGACTCCATGATCGCCTCAACCTTGGCACCCCACACGGATCTATCAAGTGCTTGCAAGAGCTTGATAGCTCTGTCATGATTCGAGTATGGGAGTACGGTAATGTTGGCTTTCATGTTGTTGAATATGGAAGTGAAGCGCTGAAACAAAGCATCAACAGACTCTCCAGGCAAGTGAGCGAAATTCTCATACTCTCTGCGATACATCGAGAAGAGCCTAGCCTTCACATGGCTATCACCACCATGGGCTACCTTGAGCTTCTGCCAGATCTGGCTAGCTAGGTCCTCGCCCAAAACTCGCTCAAACTCCTCAGCTGACAAAGCACGAAACAAGTAATCGACAGCTCTAGCGTTTGCCTCGAACTTATCTTTCGCATCCTGGGCATCTAAGTTGGTGGGATTGACATAGTGTTCATCTTTGGTCACATCCCACAACAACTTTCCTTTGCCTCGCAAGAAAGCGCCCATACGCGCGACCCAATTCGGATAGTTCTTTCCATCGAAGTGCGAAGGCCCGAAACCCCGATCTTGGTACGCCATCTTTGGATCTTAGACTGGTTAGAGTTGCAAAGACCCGTAACCGGCTCTGATACCAATTGAAGGACCGAAACGGCGACCAGAGAGGGGGGGAGTGAATGGAAGCCGATAAAATTTCTTTCCCAAATCCGGCTTTTCCCAAATCAACTCCAAGCAAACCAAACGATCTAGCCAAGATCACGTAGCTACTGAGATGCTACTGACCCTAGGAACTAGATCAAAGCAGCGGAAAAAGAATCGAACAAATCGAGCATAAAACGCGGCCTCAACAGGAAGAGTTCAGCGAAAATTGTACGGGTCGTTTGATCCGACCGGACAGGAAAAGCACCGGTCGGAGTTATCACCAATGCTCTGACCGCTACCGTGAGAAAAAACAGATCGAATCAGTGCAAGATACACAGGTCGATTGATCCGATCGGTCATGGAAAGGGTCGATCGGATTGATCGCATATGCTCCGACCGCTGTTTGAAAAAAAAACAACCGATCGGATGATCCGACCTGTACAAGAGCCACTGGTCGGATCGATAGGTCAACAGTCGAATCAAAAACCTAACCCTTCCCTCAGCGCGGTCGGATGATCCGACCAAGAGTCGATCGGAGGATTCAATCGAAATATCGACCTTCTACCAAAGAGTTTGCAAGACTGCGAATGTAGGCGGTCGATTGATCCGGCCGAGCCAGGAACAACCGATCGAATCGATCAATCGACACAGAGAAAACTGTCAACTCGAGATTGCAAGGTTGCGAAGTTCAAGCGGTCGATTGATCCGACCCAGTCAAGGATAACCGATCGGATCAATAGATCGACGCAGTGAAAAGGTCAACTCGAGAATGGATCTTCCAAACGACTTGGAGTCTTGAGACAAGATTTTGGGTAGATGATATACACCTCAAGGAGAGGCTATGCCCCAAAGATCTTGGCCACAAACCTCCTAGAACTCCTAGAATCTCAGATCTCGTGAAGAACACCAAGAACTCGAGTTCATCCCAAAAACTTCAAATCCAAAGCGATTCCCGGCGTTTGGGGGCAAGAGATCAAAAGCAAATGAGGCACAAGGCACTCATACATGAATCCCCCAAAGAAATCCGAGAGAAAATGCCCAAGGAAGTGAAGAACGAAAATCAACCAAAAATAGCTCTGAAAATACCTCCGAAAATAAGGAAAAGAAAACGAGCTCGTCGATTCAAATCATGGCACAAAGATGAGCAGCACAAACTCAATCAACCAACCATGAATTCACCTATACAAACTACGAATGATTCGAAATAGTTCTAGGTGGAAGGGATGAAAGGGAAATACAAGTCCAAAGGAAAACCAGAGAGATAACTAGAGAGGATGCAAAGAGATAGCAGCCACCAACCCCTAGGGGGTGTATTATATAGTCCAAGTGGTGGTGCTCTAAAGACTAAACTACCCCTAAGTGATACATACCCCTCAGGGGCAAATTTGACATTTGGTTTCAGATATTTTCCGGCTGGGATGCCTTCCACCGCAAGCTAGCTTCCCTCCGACGCAAGCCTTGCGGTCACGCCGCGTGTCCTCCGGATCGAAGCTCCTCGACGCCGAACTTGGGCCTGGCTGGTCACCGTGGCCCAGCTGCCCAAACTTCGCCTCGTCGAGTCCTCGGGCTTGGTTTTGAGGCCCAAACCAAGAAACCGTCCTCCTGATGATTTTGTGGCCAAATCACCAAACCCCGCGTACAAACTTCGGTCGTTAGCTGCTACCTTGCACCGGCTTCATGTCCGTGTACGAGCTTCGGTTGTGAGCCATTACCTCGCACCGGAACCACGTCCCCTTGCTCGTTCTTGCACCATGTGAACCGCACTTGATCCATCTGGCCACCGGGTCCCTCGAACCAAGCCTACTTGTCTCTCCGCTCCTCGGAGGCCGCCATGGCTAAGACCTTTCGCGCCTGTTCTTCACCTGCACCAATGCAACCAAGCCGCATTCTACACCTGCAATACTTGAGCCAAGGGAAACGTCAATCCACACCACGTTGTCAATCACTCATCACACCAGGAAGCGACCATCCACCGGTCCTCGGACACACCGGGTCCTCACACTGTCCTTGGTGTGGCAATCCGTCATCTCCTACTCGTTTTCCTTGCTATTCATCTCCTTTTCCACTTCCACGAACACCTTCTCTCCCTGGAACAGAGCTTTCTTTACCTTTTCTGCCTCAAGCGGGGCAGCAGGGGTTTTTAGCGGGCTCGTGACCTCCCCTCGCCCTTTTCCGTCCACTTTCTCTCCTCCCGACTCCCCCACCTCCTTCCTCCATGAGGGGGCATCACTTCCACCACGCCCCGACAAACTCTTGCTTCCGGAGCCACCTCCAACACTCTTGCTCCCAAGACCCCCAGCGCGCCAGGCTGGTGTTTGCTTGCTCCCCGTAAACCTATCACTCCCGCCATCACCCAACCTCCTCCTTTTCGGGAAGCACCGGAGTTTCTTGCTGAACTGCTGCACCTCCCCCCTTCTCCAACTTTACTTCGCACGACCTATCTGTGTGCCCGATCAAACCACATGTATAACAGAAGTCAGGGAGGAATTCATATTCCACCGGGCACCACATAGGCTTCTCCTCTTTTCCAGCAACCATGGTCACGCCCCTCATCAGAGGTTTCCTTATGTCCAGCCTCACCTTGATCCGCAGGTACCTCCCTACTGTCGTTCCGTCCTCATCCAGGTCCATAGCCATGAATGATCCTATCTCCTCCCCAATCGCTTCGCCAGTTGCCTTATTCATCATCCCAAACGACAGCTTCATCACACGCACCCATATTGGGATGTAGGCGAACTCCACCTCCTCAATAGTTTTCGTCTCATCAAAATCCACCATGATCAACAAGTCCTTCCCGAACATCCACGGGCCCTCCTCCAAGGCACGTCGCTTCCCTCCAGCCTGTCCAAAGGTGAACAGGAATTGGTTCTCACCGAGATCCTTGCAGGTCACACCCCTGATTGGACACCAGATCCTACCCAAAGCCTGCGCCAATCCTTCAGCGTTCACTAACTTCTCTGTCAACACCTTCCCAATCGCCTGTTGATCCCCGGGTCGTGCCCTTGTTGCCTCCGCAGCGCCCCGCAGCGCCCACCCGGATCCCTTTCTTCTCAGCCGCCAACAGCTTCATGCGCTCCATCATTCCCTCCATCGTCTCCATCAGAACTCGTTGATCACCCCGCAATTGGGGCACCACTGGCTAGCAGATCTAGGCTGGGCTCCGTAACGGAGAGATTTGACGTGGACGCAAAGGGGAAATAGGACGTGGACTCGTGATCCGATCCCGCCTGGGAAAGATCAGGCACAGCAGCAGGAGGAAAGGACGAAGATTAGAACCCTAAACCCTGATCACCAGGAACCAAACCCCGAGTCGCCTAGGAACCCTAGGCGCCAGGGACGGGAGTCGATATTGGCATAGAGCCCATGTGATTCAATTGTATCTTGATGAAACATGCATGTGAAGGAAAAATAAAGGGGGTCTGCCGGCTACAAGAAACAATTAATTATGGAACCACTACATGTACAACCGAGCTTTTTGGGACGCTATTAATCTTTATTTCAGTTTCGTATAATTAAACCTTAGTGTGCCTTTGAATCACAAACGTAATTTAGCCTAGCTGGTGGGCAGCCTTCCATGGGAACCATGGGTTTGCATGTTCTCGAATCCTTCCGGTGACGCCATTTTTGCTTGTTTTTCTGGAGCCAATTTGTAGGACCGTTTATTGGGGAGGGCTCGGTTTTTGTCCTAGGCGCCGATTCAGTGCATGTTCGAATCCTTCCGATGACGCCCTTTTTACTGGTTTTTCTGGAGCCAATTTGTAGGACCGTTTATTGGGGAGGGCTCGGTTTTTTGTCCTAGGCGCCGGTTCACGGGGGTGGAAGTCCGGTTTTCAGCGTTTCTGTTTTGGTTTCGGTAACATACAAAGCATGTTAATGTAGCCGGACCATATTTTAGGCAGAGACGTTCCTTACTTTATTATTAGGTAAAGATTAGATAAAGATAAAGATGTATGTATTAATATTATTTTGTTTAGTAATTTATGTCGAGAAAGATTTCCATGAGATTGTTTGGTAATTTATATTGAGAAGGAATTAGCTACATCAATTAGTATTTAGTATTGATGATATTATTATAGCCTATTGTGGCAGAACCGCTCAAATTAATCTGGCTTAAGTGTGCTAAACATCGCATTAGATGCGATCAGACACTTAAACCAAACTAAAGTGACAGCTTGTCGGGTCGAGCCCGATGCAACGACGAACAGTACCTTGATCGACAAGTCATGCAATTACTCACACGGTGAGTCCCAGATATCACAACAATCCATAAATATTTAAAGGTCCCATTAAGGTACTTTATTACAAACTAAGTTCATGCATAAATGGAGATAGTTCACAGTTTGACTGCAGCGGAAAAATTAACGATTATTCTAGACGAAGGTGACATCACTTGGAGCCATCGTGACATCACTCAGTCGGAGTGTCGTCCCAAACCACAGTCCAACTAGGAGGCAGAGTGGTTGGCCAAGTCAGACTGGCAACCATCTCCTCACGGGTACTACCTGAAAACAAATCAACAAGCAAGGCTGAGTATACTAATACTCAATAAGACTTACCCGTCGGGTGAAAACTACATCACCAACTCCTAGACATGCAAGGCTTTTGGCCGGTGGGTTTGTTTTGCCAAAGAGCGACTAAGAGTGGATCCTTATTTTCAATATTTTAGCATCAAGTTCTAGTGAATTAACCATTCTAGATAAGCAACTTATTCTAACCAAACAATTTGAGCAAGCAATTAAGCAACCATCAAATTTATCATTGTCATGTTCCACTTTCATTACTCAGTGCGACAAGAGGTCAAGTAGTCTCATTAGCTACGAGAAACAGACAGCTCGAACCAAGGGATGCCACCCATAGGGTCGGCCGAACCCCAGGATCGGCCGAACCGACCTTGGGTCGGTTGATCCTGGCTTTCCACGTGTCACTCTCTCGTGCTCTCTCAAGGTTGGTTCTGAGGTGCTCCAAGAAATATTCGCTCGAGATGCTGCTGCTTGGAGCCTATAAATAAGAAGGAGGGGTCTCCAAATCAGACACACAACTCTTGGGCAAATTCACTCTCTTCCATAGGCTCTAGGCTTAGTGGAGTAGGCTAGAGTAGCTCTATTCAGGTTTTAGGTCTCCTTTGAGCTTGAGTAAGCTATTGTATCTCTTAGTTCTAGGATTACTTTGATCTACTTTGATCATATATCTTTTTCATACAATGTTTGTCTTAGTTATGATATGATTGAGCTGTGTTCATGTTCTTGCTATCGTAGATAGTAGAGATATGAGTGCCCTCTCTTGTATTAGACTTTGCTCTAGTTCAATTAGAATAAAGTTGCATGTCTTGCATGATCTTCATGTTCTTAGCCACGGTATAGGTTCGCCGGCTATTCTTATAATAGTGGCATCGATCCAAGACTCAATAGTCCAGAACGGTCGATGTCTTGTGAACAACGCGAGCATGGGGCTCGGGTTGGAATCAACGAGTGATTATGATTATTCCCCACGGTTTGGCCGGGGTAGGCCACAGGTGGTGATAGCCCGTTGGACCCTCTGAAATCCCTCACGTTCGGGTTCCCTGTAGGAGTTCTGAAATGAGTAACAATCTGGCTATGCTTAAGCAGCGAGAGAGGTTTATCTCCCTTTACCGGTGTGCTTTGATCTATTTCATGATTATGTGTATCTTGTATCTCTAATGTGACCTGTGCATGGATGTGTTTAGATTAGAACCGTAGATGCTAACTCTTAGTCCTTTCCTAGTCTAGATGTCCTAGAGGTGAACCCCAGTGTGTGTCACACTACCCATATCATATCTTTATATTTCTTACCCCTGTTCTTGGTATGTGATTCTATCCATGCTATCGCTATATTCATGACTGCAATAGTACTCTTTTACCAACCACGCCTTCCTTTGGGAAATACGATATCCTTGGGAATACTCATGGGTGAAATGCTACAATGGTATATTCGTGCGCTTGCGGATCCCCTTTCGCAAATGTTAGATTACCAATTGGTCACACGCATTTCTAGCGTCGTTGCCGGGTAACTGGTAACGTCGTTAAGAAATGCCAACCCTATGGTTGCAAAGGCACTACTATCGGCCTGTTTACGTTATGCAAGAATGGTAAAAGACTATATGCTTCATTTATTTTAAGTTAGGAAAATATATGTAGAAGAAATACAACATGTTTGAGTTAATTCAGATTAAATTAGATAATTAAACTCGATATAAAACCTAGTCATGTTTTATTTATAAATGTTATATATGTAGTGTTTATACCGTTTAAAGATTTATGTGAGCAACTACTGGCATTATTTCATATTTCGTGTAATGAAATAAATTACGTATAAAAACATATTTATGTTAATCAAATTAACATTTAATTATAAAGGCCAAGGTTTACACCTAATTAGATTTTTTAGGGAAATGCATTGAATTAGGCATTACTCACGTCAAATCAAACCTATTTCTCATGATACAAGTAGCACGTTAAACGATGATACTAACACATAAATCACATGGCAGCGATTCTAATGCAACTTGAACCAACTTAAACGAAGCTAAAACGAAGGAACAGTGAAGGGTTAAAGATTTAGGGACATGAACAAGATTAAACAAGGTTTGGGGGCCTGTTAGTAAGATTTGCAAGACAAAGTGAACTGTGATTACGTAAAGGTTAAAACTAGGTGTGTTAAATGCAAAAGGAGCTCAGCTGGGCTTGGTTGCATAAAGTGAGATATCTTTCTAGAGGATGTTTGATAAAGCATGCAAGGCTCGGTGGACAGCTGACGGGGTTCATCGATGCACTACAGGAGCTAGTTTAACGCGCATTTTGAACGTGGAGGGAGAGGGGAGGGGGGACCACGCAGCTCACAGTATTGGTTTTGGTGTCGATTGCGGAACGAAGGAAGCAGACGACAGGCGTGAGGTGTGGACGAGGTTGGGGCCTCGGGTCGTGACTCCTGGGAGCTCCTGCGTGGCCTGAAAGGAGAGGAAGGTGACAGAGAGAGGGGGATGGTGGCGAGATGGGGCCCTGTAATTCTTTATAGGGGCGGAGGCAGACGGAGCAAAGGCAGACGGAGCAGTGTGATACGACAACTCTTTTCTTACACCATATAAACATTTAAAATGGCGACAAAAGTTGTCTTAACTACAGAAGGCTTGCACGTTGATAATTTTGCACAGATTTTCAGTCTTAGAGTGTAGTACTAACTGTCAGCAGTAGAACTGAATAAAAATGAGAACATGGAAACTCCATCTATATGTATTAATCAAAATATGTACACAAAAAAAGGCTCATCTCGTAAATACAGGCGTGTGAGCCAAACGTCCAGTTGCCGACTAATTAGTAACTCAGGCTCAGCCAAACAAGAAAACCCGTTGCAGCTTACAAACACACATGCACAGCAAAGAAAAAGAAAACTCCTCAAGCTTGGGTTTGTTTGTGATTGACACTATAAACACATACACAAGGTTACATCATTCCCGCTTTACTACTGGCTATAATTGGTTTAAGTATCGTGTTGCCATTGACAACCTTTGTTGTTGCAACAAGGAAGTCGTAGCCCATTCCTTCCTGCAATACACATGCCAGAAAGGTATTTAAAAATAAGAACAGTAGTATGGTCCAAATAAGAAAAAAATTCTGATTTACACACTCAGCTTACATAACAATGGACAAAGCAAAATAATGAAAGAAATTGATTCTGTAATAATATCTATAAATGGTTATCAATTTTGTAATGAGCCACCATGAAAAAAAATTAGGATCATATGTTACCATGGATACTGATGTGAATTCTGGTATCTAAGAAAACACCTTAGAATCAATTTGCTATAAAAATCTGAAAATTGAGAAATAAGTAGGACAATGAGTACCTGTGCACTAAGGAATCGAAGGGCAGCAATCTCAGCAAATGTGACACCACCAATGAATACAACCAAAACCAGAGAGCGATGACCAACCCTAGAATAAACAGAAGTTTTGGAAAGCGGACTTACAACCATGACAATGAGATGGGAAACATTAGAACTGCAACAGATGAACGTTCTTTCCTCGTAAATTCAGTAAAACATTAATCTTGCTCACGTTGTCCTTGTTTTCCTATTATATTGGGTACTCATTCTAGTAGAGGAGAGTTTCTGTAATTTACTGTTAACAAAATGACAGTAGGACAATGATAGATGAGGTAATAGGAATTCTGATATATTTCTAGCTTTTGCAGAGGAGATACATGACGTCCTTTAGTCCTTATAAATATGAGATGGCATGATACTTATGAAATTACTTGATCCTTAAGAAACTAATCTTTAAAATTAAGGAAACAATACAATGTAATTTTATCTCTAAATAATAACCCAATCCTGACGGCTCTAGGAAGGCATGGTGATGTTCCTCCCGCACATGGATTCTAATCGATTGTACAGGACATTTTCAGACCCTTCCTTTAGTTTGTATACAGAGTTCAGCGTGGTGTCTGTATCCCTCTCTTCTCTCCATTTCAATCATGAATCATTTCTTCAATATTAGAATCATCCTACAGGAGTGAATTTACCTGTCAATGCTCTGTTGAGCCCCCAAACCTGGATGTACTTCCAGTGACGAGTCAATTGTCAAACCACCCTACATGAGTTAGATAAATCTTCAAGAAAAAGTTTTTTTTTTTCTTCCCTTAAATGCGAAGTCAATTCAATGGAATCCACTTACCCTTTTCAAATCTAGATGTGGACCTGGCAATAGTTTCAACAATTCTTCAATGGAACGCCTGTAAAATAGGAAATAATTGTAATGTGAGAGAGTATATGTGAAAAAGAAAAACCTTTTATCCATTAGTTAAGCAAATCACTTGCACAACATAACAGCTGACACATTTATTGCTGCATAAACAGCACTTATTGATATGATATATTGATAAAATACTGTAGTCTGTTTGGCACGAGAGCAGAACTACAGATAAAGAAACCTGGGTAAATTTCCTATAATACTGGATATTCTAGTAGAAGAGATTTTCTGTAATTTATTATCAACAAAATGACTCATAATTTTCCACGGAGCCAAAGTCTGCACAATTTCTTAAGAAAAAAGGAATTAGAAGGCCACATTCTCATGAAACTTATATTATAAGTATAAGAGGGAGAACCTGTGACAATTCTTTCCTTCCATAACTTATGTATTTATGTTCTTTGCCAAAAAAAAAAGAAAAGGGATAAATGATCAAAACCATGTAAGAACTTTCCATTACTCAGTAAAAAGCTAGATAGTTCCTTTTATTCTCTGAGTGATGCTTTCGGCATCTTTTATGTGTACCAAAAGGTCATAGAAAGATTTCTTGCATACAAAATTACAGTAAAAAGCTAGATACTTCCTTTTATTATCTGATTCTTTGGCATCTTTTATGGCTACTGAAAGGTCATAGCGACATTTCTTCCGCAGAAAATTAAACAATACTTTTCTGCAGATTGCATTCATGGAAATTAAAAAGAACATTATATCATCCAAAAGTAAAGAGATAGAAAGAAACCAGCATGACAAACATACCATCCAGATCTCACTGCATGCTGAACAAGGCGAATACTAAGAGGTGCATATCCAGAAAAGATGTACGATATATCACTAGGGCTGAGATTGACAATAAGAATATATTAGTAGTAGTAGATTTACATGCAGCAATCTTGAAGCATAGATTAATATGTGTTTATGTGACCATGCATATATGAGATCATATGCTTGCAGCATGAGCAAATGGAAGATAACAAGCACAGTAAACATAAAGCCGTAAGTGTTAATACCTTGCTGTATCATTTACATCAACTATAAGCTGCAGAGCTCTTGTAATACCAATCCAATTGCTTCTTGATTCCTGGGAAGCACAATAATATGCCATAAAAAACATTGGAGGAGCCATAGACAACTCCGAAGAAAAAGTTCAGTGAGAACCAAATCTGACTAACCTGTTTCTTAAAAAGGCCAGCCTTTTCCAGATTGTATAATAAATTCATGTGCTCAAAGCCATAGCTGTGCAGCATCTCCCGCCTAGAAAGATAGAAAAGCAGAGTAGACAAGGATTAAATCTATTCAACAGTATGCTGGAATCTAACAAATAAATTCTAACAGATGTAGAGTGTATAACAAATGCAATTGCAGACCAAGAGGTCATAAAATGACTGTAATGTCCGCAATTATTGTCTCTAAGTCTATATTCAAATCATGCATGCAAACAATGCACAATAAAAGGTGCAAATTTCCTTAGGATGTACATGAACGTTTTACGTTGGAATAAAACATGCCTTACATTTGTTAACAAGGCTATAACAAATGGCAACTTATCTTGTGGAAACTAGCTTCCCGTGCAAACTATGCAAACTCCAATCAGGGACGTGGGATCTCCATCCGATGGCCCAACAATCAGGCGGGAAATTTTAACAAATAAACCCACCCACCATTAACTTTCTAATCATTTTTTTTCTAAAACCCCCCTCCACTCCTCCCTCTAGATCGATCCCAGATCGCCTCCCCCTGGATCGATCCCAGATCGATCTCCCACGCGCCGAAACCCCAACGCCCCCTGGGACGCCGCCGCCGCCGAAAAAATAAAACGCCGCCGCCTGGAAAGCACTTCGCTGCTGCCTGCGGGAGTGCTGAATGCAGGGATTCTTTATCTTTTGGGCACTGCAACTGTGCTCTGTACCTGTACAGGGATGCCCGGCACTCCGAATCAACTAGTGGTGGGTGATTTCGTGCTGGAAGGTGATCAAAGGAAGCGAATTTACAGTGATCAAAGGCCATGTAGCTTCCTCCATGTTTTAGGGGATCGATCCAGGGGGAGGAGTGAAGGGGGTTTTAGGAAAAAAAATGATTAGAAAGTTAATGGCGGGAGGGTTTATTTGTTAAAATTTCCCACCTCTTTGTTGGGCCATCGGATATAGATCCCACGTCCCTGATTGGAGTTTGCATAGTTTGCACGGGAAGCTAGTTTTCACAGGATACGCTGCCATAACAAATTGTCTTATATTTGCGCAGCAATTATTATAGCCAATCTGTGACTTGAATGAGACAGTGGCACAGAATATGAGAATGCTGAAAATGCTAGCACCTCCACTGGTCAATTTTGTGCAATAAGATATCGGAATCGAGATGATGTCTGGCTCGCGGTAAGGGGTCCTAGTTCATAAGTCAAGATGCTTCTGACAAGACATGCAGCCACTTTCAATTTATAAAGGTGTAGGGCTATAAGATTATTTTCCTGGCCATCCTGTTGTACAAACATGGCCATAAAGCCTACTTATGAATTTCTGATATTGTTCAATATTTAATTTTGTAGGAGAGTAGAGAGGGTGCGTATAATGATTGTGGATGTATTGCATTGAGGCCTCGGCCGGTATATATGAGAGTACAAGACTTGGGGGGCAAGGCTCCCCCGGATACATATGGTAGTCTACGATAGGGTATATCTACAACTACCAAATATACTCTAACACTCCCCCGCAGTCACAGCGGGAGCACCACAGACGGTGAGACTGGAGAAGAAGCCGAAGGCAGGAGCCGACGGACTTACAGCCCCCCGCAGTCGTAACGTCGGCACGGTGCGGATGCTGCGACTGGAGAGAAAACCGGCGAGTATCTCATGCGGATGGTAGCCCTTTGTGCCGATGTCGATGTAGCCGAGCTGGAGGGCGAGGAGCCATGGTTGATGATGCCGTGCGTAGGATAGCCGTGGTCGACGTAGAGCTGTCGAGGTTGCCGAAGACGAGGTAGCCGCACATGAAGCCGCGGGCGCACGAGGAGGCGCCGTGATGGTGGCGTGATAGAGAAGACGCCGGAGACGAAGATGGCGACGCGTCGAGGCAGTCGTAGAGGGAGTGATGCCGAAGTCGATGCAGTCAGGCCATCGGGCGAGGCATGCCCGGGTTTGCCAGACCCGGGAACACGTCGGGGACGATGGGCACGCACCGGTGTTGCCAATACCGGACGTGCAAGGGAGAAGTGCACAACCAGACGCCGTCGCCTAGGTGGCTAGCAGAGAAGGCCTCCAAAGCGGTCACAGCGCGAAGAAGACCGGCGGGGTAGAAGGTGCCGACGCCTGCAGTTGCTTGGAGTAGAGGTGGCGGCGAAGCTGGCGACGTGATTGTACTAGACGAAGCGAGGAGGAGAACCCGGATTTTCCAGCGCAAGGCCAGACGATCCAGGCGACGCGGCGGCGGTGCTCGAAGAAGACGGCAAAGAACTCGAACAGCTTGATGAAGACCATGCGTGAAGGGTGCAGCGACGCGTAGTCGACGATGAGGTCGTAGACATAGTCGGCGGCGGTGAGGAAGCAACGGCGGAGAAGACCACGGGTGGCTCCACTGCTGCCCGAAGAGGCGAAGCAGCGGCAGCCCTCCGTACTCAGTGAAGAAGCGCACATGACGAGGACGGACGTCACGGGAGCCGGGTGGATCACGCACGTCGGCTGATCAGACCGAGCATGCGCGAGGCGAGACGACGGTGGATGAAGTCGGTGGAGGCGTCCCGATCGGTGGAGGCGAAGACGAGCCGGCGAAGGTCGACGTGCGGAAGAAGCGGCGATGTAGGCGGCGGCGCAAACAAGCGACCCGGGTGCCGGCCATCTCGCCATGCCGCATAGTCGTAGAGGAAGAAGAGGCCGATGATGTCGATGCCGATGTCGAAGCCGTGGCGCAGGATCGACGGGCGGTGGGCGACGCAATCCCGAATCAGTGATCGGGCAAAAAGAAAAACTGCAGTAGCAGAATCTTGCGTAGAGCTCCTGGGTGCCCCTAGCAGCGGGGTAACCGTACCCTTATCCGTTTTCCTCTCCGCCTGTTCACCATGGTCAAGACCCAAGCGACAGAGCACGAGGGAGAAAGAAGCAGAGGACTAGGGGCGGTCGTGGACGGGCGGCGCGATTCTTGGTCGACGGTGATGGAGGAGTCTGTCCGGGTGGCCGCACGAGGTTCCCACAGGGGGAGCGGCGACGGATTCCACCGGATCGGGCGGATTCCGCCTGGGCGGGTGGATCCCCGCCGCGAACGGCGCGAATCCCGTCCGGGTGGCGACGACGCGAGCCCGTCTGGCGGCGCGGAGGAGCAAATGCCGCTGGGGAGGCTGCGAGGCTGCAGGTGCCGAGGTGGGCGGATCTCCGCCGGGGCGGCGGTTCTCTGCCGGGACGGCGGCAGTTCCCACCGGGCAGGCAGCTCCCCGCTGGTCGACGTCGAAGGGGACGGGGTGGAGGCGGCGCCAGGATGCATGTCGGCGACGAGCGAAGTCACCACGCCGGGCCCCTGCTGCCTCCATGGCAGCGCGGGGTAGGACGCGGGCGACGCAGAGAGACCGCGACTGCCTCCATGGCGACGCGAATCGGGGCGTCGGTGACGGCTTCCATGGCGAGTGGATGGAGGTACGCTTCGATCTGCTGTTGCTGACGCTGGATGGCGGCGGATTAGATCGATCCGCCGCGGAGACGGGCGCTGCCCCCGACAGAGGTTATGGGCGACCTCCCCGGGGGCGCGCTAGCAGGCCGTCGAGGGGGGCGCCTTGGAGGTGCGCCGTGGTGGACGACCGGCGGCAGAGGAAGAAGGCAGGGTGCCGGCGGCGCCGGCGGCAGCGGAAGGATTATCCTACGATCTCCAAACCCTAATCTCGTGATACCATGTAGGAGAGTAGAGAGGGATGCGTATAATGATTGTGGATGTATTGCATTGAGGCCTCGGCCGGTATATATGAGAGTACAAGACTTGGGGGGCAAGGCTCCCCCGGATACATATGGTAGTCTACGATAGGGTATATCTACAACTACCAAATATACTCTAACAAATTTTATCATGTATGGATGGTGATCCATCAAATTTGAATTAATTATGCACTAGCTTGATGTAGGAATGGTGCAAAATACATGGATGCTTCATATTTAGTATGTCTGGGTACAGATGTCTAAAAACTTCTATTATTAGTTCATAAAAAGTTGGGAGAAAAAGCACATCTCTGGATGTGGTAGCTCAAAAAAAAATGTGCTCCAAGACAGATGACACTATTGACCCATTTACCTATAACGTTGTAGTACATATCACATGTCATAAAGCATTGAACCAACAATGAGTATAAAACTTTGCACAGAAGCAATAAATGAAAAAAGAAAGCTTCGAAAACCTACAAAAGCATACCTCAAGTAATCAAAATTCTTCTTTGGCAACCCAGAATTTGTAAGAGAGAGTAACACTAGAAGCCGAAGCACATTTTCAATAGGTTCCTGCTTATGTATCATCTCCTCAATGTACTCAAAGCATCTGGCGATGAATTAACTTAGCTCATATCCAAACATATTTGGAAGCAAATATAAACGAAAGTATCGTGGTTAATTATGATAGAAAACATGCAGCCAAACTTCAGAGAACACTTCAGGCAGATTTTGTACAAGTATGGAAGTAAAAACATTAAATAAATGCAATTCAAAACACAAGTACAACTTTAAGAAGATGGATAAACTTAATGATAAGCTAAATAGGAATGATGAATGAACTACAAGAAAAAAGAAACAAAAGGAAATTAACGAGCAGTCGAGATGAAATGACACAAAACTCAGCTCTGCGTTCAAAGGAAAGGATTCAAAAAGAGCAGTGCAACATACTCACATTTCAAAGTTCTGAACCTCCAATATTGTTTGTTCTATGTCTAGTCGGGCATGGAATGAAGGCTTTCCTGTGAATGATTGCAAGTGTTGCGCCAAATGAACATGCCTCTAAACCATTGCACACAATAAGTTAGTAAAATAATAACAGAGATTGAATGAAGCTAAAATAATCAACTCACAGCTATCTCCGGTAGCGAGTGCAATCTCCTCACAAAATCCTTGAGCTCAGAAACAGACTGAGTCTGTTAAAACAACAATATTAAAAAATTAATTCCCTTTCCCAATTTCCACA
Source organism: Urochloa ruziziensis (assembly GCA_015476505.1). Classification (NCBI taxonomy): domain Eukaryota; kingdom Viridiplantae; phylum Streptophyta; class Magnoliopsida; order Poales; family Poaceae; genus Urochloa; species Urochloa ruziziensis. The sequence continues at coordinate 12,271,704 of CM027125.1, read as the reverse complement.
TTGTACTAGAAAGAAAGGTAATTTAATGTAGAAATAAACACAGCTAATTTTATTTTCAGATAATTTCTACTCTAAACCATTGCTCAAAAAAGGTAATCAGCTAATTCAGGATGCAACGCCTTAGGGACACCTTAAAAACATCGATAACAGCAAGAAATGAAACAGAAAAAGTGGATATTGTCTACTATTATGGTGCTCGATCTAATTACAGGCACAAATGCAAATGACAGGGCACTCAGTACTTCACTGGCCACTGGCAGTTCGTATGGTTCATCCTCCATTCAAATGTCTAGGAGCCTGGGACAGTTGAGGGGCATATTGTACACTTCTATGTATCATTATATCCTGATCGAAGAAACTAAAGACCATATCATAGAGGCTTTCACCAAAGAGCGCAATCTTATCTAAAAAGGAAACTATAACTTGGCAAATAAGCAAAATACTCAATCCATATAGGGGAAAAACATTTCAACCTTTATGTAACAAAGGGACTCCTGATTCTAACTAATGGTCTAAAAAAACTAATATCAGAAAATCATCTGAAAAAAGAATTAGCACAGTTTAACTCTTACGTTGGTGGATTTCACTTCGGCGTAATCTTGCTGAATAGATGTTGCTTTCTGACGTAAAACCTGCAGACAGTACAATTTATAATAATTTAAACTTGATAGAAATGATGGTAGCTAACTAACAAACTGGAATCGGACTCATTCATAAGCTTTGACAACAACAGGTAGAACCAAGACTATAAAATAATTAGAAAAAAGCTTCATCATATGAAATAAACAAGAATTAAAGTCAGTGGAGCGAACCTGAACTACAACTTCAAAATTGAGGTCACGAATCTCCTTGTACAACTTATCACTGAAAACAAAGAACACAAATATAAATTTATAACTCCACATCCAAAAGTCTATGTAGAATAAGACAATTAATATTTGCACTGCCTACAGTCACAAATGATAATGTTAGGTAAGTTTTTTTTAGAAAAGTCAGTCGGTACATTTCCACAGCCAATCTAGATACTCATGATTCAATGAAGGTAAGTGATCGAATGTCAGAAGTTTTGATTGCAGACATGTCACCAGTGCTCTTGATTGGAAGGAGTAACAAATAGTAACTTCAATCATATGAAAACTATAAAATCCATTGGGGAAAAAACTAAAATTGGACTGTGAAAAATGAACTGCAAGTAAAGGCCAATGATGCCAATAGAGTATCCAAAAATTAATTTTAAAAATCAGCAACAATGCTTCCTTAAAGACAAATTATTCATAGGCACACAGAAAATTTACAATTTTAATAATATGTAATTTCTCCAACCACAAATGTAAGTCGTTTAGGACATCTAAAATGGTTTGACTTAGGACAAACACAAAACGACCTATATTTGTGGTAGAAAGGGGTGTTTCAAAATACAAAGATCAAATGAATCGTAGCTAATTGAGACAGATATTTACCTCGAATTCAGTGGAACCTTAACCTTTTTCCCATCCTGTTGAGTTCCCATGATGCTCGCATCAACTTCCACTGAACCATTATTAATTTGCAGCATCTGTAGAATATTGCGTGATCATAGAATTCATTTCAAGCAGCAGGTATTTCCTAAAAAGCATCATACTAACAGATGGAACTTCAGGATACAAGAGTAGGAGAATCAATACAAAGATGGGAAATATGACATCCACTCTCCATACTCAAATTGAAAAACACAAAGGAAATTAGACATTACATAATGGTTAAATGTTTTTCATAGCGAGTACCAAATAGGTCAGCTCCAATATGCACCTTAGCACACCAATAGTGAGCCACGAAAGTGTTCATTAGACTATGACACTCTATTGTATGCTACCACCATTCAAAGAAAGGGACATTTCAGACATTTGACAGCCTTCAATATACATCTAACACTTGTTACACCAATTTGTATTATTATTAACATTAATTCTGTGAATAGAAACTGTTGAGGGGCATTCTGGAAGACGTTTTGTCGAAAAATCTACCGATGTTACATTTGTAAGGCCATTCCAAATACTTTTTTGAATGTCAGTGTTCAACTTATTAGTCACATGAAGTTTGGCGGAACCAAAACAATTAATTTAATGGCTAAGAGTTTTAGGTTGCCTTTGGTGACTTAAACTGCATTGGTCAATCTGCAAAATCATTGTTATTCAATCTTATCAGACATGCAGATATCTCAACAGAGGATCTAGTTGTGGAGTCAGAAAGATGGATGCAGCAATCAGATTTTTTAGGCCCTTTACCAGGCCTACGTACAGATAGAAATTCATAGTCATATGATGATTTTCCTGTGGTTAATAGAAAAAAAAAGATCATATTCTCATGATCTATGCCAGGGTGAAAAGCTTCTTTCTACCTCATCCAGCAAGCCTTCATACGTCAATTGAGAGCACATTGGTGTCACCATGTCCACCTGAATGAAAAAAAAAAAGAACAGATAAGAGAAACTACAATACATCAAACCTCACATCTGAGATCACTATATAAAAACTGTGTCACTTGATGACTTAAGAGAGGAACATACGACAAAAATATGAGAAATAAAGAAGCGCACCATGATGCTTTCAGAAATGTAAATCACAGTACAAATAGTGCTATAGGAGAAAATTGCTGTCTATTCCTCCAACCCTAGAAGGGTGGGCTATATACATGAGATACATGGGCCTCTAGATGGGCCTTTACACTACATGGGCTCAAGTCCCTATATACACTAACACTCCCCCGCAGTCTGTACTATCGGCGCAGCGAAGTACAAGACTGGACAACAAACAATACAAGAAACACTCCCCCGCAGTCTGTACTGCCGGCGCAGCGAAGTACAAGACTGGGCAAGAAACAACATACATACAACACTCCCCCGCAGTCACAACTAGCCACTGACTACGTTGAGACTGGAGCGGAACTCAGAGAATGTCATGGAGGGGAGTCCCTTGGTGAATATGTCCGCGAACTGCGAGGTGGTCGGGACATGGAGAACCCGAACCTGGCCGATGGCAACTCGATCTCTGACAAAGTGCAGGTCAATCTCCACATGTTTCGTCCGTTGATGCTGAACTGGGTTTGACGAGAGATACACGGCGCTGACATTGTCGCAGTAGACGAGCGTGCTCTTGGCGAGTGAGCTGTGAAGCTCCGCCAAGAGCTGACGCAACCAGGACGCCTCCGCAACGCCGTTAGCAACAGCCCGGTACTCCGCCTCTGCACTGGAGCGGGAGACGACTGGCTGTCGCTTGGACGACCAGGAGACCAGGTTGCCGCCGAGGAAGACGGCGTACCCAGAAGTGGAGCGACGTGTGTCAGGACAGCCAGCCCAGTCAGCATCGGTGTAGACGACAAGCTCTGTGGTAGGAGATCGGTGAAGAGCAAGACCACAGTCAACTGTACCACGAATGTATCGAAGAAGCCGCTTCAGCGCGGCAAGGTGTGGCTCTCGAGGATCATGCATATGAAGGCAGACCTGCTGAACTGCATACGTGATATCCGGCCTGGTGAAAGTGAGGTAGAGCAACGCACCAGCGATACGCTGGTAAGCAGTCGGGTCAGCAACAGGAGCACCCTCAGCTGCAGGAAGCTTGGCCTGTGTATCAACCGGAGTGGAGCAAGGCTTGCAGTCAGTCATACCTGTTCGCTCCAGAATCTCAAGTGCATACTGGCGCTGGTGAAGGAAGAGGCCAGAGGGACGAGGCTCAACAGTGACACCCAAAAAGTGATGGAGCTCACCGAGATCCTTCATAGCAAACTCTTGCTGTAGGGACTGAATGATGCGCTGAAGCAGTGTCTGACTGGAAGCAACCAGGATGATATCATCAACATAGAGTAGCAGATAAGCAGTCTCAGAGCCACGGCGGTAGACAAACAGAGAAGTGTCAGACTTGCACTCGGTGAACCCCAACGAGACCACAAAGGAGGTGAAGCGAGAGTACCATGCCCGTGGAGCCTGCTTCAGACCATAAAGTGACTTGTTGAGGCGACATACAAGATCCGGACGACTGGAATCCGCAAAACCTGCCGGCTGGCTGCAATAGACTGTCTCTGTCAGGGTGCCATGAAGAAATTCATTCTTCACATCCAGCTGATGCACAGGCCAAGACTGAGAGAGAGCAATGGAGAGAACAGTACGCACTGTCACAGGCTTCACCACCGGACTGAAAGTCTCATCATAGTCCACACCAGGGCGCTGAGTGAAACCCCGGAGAACCCAGCGAGCCTTGTATCGATCCAGAGAACCATCAGCCCGACGCTTATGCGTCCAAATCCACTTGCCGGTGACAACATTGCAACCAGACGGACGCGGCACGAGGTCCCACGTCTGGTTGGCAAGAAGAGCCGCGTACTCCTCCTCCATCGCCTGGCGCCAGTGAGGGTCTGCAAGGGCCTCACGGACGGAGGTGGGTACCGGAGAGATCCCCGGCTCTCCCCCGGAGGCGGAGAGAGCGGCAGGCTGACGCCGCCAGTGAGGGACGCCGGGGCCGCGCGTGGCACAGGCAGCGGCGCCAGGCGGGGTAGAGCGGAGGGTACCGAGGCCGCGCGTGGCGCGGGAGAGGTCGCCGGTGCCGCGCGAGGCGCTGGCACAGGCAGCGGCGCCAGGCGGGGCAGAGTGGAGGGCACCGGGGCCGCGCGTGGCGCGGGAGAGGTCGCCGGGGCCACGCGAGGCGCTGGCACCGGCAGTGGCGCCAGGCAGGGCAGAACGCAGGGAACCGGGGCCGCGCATGGCGCGGGAGTACCTGTCGGAAAAGGAGAAACAGAAACAGGTGGCTGGACCACCGGGTCAGTCAAAAACATGGAGTCCAACTCCGGGTCAGGAGTCGGGGTGGAGGAGGTGGAGTAGGGGAAATCCGACTCGTCAAACACAACGTGTCGGGAGATAAGAACCCGACGAGAAGTGAGGTCGAAGCAGCGGTACCCCTTATGATCAGGGGAGTACCCGAGAAACACGCAACGAGTCGACCGAGGGGCCAACTTGTGCGGAGCAGTGGCAGAAATGTTAGGATAGCACGCACACCCAAAGACACGAAGATGATCATACCGGGGCGGGGTACCAAAGAGGGCGTGGTGAGGTGTAGGAGCAGGAGAAGCTGTGGACGGAAGATGGTTAAGCAGATATGTGGCAGTGTGAAGCCCCTCAGCCCAGAAACGGGGAGGCAGGGAGGCCTGGAGGAGAAGCGTGCGAACGACATCGTTCGTGGTGTGAATCATCCGCTCAGCCTTACCGTTCTGAGAAGAAGTATACGGACAAGACATGCGGAGCTGAACACCACGAGAAAAGAAGAAGTCACGAGAGGTGCGGTTGTCGAACTCACGGCCGTTGTCACACTGGACGGCCTTGACAGTGAGGCCGAACTGTGTAGACACCCAGGCAAAGAAGCGGAGGAGGGTAGGAAAAGTGTCAGACTTAGCACGCAAAGGAAAAGTCCAAGAGTAATGGGAGAAATCATCAACTACCACAAGATAGTACTTAAAGCCAGAGAGGCTGAGTACAGGTGATGTCCACAGATCACAATGGATAAGATCAAAAGCATGACTCGCATGCGAAGAAGAAGAAGAAAAAGGAAGTCGAACATGACGACCTAACTGGCAAGCATGACAAAGGTGCTCATCACTAGTCCTAGTACAAGGAACATCTGCACTACGACTAAGCTGAGCCAAAACGTCGCGGCCGGGATGACCGAGTCGGCGGTGCCAAGTAGCGGACGAAGGTGTCATGACGAAAGCAGCTGAAGGGGTGGAAGCAGTGGCAGCCGCAGGTGAAGCAGCGGAAGTAGGGAGGCGGATGCTGTAAAGGGGCCCCGAACTATCACATCGGAGAAGTGGACGTCGGGAAGCCAGATCCTTCACAGTAAGACCAGAAGAGTCAAATTCAACAGAACAAGAGTTGTCAGTAGTAAACTGGCGAATAGAAAGAAGATTGTGGACCATCTGTGGAGCAACAAGAACATGAGGAAGACGAAAAGAACCCGTCGCGGTGCCCACAGAAGTGACAGGAAGACATGACCCATTCCCGACCATAACAGAAGAAGGATAGGAGGGGTGAGGTGGGTGTACAGAGGAAAGTATACCAGCATCCGGGGTGGTGTAGAACGAGGCACCCGAGTCGGCGATCCACTCGGTGCTCACTGGCGGCGTCAGGCCCATAGTACTGAACGACTGTGCCAGGGCAGTGGCGTCCCACCCACCACCAGGCCCGGTCGGTGGTGGGTAAGACTGTGGCGGAGGCGTCCAGGTGAGTGGAGTATGGCTCGGCGCAGCGGGTGGTGTCCAAGTAGTGAAGCACTGCTGAAGAGGTGCAGCGAACATAGCCGCAGGTTGGCCGAACGGCCACATGGAGATGCGCCCTGACCATGGGTGGGTGTAGGATGGCCAGGGTGCACCACTAGGAACGGACGACGAGGCTGAAGATCCTTGTGCTCCACCAGTGCCGGCTCCACCGGAGCCACCACCACGGCCCCCGCGTTCACCACCGCCACCGGAGCCACCACCACGGCCCCCGCGTCCACCACCGCCACCGGAGCCACCACCACGGCCCCCGCGGCGACGGCGGCCACCACCAGAGCCACCACCACGACCCCCTCCACCCCCGCTCGGGCCGGGAGAGCTGGTGGAGGAGAGCCCAGGAGGGAGGTGGCAGGAGGCGTCGAAGAAGTCGGTGGAGCGACGAGCGCGGTGGAGGTGGACGAGGAGGACGAGCCAGGCGCGAGACCGCGCGCGATCTCATCCAGCGAGAGGTCTTCACAGACCTGGTGGAAGGTGGGGAAAGGCCGCTGACGGGGAAGCCAAGACCGCATGAGCTCGTAGTTGTCGTTGAGGCCGCGCAGAGCATGGAGCACCAGGGTCCGGTCGGGCACCGGGGACCCCAGGGCGTGAAGGTCGTCGGCCATGCCCTTCAGCCTGCGGCAGTACTCACCGACGGAGAGGTCACCCTGGACGAAGTTGCGGAGCGAAGTGTCGAGGCGGAGAATGCGGTGCTCGGCGTTGCCCAAGAACTGGCCCTCGAGGGTCAGCCAGGCCTGGCGAGCGGTGCCCCCGGGAGTCCGAACGAGGTCCTGAAAATCCTGGGAGATGGTCCCAAAGATCCAGGACACGACGACGCTGTCGAGGCGCCTCCAGGACACGTCGCGCTCCTCGACAGGCGTGTCGAGGAGAACGTGGTCGTCGAGGGCGTAGCGGCTGAGGGCGAGGAGGACCTGGTCGCGCCAACGTCCGTAGGCTGTGGACGCGGGGTCGAGGACGACGGTGACCATGGTACGGATGCTCTGGACCCCGGCCGCCTGAAGGTGGAGGTGGGCGACGACCGGATCAGTCGGGTCGGGGCGGGAAGCAGAACCAGCGGGCGGCATGGAAGCAGCGGGCGGCGCCTGGTGGGAGGAAGTAGCGCCGGCGTCGGTGACGATGGGCTGCTTCCCGGCGGAGATGGTGAAGAGGTACTGCTCGGCCTCCGCTACCTGGCGAGCGAGGGCATCCGCCGCGGTGCGCTCGCGCTCCCAGGCGAGAGCAGCGGCGCGAACGCGCTCCTCAGCAGCCGCGGCCTCGGTCTTCGCCGCGAGGAGGGCAGACGCGAGGGCGACCTGGACCGATGTGAGCCCCGTGGCGATAGCGGGGTGGGCAGTGGGCCGGGCGGGCTGGAGCTAGGCCGGGTCCAGGACCGACCCAGTTGGGCCCTAGCCCAGCCCGGTCAGGCCCAGCTCTGGTCCAGTGCCCCCCAGGCCAAGTCCACCTCTCCTGCTCTCGGGAACGAGCAGAGAGGCAGAGGAGGGGGCCTGGGAAGGCGTCGGCGCAGTGAAGGGCGACGGCAGCGAGGCGGCGGCGGCGGCGGCCTGCGCGGCGGCGGCGGCCTGTGCTGGGCCGTCCGCAGCGGCGGCGGCGGACGCAGCCTGCACGGCGGCGGCGGCCTGCGCTGGGCCGTCCGCACCCTGCGCGCGCGAATTCGCGTCGGGGTGCTGGGCGGCAGCAACTGCAGCCCACGCCCGCGCAGGGGAGGCGGCGCCAGAAGCAGAGCCGAGCGGGGGGAAGGAAGAAAGAGGAGGAGGGGAAGGTCGGGGATGGAATCCCGGCGGCGGCGGCGGCCTGCCGGCCATGGCGGCGGCGGCGGCGGCGGCAGGGAGGCTGGGAGAGGTAAACCCTAGCCTGATACCATGCTATAGGAGAAAATTGTTGTCTATTCCGCCAACCCTAGAAGGGTGGGCTATATACATGAGATACATGGGCCTCTAGATGGGCCTTTACACTACATGGGCTCTAAGTCCCTATATACACTAACAAATAGAATATAATAGAACATTTACCTCTCTGTCTAACAGGATAACGGTGTTTATCTCTGGAATCCCCATCTAAGAATTAGCAAAGGATACAAACAGAGCCAATCAGGTTCAAATAAATTTAGAGATCTGAGGAAAAAAGGAAAAGATCAGTTGATCTTACATCATCCATGTTGACTGGATCCTCTTGTTGCATATTATTCAACAACTCAGCAGCTTTGGTAGATGCCACACCCTTAGCCCTAACATTTGGGATAACTCCAAAGGCAAACTGGCAAAATGGTGCATTTTATGTATAAGTGCATAACTTCAAAAATCTTATAAGTCAAGTATTCCAAAGTATAACAGGGTGTCATGCCTTCTACTTAACAAAATATTTAGAACTTGTGATTTTGCAGATTTCTGAAATTGGCAAATAATCTGCACTCTACAGTTCAGCAGATAACAAGTTAGCATGTTAATATGGTGTCTCATCCTGTCATCCACAAACAGATGCATCTTACACATACAACAATATCAAAGCCTTTCAGTCCCAAGCAAGTTGGGGTAGGCTAGAGTTGAAACCCAACAGGAACCACTTATCTAGGTTCAGGCAAACATAATATATAAATTTCAAATACATGAAGGGAGGACATAAATACCTCTAGTCTATGAATCGCTTTTGCAACATGCCAGATCGAACTTGTATCTCCATCAATAAGACATTCCTAAAAGACATAGGCGCTCAAATGAGATTCAGAACATCGGAACACAAATGCTAGATAATATACATTGGTACCTGCAAAGAATGGTCAAGTTCAAAAGAAAGGACATCATCATCCAATGGAACTAGATACAAAGGATATTCTCCGAGTGTCAGTTTCTGATGAACTTTCTCTTCCTCCAGGATCTGCAGGTGTCAAGTAACAATAGAAATCATATTCCAATCACAGTTTAATCTTTACCTAATAATAATAAAGGGAGGATTGTCTCTGCCAATTTTCTGGTCCGTCACCCCTAACCCACGGTGAAATCCGAGAGAAAACCGAAAAAAATCGGTAAACCATGAGAGAACCAGGGATAAAAATCTACCAGAAATTAGAGAAAACTGGAAAAAAAAAGTGTGCCACATGAGGCTCGAACCTGCAACCTAGCGCCATCAAGACAAAAGTTCTAACCAGCTCAGCTAGCTTGCACATATGTCACAATTAGACACTGAAACCTAATTATTTAAAATATTTTTGCCTCCATCGCACACTTCAGAAGCCACGTTCGTTTGATTCGCCACTCTTTATTTCTTCCCCCCTGAAGAAATACGATTTAATCCTACCACAAAATTATTAATCGAGAACATAAATCATGTTTTGGCTATTGTGTGCACCAAATTACCACGTCTTGCATGATAGTATGTGACGTATGTCTTAGAACTTGCAACGCATGATTCATGTGCTTTACAGGCTAGCAAATCGGCACTACTAGACGAGTAGACGTCCGTCATGCACGCCGCACATATTAATGCGGGGCCAGCCGAGGCATCACCATGCACTGCCTTCTAATCGGGCTAACCATAAGATCAACACCTATTAGTGCATGCACACTAAACTCACGCAATTAATAGTGATGTTTTTCATGGATGATCTATCTATGACAATAATTCTTTGCTAACTCAGACCAGATGTTATAATAAATAGAGATCAAGTTATGTAGTAAGAGAGGTCATGTTATGTAGTAAATATTTTTATCTTTAGGAATTCTCTTACTAAAAGTTATATATGTAGCGAGTATCATTTAAGTAGAAGGAATTATTTAAGTCAAATCAAAATTGAAAATGCTTTAACAGTTTCAAAAGAAAACACTCAAGTTATTATTATCTACATAACCTGGTAGTGAAAACTGAAAATTTGATGAGCTTAGCAAGTCGTACGTGGATAATGACGTTCGTGCTACACACTTACAATGTTAGTCATCCAAATAATAGAATTATTACATATTTCAATTACCATGTTTTTTAAAAACCACATGAGATATTCTATAATAGTAAATGTATATAATTTTTTTCTCGAATACGCAGGAGAGCTGCGTATCTTTGTATTAATAGAGAGAAAAAGGCCGGCCCTTTACAAGCAGCACCCCTCCCTATAATATAACCCTATATCCTTTGCCTGTAGCAACGCACGGGCATTTTTGCTAGTTATAAACTAAGCATGCATTATTTCCATTCATCTTCATGGCAGCAAGAAAGACAATATCGCCTTCAATGAAAGCTCATTTGTTCTTACAGTAGTAGACACTGCCAATGCTTAATATGCCAGATAACACAAGGTGGTGTCATTGAACTCTTGTCTAAACAAAGCCTAAGGGTAGAGATATAAACTGATGGACTACCTTCGGCTTTCCAATTTCTAGTACCTATTCAGACCAATTTTCAAGTAGACTCAGCATTATCGACTCTCATGCAAGCTAAACATATCCATCATATCTGGCAATTGTGATCCCTTTGAGTTTTCGTTCTTACTAAATTTAAATATAGGATAACTAAATAGCTCTGGCTAAGCATTGGAAACTATTCTAAGATCCAATAAACTGGACCTCCAGCACAAATAATAATAAGAATAAGGAACACAATATAGATTAGTCCAAACATAAAAAAGAACAAGGTATACCTTCTCACAAGCAACGATGCGGCGTGGTATGAAGTAAAGGAAGTATTCCCTTTGGAGCCCTTTAGATTCATCATTCCTGATCTGACTTGCGATGAATTTCATGAAGCTCAGCTGAGAGCGCACAAGATATACGATTTTTGGGCATTCTGTCTGCAAGGGATCGGAAGAGAGAATTCGCAACTCCGCACCATACTCCTGATAAGCAGAACAAACCACACAATGAGCTAAGCAAGCCTGAAATTCCACAAATAAAATGTGGCAACTGGCAATAGCCTCGCCCTTGATATGATGCATAAAAGGGATCGCAATGAATATCACTGCAATACAAAGTTATTGAAGACAACGACGCAACATCATACCTTCAGCAGGGATGTCTGCACGATCAGGGATAGGGTCCCAGCGAGCTTTGGGTCGATAACCAGACACTTCTTCCCCCTTACCTGATATCCACCACAAAGGGAACAAAATTTATCAGTTCAACATCAAAAAACAAACCACTGGACTGTGGTCGTGACGATCAGTGTGAGAGAAGAAACCCACGCTTTTCAGGATGCTGAGTAGGTCCTTCTGTGACTGCTCCCTGAAATCGGAACGAACACGCGTGTCAGAATCCAGAAGCGTAACAGATAGGAGGCGTCGAGCGGGATGGGGGGCACCTGAGGGCCGCAAGGTTGAGCGGCGCATTGTCGAGATTGGGGATCTGAGCCATCTGTCCAGGGGTGCGTGAAGGAACCTATCCAAGTCCGGGTGGATCTCTGCTCCACTCCAGCCTAGAGCGAGGTGGACGACGAGGGGAGACGAGAAGAATTAGTCAAGTAGTACAGGAATTTTTCAGTCTACAGCTAACGCAGCAGGCGTGGTTGTGCGGAATTGAGCAACCCGAGCACACGTAAATCGATGGCGACAAGGGAGGAGGCAGAGAAGTCGGGCAATACCTCACACCAATCGAGCGGGCTGCGGCAGGAGCACAGTCGCGGGACGGAGCAGAGGCTGGCTGCGGAGAAGCGCGCAGATCGCCGACCACGAGAGGTAGGGTAGGGCGGCGGCGGCAGCGGCGCCGCGTGGTCCTCGCCTTCTCGTCCTGCCCGCGCGGGCTCACCGGCGTGGGGGGCGCTGCGGGCGAGGATCGACGACGGGAGGTCGCGGCCACCGTGGCCGGTATAGCAGAGCTTGGGCTGGGCTGGGCTGGGCAGTAGGGTGTAGCCCGTGTAGGCAACCGTCTTAAGCTGCTGTCGAAACAGAGAGACCGGCTGGGCCAAGACGGTCCTCCTCCTGTCAAACAACGGCCCAGTAGAAGGCCCATAACCGCCCAGCTGGAAAATGAGGACAAGCCCCCTCTCTGTTTCCGTTCTTTTTTCCCCTTTTTCCCATTTCTTCTATCATACTAAATAAATTAAATAATTTATTCAGCTGATGTATGATTTTATACCTTTTTATATGCAATACATATTTTTGAAATAACTGATTCAACATTTTGTGAAGTTATGCTAAGCAATTAATTAGTTACACGAATTCTGAAAAGATAAATTTCAGCAAAATGTTAGACTGGAATTCAAAATGAAAAAATAACTAAATGCGTGTACTCCAACCATATTCCAGCGGAAACGAAATAAAATATTCTCCTTTCATTTAAAAATACAAAACTTGAACCCTTCATGACCAATGGGTTGATCGAACTAGGTCATTAAATTAGTGATTCCATCGAGATCCATATAGGACATGAAGGTAGTCACGAGGGTTACTTTGGCCCTTCGAATTATAAAATTGGCCATCTAAAGTCATTTAAGTTTGCTGTTTAGGTCAAAATAGTCCCTATGTTAACATGGCATGCCACATGTTCATGACATATCACCTGTGACCATCATTGGATGAGTTAGCATGTTCGAATTGTCTTATATATCTAATTACATCTTGTTTGGTGAAACTAGAAATGATACTTGTGCGAACTCCATGGATTACAGGTGTATTGGTGTGCCATGTCAGCCTACTTTTTAGAAGGATAAAATATCCGGCCTCTGCGATCGCGCACAGCCAAGTTTTACAATAATATCAGCTCACAGGCTGATCACAAATAAAAGGGTACGCAAAAATAGAATATTAAAAGCAAAGTCTATTATTGTTTCTCCATCCATTGTTGGCAAATATATCCAAGGCGGCGACCTTCAATGCCTTACTTGCCAAACATACAGTCTTTCTCGTTTTCTCACGCTGTAGTAGGGACCAAAATCGCAACCAATACACTCCTTTGAAAACAGCTACATAAAAAAGAGGTGAATCGTTTTTTCTCGAAGAATAAATCGTTTCATGTACACCATATTGCCCGCATAAGAGCTGAAACCCAACACAAATCAGCCGCATTGATCTCAAAAACTTGAGCTGGAAAGGAATATCAGCAGCAGTCGAGGTCGGAGAATAAAACGAAATTAAGGTCCCATTAGGATTGTGGGGAATTTTCTCGGTTCTTGTGACAACTAACCCGTTTCCTACTACGTATTCCACAAAAACCATATTGCAATTCAAGCTTGTAGCACAACCATGACCATAGTATGAACGTGCATGACTGTCCAGCACCCGTTCCCTGCTAGGCTCCGAATAATCCAGGTTGCAACCGAATAGAGAAAATGTGGACGACGCATTCGTGGGCAGACCGCGCGCATCTTAAGTTAGTGGCGCATCTTAATTATGAAGTTGTTCTTTTCTAAACGCAACTGGAAATATGCCCAAAATGAGGTTCTGTAGCATGCAGCTATGCGCACACACCCCACCTTCTCTCGTCTATATATAAGTATAACATCGCCTAAGGTATGCAACGCGCCATAGCAACGACAAGCATTAAGCTAGGTTAATTAAGATGGCGAGGGTGCGGTACGAGCAAGCGGCGGCGGCGGCGAACACAGCCGGCGTGCAGCTCGACGACGAGGAGGAGCTGCGGTGGCTGTACCGGGTGCGCGAGACCCTGGAGCAGTCCTCGGCGGAGCAGCTGGGCGCGGCGGCGCGGGTGTTCGACGTCCCGCGCTCCCTGCGCGACACCAAGCCCGAGGCGTACGCGCCGCAGCACTTCGCGCTGGGCCCCTACCACCACCAGAGCCGGCCCGAGCTGCGGGACATGGAGCGCTACAAGCTCGCCGCCGCCAAGCGCGCCGAGCGGCTCTTCGCCGGCGGCCGCGGCGTCGGCCACCTCGCGCAGCGCCTCCTCGCCCTCCAGGCCGAGCTGCGGGCGCCGTACCACAGGGTGCTCGAGCTCGGCGACGAGACGCTGGCGTGGATGATGGCCATCGACACCTGCTTCCTCCTCGACTTCCTCGAGAGCTACCACCGCGGCCGCCGCGACGACGAGGCCGCCACGGTCGTGATGGTGTCGTCGGCGACCAACTGGATCAACGCCACCGTGCGCGACGCCATGATGATCGAGAACCAGCTCCCGCTCCGCGTCCTCGCCGAGGCCGCCGAGCTCCGCCACGCCGCCGCCGCCGCCGCCACCCATGCCACGCTCCGCGCCGACTTGGGCAGGTTTATCAAGCACGTGTCCCCCATCAAGATGGACGCCGGCGTGGCCGTCGCCGTCGACCTCGACAAGGACGCCCACCTGCTGGAGCTCCTCTACCACTTCCTCGTCCCGCCCGACGCCGTCTTCGACGACGAGAGTAGCAAGGATCCACTACCGGCCCAGGCCCGGGACCGCTCCATCGACGATCTCGAGGAGCAGCTCCTCGAAGCCATGCCAGAGCTTGCAGCAGGCATCCAGCAGCAGCCTTCTTCTCAGGACAGCACGGTGAGCAAGGCCATCTCGCAGGTGTCGTCTCGCCTCAACGTGGAGAGCCTCATCTCCCGGCCGATGCGCTCGGTGACGCGCAGGCTGCCGGCGCTCCCGGGGTTGGTGTCGGTGGTCCGGAAGCTGGCGTCCAACGTGGACGTGAACGCGATCCTCGGCAACATGAACATGGACGGCGTGGCCACCACAAGCACGCCGCTCGCCAAGGAGATCAAGATCCCGTCGGTGGAGCAGCTGGCCAAGTGCGGCGTCCGGTTCGTGCCGGCGCCGGAGGGCATCCGGGGCATCGCCTTCGACGCGGCGGCGGCCACGCTCCACCTCCCCGTGATCACGCTGGACGCCAACACGGAGGTGGTCCTGCGGAACCTGATGGCGTACGAGGCCGTGGCCGTGCGCGGGCCGCTGGTGCTCTCGCGCTACACGGAGATGATGAACGGCATCGTCGACACGACCCGGGACGTGCGGATCCTGCGCCGGAGCGGCGTGCTCGTCAACCGGATGAAGAGCAACCGGGAGGCCGCGGACATGTGGAACGGGATGTGCCGGGCCGCGAGGGTCAGCAGGGTGTCCAGGCTCGACGCCGTGGTGAGGGCGGTGAACGAGCACCGGGACCGGGCGCCCGCGGTGCGCCTGAGGAAGATGCTCAAGAGGTACGTGTTCGGGTCGTGGAAGCTGCTCACGCTGCTCGCCTCCGTCGTGCTGCTCCTCATGACGGGGCTCGAGGCGTTCTGCTCCGCCTACCCGTGCCATGACTCGTGGTTCGGCGGCATGCTGCAGCTCAGCAGCGATGACCCCTAGGCCCTAAGTAGCTAGTGAGGTGACATGCTGCAGCTCAGCAGTCAGCAGCGATGCACCATCACCTTGCACACCATCTTACACAGAAAACGAAAGAATAAGCTAGTGGACAGAAATAACACAAGACAAACACAAAGGTCTTGGTAGTTTTGCATCTTGGCTACCATCTTTCTAGACCAAATCATAATCAAGTTGTTGTGCTGGCCCATCATACTCAACGATGTCATCCCAATCTATGGGATATACAAGTCTACAGATTCAAGTGGCTCCTCATTCAAATCAATTTCTAGTCCAGGCATCTAATCAGAGGTGGAGAAAGAAGAGGGGATGAGGTGGAGAGATCATTGGATTTGCCAGGACATTTCCATCCTCCTTGCCAACTTATATACTCCATGGAGAATTGAAAACGAAATTAAAGAGTGGCGCTAATGGAAATTTGATGCACAGATGCCTAAGTTTTCAAATTTGGCTAAGTATTCTGTTTAACCTTTTTAATATAAAATGTGAAGTGTTGTGGGGGACTCCTCTACAATTTTCCTTAAAAAAAATCACAGGTGGTATTATGGTGTAACGCTAGTTCACTATCCAATTATATAGCAAATTTTAATTCAGATCCCAATAACACTATTTTGCTTACTGGACCAAATTTACCGACAAACAAAGCGGCGCAGTACGGCAGTAGGCGACGGCGAGCTATCATTTCCCCGGTCAGCGAAGGATACCCGTGGTATATGTACTCGTCAAATGCCCATCATAGGATCACGATTAATGCTAATTGAAAGTAAGAGTGGTATAGTTTTATTATAAATAATACCCGTATTGGCTAATTTTTTGAATCTTTTGTGCACACTAGCAAAAGGGCACGTGCCACAGGCACGTGTTTTAAAAAAAATTACTAAATTAGAGATGTAGTCAACATGAACTATTTATATTAATCTAGAGCGTTCAACCATCATAAAATCTCCGAGTAGTAATTGGTTAGTATTATACTCGAAACCAACCTTGTAACCCTGCCCGCCGTGAATATAATGGACACATGGATTCTCTCCAGACAGAGTCGTACCAGGCGTGAAGAACAAGAGTAGAGTACTGCAAGGACTCTTCTCGATATGGAAATTAGTCATATGACTTGTAAACTACTCGGATTGCCTTGAAAAGCACTCTCCGAGTAGTAATTGGTTAGGATTCTACTCGAAACCAACCTTGTAACCTCGGATTGCCTTGAAAAGCACTCTCCGAGTAGTAATAATTGGTTAGGATTCTACTCGAAACCAACCTTGTAACCTCGGATTGCCTTGAAAAGCACTCTCCGAGTAGTAATTGGTTACGATTGTACTCGAAACCAACCTTGTAACTTCGGATTGCCTTGAAAAGCACTCTCCGAGTAGTAATTGGTTAGAATTCTACTCGAAACCAACCTTGTAAACTCGGATTGCCTTGAAAAGCACTCTCCGAGTAGTAATTGGTTAGGATCCTACTTGAAACCAACCTTGTAACCTCGGATTGCCTTGAAAAGCACTCTCCGAGTAGTAATTGGTTAGGATTCTACTCGAAACCAACCTTGTAACATCGGATTGCCTTGAAAAGCACTCTCCGAGTAGTAATTGGTTAAGATTCTACTCGAAATCAACCTTGTAACCCTGCCCGCCGTGAATATAAGGGACACATGGATTCTCTCCAGACAGAGTCGTACCAGGCGTGAAGAACAAGAGTAGAGTACTGCAAGGACTCTTCTCGATATGGAAATTAGTCGTATGACTTGTAAACTACTCTGATTGCCTTGAAAAGCACTCTCCGAGTAGTAATTGGTTAGAATTCTACTCGAAACCAACCTTGTAACCCTGCCCGCCGTGAATATAAGGGACACATGGATTCTCTCCAGACAGAGTCGTATCAGGCGTGAAGAACAAGAGTAGAGTACTGCAAAGACTCTTCTCGATATGGAAATTAGTCGTATGACTTGTAAACTACTCGGATTGCCTTGAAAAGCACTCTCCGAGTAGTAATTGGTTAGGATTCTACTCGAAACCAACCTTGTAACCTTGGATTGCCTTGAAAATCACTCTCCATGTAGTAATTGGTTAGGATTCTACTCGAAACCAACCTTGTAACCTCGGATTGCCTTGAAAAGCACTCTCCGAGTAGTAATTGGTTAAGATTCTACTCGAAACCAACCTTGTAACCCTGCCCGCCGTGAATATAAGGGACACATAGATTCTCTCCAGACAGAGTCGTACCAGGCGTGAAGAACAAGAGTAGAGTACTGCAAGGACTCTTCTCGATATGGAAATTAGTCGTATGACTTGTAAACTACTCTGATTGCCTTGAAAAGCACTCTCCGAGTAGTAATTGGTTAGGATTCTACTCGAAATCAACCTTGTAACCCTGCCTAGAGTACTGCAAGGACTCTTCTCGATATGGAAATTAGTCGTATGACTTGTAAACTACTCGGATTGCCTTGAAAAGCACTCGGATTGCCTTTAGATCGCATATTAAAATTATTCAATAGCATCTCATATTAAAAATTACATATTCATACATCGAAAGCTTGGGCCTCCGGCGGAAACAGAAGGAAAATATTGACGATACATGTATCCATGAGCAACTCGGCACCGCAGCCAGCTTTTTGATGACGGGGAGGCCGAGAAGGTTGCTCTCCTCGTCGCCGGTGTCGTGGAGCAACGACGCCACGCACTCGACGGCACCGGACACCGTCACAACGCGGAGCACGTTCCGCTTCTACCTGGCGAGCTTGGACACGGCAAGCGTCGTGGCCACCCTTGCGCCGCGCTCGACGCCGATGCCCTTGCAAAGAAATCAGTAGTCTTGAATAGATGATGAAAATGAAGGGAGAGATTGTGTGCTTTGAGAATAAGGAGGGGCGCCTTATATAGGGGGCAGGAGGGCTAAGGAGATGAACCTGGACGCCCACGACTATGGTAAGTAATCGATATGATGTATGTTTATGGAAAGAACGATTTCGGTTCGAAATCACCTAACAATTGCATCTATGGCGCGGTAAATCACTTAACAATTCCATCTATGGCGCGGTTGGTACAGGGGGCGGGTAGATTGGGCGGTGGTGAGTGAAATTTTTCGGTTTAATGCCGCCTAAACTATCCCTCATGCGTTGGATCGGCCACGGACGCCCAGATGGCCTTCATTTGAATTGGTTGATGCCAAAACACTTTAGGTGGGTTTAGGCGGGTTCCTTACAAGTGGGGACGCTGTGAGGGGTACGAGAGGTTTTATAAAAGCAGTTTTTTACCAATTGTTTTGGATCCTTATAGTATAGATAGGTGTGTGTTTTCAAATAAATCAGTTATGATCTTGGCAGATGGCCTTTTAAATTGCAACACGAAATGGGCTTTCTTATGTACTATGCATGTAGTCTGTACCCGGCAGAAAGCCCACCACTATTCGAAAAAAGCCCACTAAGCACTAATCTCACCAACAAAAAAGCCGGCAAACTGCGAACAAAACTCCGGCCTCGTTCTCCTCCCTTTGCCTCACGAATGCCGGCCTCCGCCTCGTCGCTCCCGTCGGCTAGCACTAGCAGGAGTGCTCGACCGCCGCAATCACCTTCTCCTGCCCACGCGCGTTTCCTGTCAGGATTCTACGGTGGCATGTGCCCACGAAGGCCATGCGGCGGCGAACCTCTCTGATTACCCGTGGAGGTGGAATCTTATCCGTTATCCCCAACTGGTGATAAAGTTTTTTTTTTTTCCTGAAATTTCTCCCGCTTTGTGCAGAGCCCTGTTGATTGGTATGCGTTTTTGTCCATCCTACCTTTTGTTTGGGCCGATTCTGCAAGAATTGGAAAATGCAGAATTCGGTGCCACTCTAGTCAAGATTATGGAGAAAGGAACAGTAGATTTGCATCGGAAGTGTCGTTTTCACCTTGATAGGCAAGTGCGTGATGCTCATAAAACTACAGGCTGGGAAACACGTTCTATTTTTTCTCAACAACTTCCAGAAGTTAGGCAGGAAGTAGGCAAGAAAGCTAGTGATGGTCCCATTATCTTTGCTTTTCTGCCATATAAAGCACGATTGATGAATAATTTATGATTTAGTGGGGAGCATCAAGCTTTCATTTGGAATTGATGCTTCTTTATGCTGTTTGTAGATAACGCTGTCGCTTGGTGACTGGCAGAACCAGCAAAGTCAAATAGTTTTCTCCACTATCTATAGGGCCCCGTTGTTGATCATCCGCTTCTTTAAGAAGACCCCATTTTTTATGGTATCAGCGGCCTGCCTTGTCCTGCAGTAGAGCAATTCCCACAGTGCCTCCATTCAGATCTCAACAAGCCCGGCCACCTGCCAGTACATCCTCTTCTCTTCCCCACGCAGAACTTTGTATCACTGGCATGAGCAAGAGGCATGGGAGTTTGTTTTCTCCTCCTATGGCATCTATGGGCACTGGGATTGTTCTCTGAAGGTATGTGCTGGTACAGTACAGACTGTAATGAATAGGACTTTGTTGTTTAATTCATCTTGTGGAACTGTTGGTCCAGAGCTATGTTGAATGTATTTTCATAGCCTTAGTTTAGGATTGAGCTGAACTCCTTTTCCTCTTGTCTTTGTTCAATACTGTCCTCAACCTTGGGTTGGAGTTGGGGATTCATCTAATTATTATTGGAAGTCTTCTGTTTCCAGATTAATAAGAACCTTTCGGTTATCTCAGTCGTTTCTTTAGTTTGATTTTCCAGTTAGTACTGAGTAGTGAGTACACACTTGTAAAATTGGGGTAGAAATTTAGAACAAAAAGTTCCTGCACGTTTCATATGTGCTTGAAAGAAGCTAGAAGTCATGGTTTATAAAGCTAGGTGCACTACAAGTTCTCAACTTTATGTTGGGATTAAAGAAGATGCATGCTCCTCATTTCGACTAGACTGTTAAAATTGTTCAATGATTTTTTATGAACTATTGTCATCAAATATGCAGAATTACTTATCAGGGTCACATGAACTGGATTTCAGAACATAAAGCACAATCATGTTTATTAGTGCTAAATATCAGAGTAGAATGAGCTAATCTTAGGATCTGTTATACGGGCACAGTTCAAGTACTCTCAATTCCATTTCTCTCCTACTGCATCATGTTTATTTTGATGTCTGTAGTTTTTATGGTCAATTCCTGCAATTTAGCAGGTTCTCTGAGGTTCTGACTACATAAGCAAACTACCACCAACGCCAAAAGGATACCATTGCACTGCCTCTATTTAGCACAATGGAGCTTGCTCTTAGTACATCAAACTGGCTACTTGGGAAGGTGCTAAACAAGCTGTCCAGCAAGTTAGTGGAAGCGTGGGTCGCAAGCTCGGAGCTTGGTAGCAATGTGGAAGCTATCAAAAGAAAGCTGTGGTACACACATGGCATGCTGCATGAAGCCCAGAAGAGGGATGTGAGTGACAACCAGGGCTTACTGGTGCTGCTGCACAAGTTAAGCAACACAGCTGATAAGGCAGAAGATATACTGGATGAGTTGGACTATTACCTCATCCAGGACAAGCTTGATAACACACATGAGGCTGCTGCAGATGTGCATGGTGTCCTTGATGGTTCTGCTTTTCATGCACGCCATGTTGGTTGCCATTTTATGCATAAATGGCTCTCATGCTGCTCGTCTTCCCATGGACCTGAACATGCTCAAGTCAATAGAAGTGGTGGCACTGATGTCAACACCATTACCAGTCCACCTAGGCTAGTGATTAATAGAGTGGACATGTCCAAGAGAATCAAGCTGCTGATAGAGAAGATGCAAGATCTGTGTGTCCAGATTTCGGATCTGTTGAAACTGAACATTTCCAGTCTTCTGCAGGACATGACAGTTGCTTTGCAACGACCTGTTACCACCTCAATGTGTACAGAAGTCAGGCTGTTTGGAAGGGAAACCTTGTTTGATAAACTGGTTAATGACATGATAGCTGGTGAATATCTCCTTAAAAGGTTGTCCGTTCTACCTGTAGTCGGTCCTCCTGGCATTGGAAAGACAACTTTGACCCAGCATTTGTGCAATGACCCAAGAATACGGCAACACTTCTCCGTCATAGTTTGGATTTGTGTGTCACTTAATTTTAGTGTGCAAAGGCTCACTAAGGAAATTTTCAGGTGCATACCTCCGACTGAAAATGAAGGCAGCAGTGGAGCACGTGAACCAACCAATTTGGATCAACTTCAAAAATTAATTGAGAGAAGATTAAAGACAAAAAGGTTTTTAGTTATCTTGGATGATATGTGGACTTGCAAAAGTGAGACTGAGTGGAGAACATTATTAGCTCCATTCACGAAGGCGGAAGGAGATGGCAACATGATTATAGTTACGACAAGATTTCACAGTATAGCAGAATTGGTGAAAACTACCAATCTAATAACTCTGGAAGGTTTGGAGCCTAAAGAGTTCTGGAAGTTCTTTCTCGTATGCACATTTGATGACTACAGAACAGAGCAGGATGAGGATTTACTGGAAATTGGAAGAAAAATTGTAGAAAAACTGAAATTCTCTCCTCTTGCAGCCAGAACTGTTGGTCGATTATTGAAGAGGGATTTCACACGGGAGCATTGGATGAGAGTTCTTGAAAGAAAAGAGTGGGGATATCAAAAGGGTGACGATGATATCATGCCTGCACTGAGGATAAGCTATCACTACCTCCCTTTTCATATAAAAAAATGTTTTCAATTCTGTGCTCTTTTCCCTGAGGATTATGAATTTGACGGTTTAGATTTGATTAATATGTGGACATCACTAGGAATTATTGATTCAAGTGGTCAAAACACTAGCATTGAGCAAGTAGGGCTACAACATCTTAACACATTAGTGGATACCGGTATTTTCAGTAAAGTAAATAAAGAAACATATTCATACTATGCTGTGCATGATTTGTTCCACGAATTAGCAACATGCATTTCATCATATGATTGCATTAGAATAGATTGCTCCAATTTCAGATGTGAAAGAGCCCAATCATCAATCCGCCATATATCATTCATTGCACAGGATAGCACCACCTACAGTGAGGGATCAGAGTTTTATGAAAACATTAGGAAGGAAACAGACAAACTTAAACAAATAGTAGATATTAGAAATTTACGTACTTTGTTGTTTATCGGAAAATATAATGCAAGCTTTGATAAAGTTTTCCAGGACATGTTTCAAGAACTGAAAGCTCTGTGTGTTCTAAGCTTAGTTACAATGCGTTCAAACTTTTTACCGCACAGATTTTCAAAACTCATCCACCTTCGTTATCTTAAAATCGAATTACCATTTGGTTCAGTTACTTCTTTGCCTGACACAGTCACAAGATTTTATCACTTGAAGTTTTTGGATCTGAAGGGGTGGGGTGGTGATTCTAGCTTACCTAGAGGCATGAGTCGTCTTGTCAATTTACGCCATCTTCTTTCTAACAAAGAACTGCACTGCAAAATTCCTGAGGTTGGAAAACTGAAATTTTTACAAGAGTTAAGAAAATTCCAAGTTAGGAATGATGACATTGGATTTGAACTACATGAGTTGGCAGAACTAACAGAACTCAGAGGGTCACTCAGCATATGTAATCTTGAAAATGTCAAAACAAAGGAGAGGCTGCTAGAGCTAAACTAATGTTGAAAGGGAAGCTAGATAAGTTGAAATTAGTCTGGAACAGTCAGCGGAACAGGAAGCCAACTCTGGAAGCAGATGTTCTTGAGAGTCTTAGGCCACATCCCAATCTTAGAGAGCTTTGCATTAAAGATCATGGTGCCTCAACATATCCAACATGGTTGCGTGCTGACATATCCATTAAAATGTTGAAGTCCCTACATCTACATGGTGTTTCGTGGACAATTCTACCACCGCTTGGGCACATGTCGCATCTCATAGAACTCAAGTTGGAGAAAATTTCTTCAATGCATCAGTTTGGAGGAACTGAATTTGGACATATTACTGATAGAAGCTTCCAAAAGTTGGAGGTACTTAAGTTCATTGATATGCCACAACTTGAAAAATGGGTTGGAGAAGACACTCAGCATTTGTTTCATCAACTCAGGAAACTTGCTATTTTAAATTGCCCAAAACTTATTGAACTTCCTTTGTCAGTTTGCACTGGTTCCTCCTCAGAAGACTGTAACACAACATGGTTTCCCAATTTGCTTGAGCTTGTTATAGAGGCCTGCCCACAGTTGTCTTTACCTCCCCTTCCGCATACTTCAACAATAGATCATATTAATGTCCAAACTACAGAGGGTTGCTTCTCCTATCATAGGAATGAGTTGGTAATTGATGCGTATAACAGAGCTTTGGCTTTCCACAATATGCAAAAGGTGGAAGAGCTATACGCTTCCAAGACCTCACTTTTGTCGCTGACAGATCTCCAGAAGCTAACTTCTTTGAGGAAATTGGATATAAGGTATTGTGGCAGTGTTCTATGTGATTCTAATCTGGGTGGAGTTATTCCCCTTCCTGTTAAATCTCTCATGATTTATGATTCTGCTATCACTGGAAAAGAATTGTCAAACCTGCTCAAATGTTGCTCTGATCTTTCATATTTGGAGATATTTGATTGTCCAAATATAACAAGATTGTCCAGAACACGTCATGTGGAAAGGAAAGATGAGGACGAGGAAGGCTTGCTTTTATTCCCTTCCCATCTTTCCATCTCACTGCGCAAGTTAGAGATCTGCAACTGTAAGAAGCTGTTTCTGCATCCAGAGGATGAAGGAATAGGGCACCTCACATCCCTCCAATCATTACAAATACAGGGATGTGAAAATCTATTGTCAAGGTGGTCCATGGAAAAAGTGATTGTCCAGCCTTTTCCTACATTCCTCAGAAAGCTTATTATTAGAGAAGTGTCGAGCTTGAAGGCAATGTCTTTACTGTCAAATCTCAGATGTCTTACCCATCTAGAACTAGTCGACTGTAATAATCTGAAGATTGATGGGTTCAATCCTCTCCTCACTCAGTGCCTCACCAAACTTGTGTTCATCAACCATCACGATCGATTATCCATGGTTACAGCTAATCTTCTCTCAGAAGTACCAAGGACAAAAGTGACGGGTTCATTTCAATTGGAAGAGCTGAGAATAGATAACATTTCTGAGTTTCTTGTATATCCCATTTGCGAGCACCTCTCTGCCACTCTCCACACGTTATGCTTTCAATTTGACAACCAGATGCAGATCTTCACAGAAGAACAAGAGCAGGCACTTCAGCTCCTCACCAGCATCCAAAATCTCCATTTTAGGAGCTGCCAGAGTCTGCAATCCCTGCCTGCAGGGTTATATCGCCTTTTTTCCCTTAAGGTGCTACTGATAGACACATGTCCCGGCATTCAGTCGCTGCCTAAAGAGGGGCTCCCCACTTCACTTGAACAACTAGAAGTCTACAATTGCAGTAAGGAATTGAAGGAACGTTGCAAGAAATTAAAAGTTCATAAACTCAAACTGTATTAATCTATGGTAAATATATATACTCTCCCCTGATTCTTTTTTATTTTCCCCAAAAGTTCTTTATGTCCAGTTTCTTATTTTACTAATTTGAGTTATTTGCAGGTTGTTAGGGAAGTTCCTGGTGACATCTGGACTGCAACCAGCAAAGAGAGGTGAAACTGGTACGGAAAAGACATTATGTAAGGAAAAAAACGCTAGCTGACTACTTAAGCAGACTAGAAAGCAATTAGATTCTAGATGGTTAGGAAGCAACCTTTTGAATATTGTGAAAAGATGGCATTTCTGCAAATATTGTGAAAAGATGGCATTTCTGCATCACTTATATACTCCCTCCGTTCCATAATGCAGCTCGTTTGACATTTCTAGGTTCATACATATTGCTATGCATCTAGACATACGTTATATCTAGGTGCATAACAATATATATGTACAAAACAAAAGGCTAAAATGACCTACATTTTGAAATGGAGGGAGTAGTTAATTGTAAAATTGTTTGTCTTATAGGGATAGGGATTATTGACATAATTTATTCATGATGCTTCCATTGTCACTATGATCCGCACCCGACACTGCTCCTCTCCTCCCATGTGTACTAAGAATTGCTATACTTATTAGTGTGTTCGGGCGAAATATATTTCACACATTGATGGATCTGTTTTATGATATGCTAGAATTTTTTAGATGCATTGATGACTCCTCTGTCGTCGATTTGTATGTATGAGCAATTCCTTGTTTTGTTCAATGCCATGCTCACGGAGATTTCAGTGCAACACCAATCATTTCCTTGCTTTACGTTGGCCGAACTGCTTGAGCACATGGACAATGTATCGCATGTTCATGTTTCTTACAAAGGTGAAGGGGTGGGTGGGTGTGTGTGTGTGTGGGGGGGGGGGGGGGGGGGGTTGAGGTTGCCAGGAACTACATGTCACTCCGCCAGTTCCAAGTAATTTTCAGAGAAACAAATAAATCAATGTAATCCATATTTTAGTCTTAGAGGGTGCTTGGATTCGTTTTAGTCCCATGACTAAAAGTAGTGGGACTAAAACTTGCTAGCCTCACCCATGCTTGAATCCAAATACTAAAGAGACTAAATGAGCATTTATTATCCTCCCTCTCCCCTAATCCTCTATGGCCCAGGTCGCATTCCCACACGCGCCAGCGAATAGGAGGGGATGGTCTGTTTTAAATGAGGGGAGTTAAATGAGGAGAGAGAGGACTAATCCACATTTTAGTAGGGGTTCCCCTGACTAAAGAATTTTAGTCTCAAGACTAGTTTTAGTCCCTCTTTAGTCAGGGGTGCTTGGAACTTTAGCCTCTCAAAGAGACTAATTTTAGTCAGACTAATTTTAGTCCCTTGGATCCAAGCACCCTCTTATTTGGTCAAAAGGGGCAATTGAAGAAACAGTGAGAGATGAATAACGATTTCCGTCCACCTGTTTGGTTCAGCATAGAGCCAGTTCTGATCCCACCAACCACCACTAATCAGATCCTGCTATCATTGTGCCTTACTGCCTTCCCATGTTCTTGAATGCACCTGTTTTTTCTCGAACACGCAAGGGAGCTGCTTCAATTGAAGACTTTCGACTTGCTTTTGCACCAAGAGTTAAGATCGTCTTTAGACCATATAAAGATATGTGCCTGTCATCTTTGAGTGAATGCAGACAAAGGTACACGAGCAAGATGAACCGGTAAATTTAGGCACCAAGTCAATCAGAGCAATCAATCATATTATTTTTCGTATATTTTACTTCGGTGTGTTACTCTCTTTTTTCGTAATTATCTTTATTTCATTCACAGCTCACAACATAACATGCATGGTAGCACAATTAGATAAATACAAGTGCACATCAGCGAAATGTTTAGAGTACTTCAGTTTCAGTTCTCCCTCCTGTGTCGCTGTACGATTTGCTGAAGTTAGCCAATCTTCTTGTTGGTTTCACAGAGGTATGCCCATGCGACAACTGCAGCAGCAACTGCAACCCCAGCTGCAGCTTGTACTAGCAAGGACTTCTGTTTATTTCCGGATTTGCATGAGAAAGCAGAACGAGGGGGTGTGAAGCCCAGCTCGGAGAGCTTCTTGTGTGATTCTGCATAGTCCCTAAAGAAGTCTTCTTCATCCTGCAAGTGAAGACTGACAAATGTTGGCAAGGTTTCTACATTTCTGCTGTCTTTTAGCATTGAAGTTTAAGATTGCAGGAATTAAGTATAAAAAAAAGATTGCAGGAATTCTGTTAGTCAACTGGCAGAAAATTAAAAGTAAATAAAATGGAGTGTGTCACTGTCAACATAATAGATTGTCTGGTTAAAGAATCTGGCTGATGGGAAAACAACTAATTCTGTTTTAGGAGCCGTTCAATTGTATGTACCTTGGCATATTTTTCAACGTAGCGACGGAATTCAGGATCTTCCACAAGAACCTTGTCAGTAGGGAGCTTCAAGAGCCCTTCAGAGTCGCCTTTCAGCAGCTCTCTGTATCATAGGAGCTAAAGCGATGAACACAAGTGCGATATTACTGCACAATCTTAAAAGAAAAGGTAATGCAACCTTGCCCTTATTTGCTCAGATTTAGGCTTACATGAAATAGGAATTGTCAAATTTCAGTGGATCTTTAGTCCATGCTCCATCAAATCCTGACCTCTCTGGACGTGCCCTCCCCTGAAAATTGTACTGTAACGATCAAACCATGATATCTAATTCATTTTAATCTTTGTTAACCCTTCTATACTCGAAACAAATGTGCTCGCTATATACATGTATATGAGGAATGTGTAATTGACGTTATATACCAGAGTATGACCACCAGAAAGTGCCACTATGTCCTTGTCAGACAAACCCATCCGGTAGAAGACTTCACGAAGATGTGAAGCACCTTATCACCAATACCAAGAGCAAGAAAAAGAAAAATAAACATTGTCAGTAACTTTGTTGGAAGCAACCTCTTATTTACAGTAGATCAGAAAAATTCTTTTGCATTGCAAATTCCAATTCCAAAGTTGTAGCCCTTGTTTCGTTCACAAAGATTATATGGAAAATCACAGCACGGTACTAGATAGTGCCAGTGATGTCTTGCAAAGCTACCTTGCTTCGCATCCGGCAAGCGTCCTTCCTCTGGACAAACCGAAGAATCCTGACATGAAAATCAAGAATAAGAAACTTTGACATGATATACTCGTTTTGATTATGAACTCTGCTAGTCTCGTGTACTGACTCACCTTCCTGCCAGGAATGAAATCGATGGTTGGTCCACCAGTAACTTCGACGGCAACAATCCCAGCGAGCTGGATGATGAAATAGCATTAAAAATGGTATGGTATCAATTAGTATGAAATAATCTGCGGATCTCGTTGTGTTACCTGATACAGGTCTGCATATGTGATCTTAGGGTGCTTCTGTTTTATTGGCTCTGCACAGGAGGAAGCAGGAGTAAGACTTCATCGACCTGATGACAGACGGTACAAAAGCACCTGGATGCTACTGACGGAGGAAAAACTTACCTAAAAGGTCAATGGCAATCTTGATCCCTTTGTTTGCGCCGTGGCTGTACTCTCGTGGGAAGCGGATGGAGCCATTGGGGCCTCCGGTCTTGGTCTTGGCGTCGTAAGTGCCAGCGTCATGCCATCTGCAAAGTTGATCGCCATTGGAGGTTTCGGAAGAAAAAATGCTAGCAAACTAGACCACACATGGGGGACATGCCAAGCACGGAAGAGGCTGGGGACGTACGCGAGGCGGAGCATGATGGGCGCGCAGCTTTTGCTGGCTATGAGGGCACGGAGGTCCCGTCGTGCCCTCTCGATCTCCTCCATGTACTCTGCGTCCACCACGGGTGTTACCTCTGACATTGCTGCTGAACTGATCGCTCCGTGGAAGCAGAAGTGAAGGTGCAGTAGTTGGGCAAGAAACAGGGGAGCTTGGACGGCTCTGGAGCGGGGGATGGAGAAGCAGAGGAGCTCTGGTTTTGTAGGAAAGGGAGGGAAAAGAGGAATCGAATGGAGTGGAGGCGTGGAGAAAGCAAGGGATGTCTCCAGACGAGCGCAACGTGTTTTGGAGGGGAGGATCTGTACGTTCAATTTGATTTGGGATTCTCAAGGTCAAGGCTGCAGAGCTTTCTACGGAGTACTACCACTTTCGTCGTGATCTGATTGGTCATTGTCAAACCACCTGCTGTAAAATCTTGAGCAGATAAATAAACTATGCAGCTACTGAAGGAAGAGCATGCCAATATTCCTTTTTCAAATTTACTAATCAGCCATTTCATCATGATGACTGTAATAGGTCACACTCGTTTCAAAAAAAAAAAGGGTCACACGGAGTAGGTTACTAAACGGCATTGTCTCCGCGTTTCTCTTCTTTAATATATGTACAACTTCATATAACCAAGGGAAAAACTTTCTCCCTTTTCTAGCTTTGTGCTTCCAGAACAAGAGGGAACTTTGCGGTTTTAAACCGTTGATTCAGTCGTTCAAGAACCATTCTTATGCTGTCAAGTCAAAAAAAAAGGGCCCGTGACAATTTTCACCGAATTAATAGTCAAATCCTCTGGTGTAAAAAGGGACCATTTTTTCACTAGTTGGGTAAGTATTGATCACCAATAAATAAATATATATATCTTTTTTATTAATGGAAAAATGTTTAATCATTTGTAAAATAGTTGAGCCAACAAGCAAATTGTTGATTCAACATTTCTTGTAAAAATGGTTGAACTTAACAAAATTTTTAAAATAAGTTGATCATACGAGAAAATGTGGAAAAACAGATTCATTAATTTTAAAAAATGTCAGTCAACAAAAAAAAAGAGGCACAGGAAGGAACATTGTAAGATGGAAAGATGTGGAAGCTACTAGCCCCTAAAAGGAAAGAGGTAGGACTGTACTGTAGGAGGAAATTGGCTAATAGGTGGGAGGATATTGCCAAAAATTAAAATTGACCACTACTAGACAGTTGTGGGTGCACCACCAAATAACAAAATCCGTCATTAATACGTGATAGTCACATGGACATGATCTATGAGAAAACATGACGTACAGATTATACGGATGCATCTTGTGCATTGTGATGGATAAACTCAATTTCTCACGCATCTTACAGTTCCGCGATGCTTATAGTTTCTTGAGCAATCAAATTTTTTCGAGAATACTTTTTATTTTTTTTCGAGAACTGTGTTGCGACCAGCTTTACAAACCTCCAACACGTCTCTAGTAGACCTCTAACGACGTTCAGGATAATTGCTACACTCAAATGTCGAAAAAGAAGTTCAGGATAACTTCGTTGTGAGCTATTGAAGCTCTACATTGACTGTACGTGTACGAGTTGTATGACGTACATCCTTATTGCTCTTCTATAGCCTACATGTGACAACTTACTTTATTCAACTACACTAGTAGTACTCAAGTCAGCATAGAAGCTCTAAGTAACTGCCACACAAGAGCTGAAGCCCAACGGTCTAGTCTTCTTTGGGGCGAAGTTCAGCGTAATCACCAGGGCCATAGATGCCAAATAAGTCCGCGAAAAATCCTTTCTTTCTTCTAGGGTTGCACCCCATATCCCGGCATAGCTGATCATTGTACCAGATGTGAAGGACTCCAATGCAGGACCTGCGAAAGTACCTGCCAGCATACCTTTTCATGTACTTCTCCCATTCAAGGACATCGTTCTGCATTGCTGTCACACTTGGTAATCTGATGCCACCGTCCAAGAAATGCGCCAGCCACTTGGCTCGAAGTTCTGAGGTGTACAGATTTGCAATGCTCTCTGAATAACCTAGAACAGCAAGCTGCGGTATCTTGGGGTGTATGCATTCCCTGTGAATTGTATGCGCAGCCGGTCAATTGAAATGGTTTAGACCAAGATCAAATTTAAACATTCACAGCGTTATGATTGTGCAGTACAGTTTACCTGTAGAGAGGTACAGTTGTGGATGTGGACCCAACTGCGATACTTCTAAAGTATTCTGATGTGAATATGTCCTTGATTTTCTGATCTCCCCTAAACCCGGTTCCAAAGATCACTACATCGCTCTTTATCGGTGAGGATTCACCTTCCACAAGAACACCTTCCTTGCAAAATGCGAACGTCTTTGATTTCTTCAGAACAATGCTGCCTTCTTCTAACCTCTTATAAAAGCCCTTGGGTTCTATGGCAACCAAACATGCAGCTAATGCCTCAAACAGGCTATGATCAGGCACCATGTCGTATTTCTTCATTGGGATGGAGTAGTAGCTCTCAGCAAACTTCGAAAATAGCCACCTCTACAAAACACATATGATGCATGTGTGATTTTAGACTCTAACGCAAATGTGAAAGTTCTTAATTACAAGGGTATTCGAATGCATTATACTGTTACCAATGGAGCCAATAGGGTTGCCATGATCCAAAGGAGAAGTTCTTCACCAGGCTTGTGAATGAGGAGTTCAGCAAAGCGATTTAGGTATAGCAGCGATATGTGGATTCCCCAAGCAAAGTAGTCTGGTATGATCCAATGCTTTGTTCGGACCACCATTGTACATGGATGATCAGTATCTACATACCAATAAATAATCTATCAACATAGTAAGAAAACGATATATACAATCTTAACTTTTCATTTAGATAATTTTACAGAATGCTGCATGAGAATTAAAAAAAAGATGAGATACTGAATTCTTCAGATAATATATCCTGAAATGGTTCAATTTATATGCGACAAGCTACCATCAAAAAATATATATGCGACAGGCATTTGGAAGTGAAGAGGGCTCTGTTTTATACCATTTGCTTCAGCGCATTCAGCAGCAATGTCAATTGCAGATTTCAGATAGCCGACAACAGTGACACGCTTTCCCTTGATCATCTCCCTGGCTTTCTTGGTGCCCATCTTGGAGTAATCCATGGAGTGGATCACCTGCCCATCAAATGCTTCTGGACCTTTGCCTGGAGGGAACGTGGGTATGTTGGGCGCACCACTAAACCTCCCAATGCAGAGAATGACAAAGTCTGCCTTGTGTATCTGGGAAAAAAACAAAATGAAAGTCTAGGTCGCAGGAAGTCTTCTTAATTTGAAAGGGTAAAAAACTAACAGTCTTTGTTCATATAGCACTATTTCATTCTACCAGTTACTTGTTTTATTGTGGGTGTACATAGCCTCAGAAGAATGCATTTAGTAATTATTATCCATCCATTGGGGATGATATCAAGTTGAGGTACTATTTTTACTCTTAACTAAAGAAGGAAGAACTTGTATCATGTTATTTAATAAAGGGTATAGATAGTTATTTCACATCAATATTTTCTTGTACTTGTACTCCCAATTCGTTAGTATGCATGCTGTGCAATCTACCAACATATTGAAATGGGAAAATATGATTTATGTGCATAATCTTTATGATAAATTTTAGAATAATTGGAAATAAAGAGATATGTCTATCTTGAGAAATCTAATGACGAAAACAAAGAAAGTATCTTGAAGTACTTACTTAATGAGAAGTACTAACAACTACCACATTGGTGGGTCCAAGTACTAAAAATAATGAGACCAACAATAAATTTAATTTAGTTTTTTTGTAATTCAGAAAGTACCTTATCATTATAAAAATTATTTATTGTATTATTTTTTCCCAAAACAAAAGGTACTTTCAAGTACATGTGGCCATGTGGGTAGTTTACAAGCATTGAAAAGTAGCTCAATTTTTGTATATTGTTAAATTACATATTAAAAAATCCAATTTTCCCTTAGAAAAGCCTTAAGTGTGACTATAACACTTAAAACAGTAGTCTAATATAAATTTGGACAGACACAGGGTGTGATAGTAGTCCCAGGACAATATAACCTGTTCCTTTCACACTAACTAGTCGTCACAACCGGTTCTTTTGGCAATATGGAATCAGTTTTCTAGTTGTGTTATCGTTGAACCGATAGTGATGCTTCACTTAGCGTACACGTGTCGAGATATGATTGGAGTTTTGAGATATGCTTTCACTTGGACGCACATCCATTTGTCACGTATCCATGTATTTTTACCTTTGAATGATTTCTAAAGAAATGGTGAGCATATGGGACCTGTTGAACAGATAGACCAAATATAATCAAAATTCAAAGTGCATATATTCAAAGGGAGCACCGATAGACCAGAAGTCCAGTCCAGTACTCCAGTGTCTGCATCATCTCCCATGATGCATTGAAACAGGTCGCAAGCTTTTCACAGCATGCAGCTGTGCCACTCAAATCTACAGTAGCACATAAGGACGACGGAGCGCGTATGCGACGGACCGGACCAGCAAAGCTAGCTGCTAGGTCTGGCCGCCACTTTGGACGTTTGTGCTACGTTCTTCCAACCTGTACCGTCAGCGTGCGTGGATCGGATCTTGCGCATTATGGCTTTGCGTTTTTGGACTGCACATGTCATGTTCAGTTCGAAAGACGTGGACACTACTACAGCTTTTGTTGACAAAAGATATATATATATATTTATTTGCGCGGGATCGGAAAGAAAAAAAAATGAATGCCTATCCATCCGAAATAATGCAACAAATTTAATATATATATACCATCCGATGCAGTGAATAATGGATCAAAGATACTAGAACAATGCGCGGCGTTGCCGCGCAAAAGTTACCCTACTTTTTATTTGTTATTGTATTGTTAAATATTTAGTAAATGCATGATAAAATTTGTGACAATCTAAAGGTTGAAAATGTGTATTTATATTTAGTTGGCAATGTAGTGCGTGATATTAATTAAAAAGGGAGGCGGGTAACATATGACTCTATTTTATCATTATAAGAGCTGAATGTTTTAACCTTTCAAAAAAGAGCTGAATGTTTTAGTCGTCCGTGTGTTATTTTGATCGTGGCGGTTGACTTCTCTTGGTTATGTGGGAGAAAAAATTATAAACATACTATTTGATAAAAATATATTTATTGGCATATCATACTTTGCTCTTGATTGATCACATTATGTCCACTTAGTTATACTTCAATTGGTTGCACAATTTCTATGGCGAATTGCTAATCGTGTTATTTAAGTTTTATATACCCAACTATTTTAATTTTTTTACGGTTTGGTAAAAAATACATATGCGTGTTGGAATGTATATCTTTATGGTTAAATGAAATGAATAACATTTATGTAATAGAAAAGGACTTGGAAAGTATCCGGTAAATAATTTTGTAAAGTTAATATATATATATACAGAAATTTTATAATGCACCTTGTTGCATTTACTATAGAGAATGCACCCACCCTGGGTGCGACTGTCTAATCGCATAACTGCAACTGTACTGCACCTAATTGCAACTACTTAGTGCCCAACGCGTTGGTTGCAACTGGGTTGTGTCCAGTCGCAACTAACCGAGATCTGTTGCAATTTATTTTCGTCAAGTTGCAAATGGTCAAGTGTCGTAGTTGCAATTAGTCTAGCAATCCGGTTGCAATTCGTAGCGTGTTCACGTTTAGTTACAACTGGAACAGATCTGCTTTCTAAAAACATGGACCGGATATGTTGCTTTTAGTTCCGCCAAGTTGCAATTTGTCAAGTGTCATAATTGCAACCGGTCCAAAATTTGTGTCTGGTTGCAACTATACCAGATCTGTTGCAATTAGTTCTGTCAAGTTGCAATTTGTTAAGTGTCGTAGTTGCAACTGGATTAGCTCCGCCGCTGCAACTCGTAGGGTCCGTAGGGTCTGTGCATTTACTATACAGAATGTAACAAGGTGCATTTTAGGGTCGTCCTAAAATGGATGTTATCTATATTTAATATTTTGTTAACGCTTTGCATAGAATAGCTCTCCATCTATTTGGTTTAATATATATATATGTTGGAGTACAATAATCAGTAATGCTAGCGGTAAGCTACTTCATATGATTTGTGAGTTAATAAAATTTTTTTAATAGTAAACATCAAATATGTGTGCTGTAAGTTTTACAAGATAAAATGGATGTTATCTATATTTAATATTTTGTTAACCCCGTGCACAGAATAGCTCTCCATCTATTCGGTTTAATTATTAAATAAAATGCATAATATTTATGCAATGTCAAACAAAATATTTAAAAAGTGTATATTTAAAAGTACCTAGTAAATAAATTTGTCCATGTATTGAAATATTTTACCTTGTTGTTCTTTTTTATATAGTGTTTAAACCATTTAATTGTATTATTTAATATAGTGTTGCCGTGCCATTTAATTTTACGAAAGTCAGATGTGTTTTCTAAAAACTTGTGTGAGAGAGGTAGATGGACGGCGGGTCGTATTCCGATAAAGTTTGAGGGCTTTTCTAAAATTGTTCTTATGAGAGAGTGCAACGGATGGCGGGTGTGATTTCTGTTAAAGTTAGGGGGCGTTTTACAAAATGGCTGGACCTATGTTAGATGATCTTGGCTGTCCGCGTCCGATCAGATGGCTGAAATCCTTTTGGGATGACGTGGACGGGCTGCTGAGGCTGGACCGCGACGTGGTTTCAGTATACAGAGATTTCGGCATTTAGCTAGGATAATTTTTATCGATCAAATTCATGATTCTCAAAAGTGTTAGGAGCTAGCGCAAAATTTACCCGATTACCGTAAACATCATATAATATTTAAGGACCGATCAAGTAGGGTGTAAATATCTTTATCTTTTGTCATTTTTAGGATAACATCGGCTTAAAATTTTCAGGTAAACAAGTTAGCAAGAGATTGTTCGGCCAGCGCTAAAGATCCAAGTAGCTTGGGATTCCCAAAAATGTTAGGAGCTAGCGCAAAATTTACCGACAGAAGTGTACATGTAGCTTATTCTAAACATTATATATTTATTAAGAACGATCGAGTGCAGTGTAAATATTTTCATCTATTGTCATTTTTAGGATAAATTGGGCTTGCATATATAGTTCTACCGCTCTACTTAATCATGTATAACAAGTTAGCAAGAGCTCGTTCAATTCGGCCAGCTAGCTAAAGATCCAATAGCTTGGGGATGCATACTGGGTGTGTTTAGATTCAGGTGCTAAACTTTAGTAGGTGTCACATCAGACGAAGTTGAGATGTCGGACGAAGTTTTCGGTTACCAATAAAAAAACAAATTATAGATATAATGAGAGACAAATTAATTAAGTATAATTAATCTGTCATTAGGACATATTTACTGTAGCACCACATTGTCAAATCATAGACTAATTAGGCTTAAAAAATTCGTCTCGCGAAATAGTCACGATATGTATAATTAGTTATTTTTTTAGTTTATATTTAACACTT
This sequence comes from Urochloa ruziziensis, assembly GCA_015476505.1. Taxonomy (NCBI): domain Eukaryota; kingdom Viridiplantae; phylum Streptophyta; class Magnoliopsida; order Poales; family Poaceae; genus Urochloa; species Urochloa ruziziensis. The sequence continues at coordinate 12,235,593 of CM027125.1, read as the reverse complement.
CATGCATATAATTCTATATAATTCTCTTTGATGCGATAGAGGTGCTAAACTTTAGCGGTGGATCAAACAGGCCAAGTTCCCTAAAATGTGACGCGAAGGCTATGCTCGCTCGTGAAATAGCTGGCCCATAATGTGTGGACACGAAGATGCTGAAGAGAGAGACAGTACTGTTCGCGTGCAGCGATCTCTGCTGCTGCAGCTGTACGTATCCCTGATACATGATCAGCCGCTTCCGAAGATTTTAATCATCATTCGATGTATTAAATTAATTATAAAAGAAAGGAAACTCTGCACTGAAGCAGCTGGTGAGTGGTGAAATAATTAACAATACTACTCACCTCAACGTGCCCCTCGCCGTCGGCCACCGTGAGGCGCCACTCCCCGTCGCCGGAGCCGAACGCCTCGCCGTTCCCGGCCCACTCTTCCCACGCCGCCACCTCCTCCTCGCCGGCCCCGGGGCCGCCGTCGTACTCCATCCCGACCACCCGGTGGCCGAACCGGACGCAGCCGAGCACGCCGAAGCGGCGCGCGTAGGCGTCCAGGTAGGCCATCACCTGGCGGTGGTCCGGGAACACCTCCGTGACGGACTCCGGCCACGGGAAGTCCGAGTACTGGTACATGGGGCGCGGCGTCTGCAGCGCCGTGCAGTCCGGCACGCACGCCCACACGCCGCCGACGGCGGCGCCGGCCTCGAAGACGACGGGCCGGAAGCCGCGCTCCAGGAGGTGCTTGCACGCCGCCAGGCCGCTCACGCCGGCGCCCACGATGGCCACCCGCTTCTTCTCCATGGCTACGGCTTTTCTTGCTTGGTGTGGGGATCAGCAAGAGACTGTGGACTCTGAATCTCTGATAAGGGAGCGTTTACAGTGTGCTGATATTTATAGTGTAGAGAGCTCTCATCAACATGACATGCTTGCTTGTTTTCAAGAAAGAAAAAGAAAAGAAAAGAAAAGAAAAGACAGTGAAATATCTTCTTATCTGATCTCTAACGCGCCTGTAGGCATGCATCGTCGTACGAGAGCGATTGCAGCTGCAGACATCAGACAGTAATTTAGACGGTATACGCATGCAGAAGCAGACGTTGTCAGCTAGTTTCTCTGTCGTCTTCTATTTGCCTCGATGGTCTCTCAAATGAGCCGACCACTGCACGCATATTTATATTTGCCTCCGTATCCTCTTTTAGTGCGTCAACAGCTTTGTTGATTGTGATCTTAGTTCACTGAAACCAAATATGAATATATGATACAACGTATAAATAACCAATCTGAAAGTAATCACTGGGAATAATTTTAGACTGTGCGCGCGAATATAGTGACCAAATTATTTCCTTCTCCTTTCAGAAGCAAATTATCTGGAATTAATTTTGTGTTCAAAAAGATGTTCACTGCAAGTAATTTCCTTTTTCGTTAGCACTTGTAAAAAAAGTTCAAACTATATATTCCAAACTTTGATTACAAATTTCCGTCCGCAGCGAGACGTGCAGTCCGGCACGCGCGCCCACACGCCCGCGCCCACGGCGGCATCCGCCTCGAAGACGACGGCCCGGAAGCCGCGCTCTCTAGGAGATGCTTGCCGGCCCCGAGGGTGGCCACCGAAAATGTTGCGGCTAGCCAGGGCTCGTGTGAGCCCCGAATTCCCCTGTCGCCGCCGACATGTGGGCCCAGTGGTGGAGCTGCCGCCGTCGCCGGCGTTAGGGTTCCAGGTTGAGGGTGACGGCCGGCCTTGGAGGTCTAGAAGGGGTTAGGGGTGGCAGCTGGCGCGGAGGTGGTGAGCGGCGGGCGAAGGGGCCTGCGGATGGGCTGGCGCCGATAACAGAGCAGAGGAATTGCGAGATTAACGTGCGGGCGGCCAGTGAGCGGTGGCGGAGGCCGCCGGAGCCGAGGGAGGAGCCACGCGGCAGGGCTAGGCCCCACCTGTCGGCAGCGACGACGGTGGAATTCGGGGCTCACATGAGCCCCGATTCACAACGTCTGCGTTACGGTGGCCACCCACTTCTCTATGGATACGGCTTGATTTGCTTGTGGGGGAGGAAACAGCAAGGGACTGTGGACTAGTAGCCGAGTGTTTATGGTGTACGAGTATTCGTAGCGTAGAGAGCTCATCAAGCAGACATGTTTTTTTTTTAATTTTTGCGGTGCGTTCGCGCCATCGAAATATCTGCTTATCGTTGTACTAGAGTGATTGCAGCTGCAGACATGAGACAGTAATTCAGATTCGCACGCACGTGTTGGCAACCAGTTTCTCTGTCGTCTTCTGTTTGCCTCGATATGATGCTCTCTCAATGAGGCGACGCAGATTTGTGTGTTGGTGCTAGCTTGGCAGTACAAGCTCGAATATGCAGAGAATGAGACAATGATCTGAAAGCAGGAGGTCTACAAAGATTCAGGTTCTTTTACTTCTGCTGATCTAGAACCTTTTTTTTTTCGTGTGTGTGCTGGCTCCATATCCTGTTTTGCTATTAGTTTAATTAGTTTATTTCACTACGGGAAAACGTGGAATAGATAACACAGGAAAGGATGGGGGCAAAAAGCACCGGAAAAGTATGCATAAACTAGCTGTGAAAAGTTTTTCCAATTGAAGTGTGACAAGAGGGATATGGATTCCGATTTCTAAGAAGCTACTTTTCTTAGCATGTGTTTGTTCACCAGGCTGGTTAAACATATTCACTCCGTCCCATAAAAAGTGCAATTCTGACATTTGAAAAAGAAGCTACTTTTCTTAGCACGTGTTTGTTCACCATGCTGGTTAAACATACTCCATCCGTCTCATAAAAAGTACAATTCTGACGGTTGGAAAAAAATCTCACAAATAATGCAATCATAGAAATTGAACACAACTACCTTTCTAATTAGGTGTCAAATTTAATTTGCATGACAAAACTAACCACTCTAGGTAAAATACCGAGGGCAAGAGAGTCTTTTCGCACCACCGCTAATCTGTATTTAAAAAAACAAGAATTGCACTATTAATCGGACGGAGGGAATACGCAGGTGATTTCTCTTATTTTCTTAAACTGCAGGGTAACTTTTCTAGCAAAGTGGCTGCACTTCCCTGACTGCAATCCTGGCCTGATGCAGAGCCTGCTCGTCACAAGAGGGTGTCAGCAATCCTGGCCACGATGCAGAGCCTGCTCGTCACCAGAAACCGGGAGCCTGCTCGTCTCCTTCCCGGAGCTGGAGCTGGAATCGGACGACGAGCTGAGGGTGAGCCCAAGCCCAACCATGCCACCAGATGCACGATCCCCATCTTGTTCTGGCGCCACAAAGAAAGGAGATAGAACCAAATAGTGATGGGTGTTACTGGACTAAATCTCTCTTTCACACAGCTGCCAGCATGCCTGGGAAAACTGGTACGCAAAACTATCATTGGGCGAACAGTTATCCCAGTTCAGTTATTCAGGAATAACCATGGTGTCTGTATGCATTCAAATCCCAGTCCAGTTGCAGAAGAATGAGCTTGACGAAGATGGGGACCTACAAATTATCTATTGAATAGCAACACAAAATCAAAGAAGCAGCAAGTCACACAACACGGCGCAGCTCTCCTGTGGTGAGTGCAAACTTACGGTGCTGTGATAGCACAGAAGCCACAGTCGTGCCCTTCACTTTCAGGTCTCTCACGTCATCAAGGAAAGATGAGTTCTCCTTGGCTCCACTAAGTACAGCTTGAAAGATTTGTAGTGGGTCCCCATGGCTGACAATAAGTATTGCTGAGCTGCAAGGAGCAAACACAAGAGAGAGCTTCAGCATGATGGATCCATGCATGGGACAATAGAATGTTGATAATTTGGAGAAAACAAAGGTGAAATGATGTGCCCACTGGCCAGTGTCCGCTACAGTCCTAATGAGTTGGAGCATATGGATGGCCCGAAATGACTTAATTTTCAAGGCAATACAACCTGTTATTCAAAAATGCAAAAGAAGATTTGTGAAAGAATTCGCCCTAGTTATCCTACGGGCGAAGGAAGCTTCAAAACAATCCCTGCAGGGGTCGCCTTTGTTTGCCTTCAGGTCTCTCACGTCATCAAGGAAAGATGAGTTCTCCTTGGCTCCACTAAGTTCTCCTTGACTCTCTTTTGTAATTTGGCTTATTTTCTTCATTTCTTTTTTTGTTTCTTCATTTGTACTTGGTTCGCCTTTGTTTGCCTTTTATTAATATATAACCAGTAGGGGTCACACCCCTCCTGTTTCATTAAAAAAAAAAGTGTCCGCTACAGTCGGTTTACCAAACTATCCTACATGAACATCTTAAATTAACTCCAATTAGCTTTGCACTCTAGAGTTCCAGAGTTCCAGTCGATAGCTAGCATGTGCAAGTCTAGAAACCTTGTCAGTGGTCAATAAGATTTTTCTACCTATTTAGTATTTAGATACTTGCATACACTACACATGATTATATGAATGTTTCTCCTATATAAGAATCAAATCCTCAATATTAGCATTTATGCTACCCTGGAGGATAACAAGCCATAATCCTTGTAATTATTCATGTTCGCGTATCTTATTGATTGCTTCCGGAGGCAAAGAGCCTGAGTTGGCACAAGTGAAATCACAGTTCATCCCAGTCACTTACTTTAGAGGATTTGAAGGGTTCCTACCTGTTTCTTACTTTCACAGAGTAAATCATATGGCTGACAAAAATTAATTGTGCTGCCATTCCAACTTTAAGCATAGTTGTGTCGACTAATCTAACACATAATAACCTCAGCAAAAAGTTTAATTAACAAGTAGATTTACTCAGCCATCAAATCAATTCAAATTAGAGCATGTAACCAAATCACTAGGCTTAAGCAAACCCAGTCAGTTCCTGGTGGTATTATGATTCGTGGTCCCATATTTAGTGTTCATTGAGAGGACACGGGGGCACTTGGTTTGGAATTGTTATCAGTGGGATACCAAAGCCCCGTTAACTGATGTACATAGTCTATCTGTGCATGATATTGCAAGTTGACTGTTATGTAAAGATTCTTTTTCAATAAGCACCTGGACACACTGAAAAAAAAACTCGAGGAAAGACCGCCCCCACGACATAGCACTAAGAAGAAATCTCAGCCAAGCCGGCCGAGAAAACCACCGAACCCGACTTCACCCTATAGGGCCGCACCGTAACCTGGGCCAACCATCGACATGTGCCACAGGCCGGCGCCCTACCACTATTTTTTTGATTGCCATCAAGGGGTTTTCTTGCTCCTTGGTTGGTGTCTCCCTCAATTGGGGAGCTTACCACTACACTACAAGAGTGTTGGCAAGGACATTGAAAACATATGAGATATCGGCTCATATCCTTTATCTTACATTACATGTTCAGCTGAACATGTTTTGGTAAATTATCAATACCATTTTGGTAGTACTTTAATTAAAAAAGACATGAAAAACAGATATGAAACTTTAATTCTATCAATACATGAGTACCTACACCTGTTAATCATCTGAGGTGAGTTAAAGTTGAATTATTCGGGTGGCCTATTGATACATCCCATGCACAATTATATCAATTAATGTAACATGCAATTTAAGGTAAGAAATTGTTTGCTAATAAGTAGTTTCGCCCAGTGTAAACCAATAAGGTTCCTCTCATAACCAAAAGCAGCCATAAACAATCTTGTGTGCAACAAGCTAGAGCACCTCACCCAAATATAAATAATTTACTATATTTAATTATTCCTGCCAGCTCTTGGTGTTCTGATTCGTGGTAACATGTTTAGTGTTGACTAAGAACACACGACATAGCTGTCTTTAGAATTATTATTACTAGTGGAATACAGAAGCCGTATGTAATTGTCAGTGTCAAATATACATTGGATATTTCATCATATATTTGGTCATGGTAAAGATTCTGTGCAAAAAGCACGTGGAAACGAAATCATAATATAAAGATCTTTATTCTGTAGTAAATAATCAGTACCATTTTGGTAGTACATAATTAAAAAGAAATGTAATAGAGCAGGAAAAACAGATAAAATTTTTCGAATTCTGTGAACACATAAGTAGACATACTGGTATACCTATGAAACTCTGTCTCTGTAAAAGACAGCACATCTGAAAGTCTATTAGCGACATCTGCGACACTCTCACCACCTTCTGGAGCCATAAAGGGATGTGCTTCATCTGCTGCCCATACCTCTGCATACTACTAAACAATGACAGATATAATAACTGAAAGAAAAACCAACATTGTAATTTACATAAAAGAACACTGACAGAATTGGCAATCTATCAATTGCCCTTATAACTGGATTAAAAAAAATACTTGAGAGATACAATTTTGACTTAAGAGTCTGTCACTACTAAATCATAAAAAGGTCATTGGTGGATACAATAGGGGTACTCTTGGCACAGAACAAAAAAAAAAAAAATCCAAATCTGAGCCAATAGTTATGCTCTCTCTGAGCCATTGCTCTGTCGGCCTAATCCAAAATTAGTTTTTTGGCTGCACAACCAAGCTCCTGTACAACACAACTCACACCTCCACCGCCAAGCCCAAGCGAATTATATGCCCCACCTGAACTGGGACAGGAGGGCCTTTCCGAAAGGCAATGAACTAAAGTGAAATGGCCTCAAAGCCAATGGGTTCAGGTATAACCTTGCTCTGTGGCAGCAATTAGTAAACTGACAGGATGAAATAATGAAGACCCACACAGAGAGATTTTTATGTGTCTGGGGAAATTGCTACGAAAAGATTAAAATTTCATAGATGAAAGAGGATAATGCATCACTGGCAGCAACAAAATCTCCTATAGTGTTAAATTTATATCACGTGCATAGTTGATGCCTCTATGATAAGAACTTCTGTTCATTTCTATCTCAAACAAGAGAGCCAGAACAAAAAAAAATACCTTATCATGTGAAAGTAACTCATACGACGGCCCAAAGTAGCGCTCACGTAGTCCAGTCACTGCCTGCAAGACACTTTTCATAAGCCTACCAAACTATAAGAATAATGATACATCTGATTTGAGAACCTTTCGATGCCTGTATATGAACTTCTGACAGCACATTAGAGATGCAAAAAAAAAAAAGGTGAGAAAGAAAAAAACATTAGGAAGCCAAAGATAGAAGAATATCTCCATAACCATATCACCATAACACTGGAGCAAATTAGATGCATAATATATGACACCTCATGTTTTCATATGTAACAGTTTTCATGCCTTATTTATTTTACAGGCACAGCTGATTGTAACCTAGTTCTGCAACATTACCACAAGGAAAAAAGAAACATAAAGACAAATTTCATGTTTTCTCAAGTAGTATTTCACAGGACAAAGTGGTAGCAGGGCTTAATCCTTCTAATTTTGGTGAACAGAAACATCTTAATTGATATTTCTCAGAACTCAGAAGGAATTCTTCTGCAGGTCAGAATTGGTGGCCCACATGCTTTGGTCTTACACATTGTGTGTGAAAGTATTTACATCCCCTTAGTGTGGTATGCAAATTACATGTGCTACTATTTCTCCTTTTCTGCAGGCAGATTGGAGTCACTCGCATTTTTTATTTGTTTTTTTCCAGACCGAACAGAATGTAAACTAGCCATATACCCATATTCATATACCGCTCAAACTAATCTAAGCTCTGTATCACCAATCATCAATAAAGAATATTCCAGCTTAAGGAAATGTTCCACTATATTCATGATTTCTTTTTTGTCAGACCGAACAGAATGTAAACTTGCTCTGCATCCATATTCATAATTTCATATACTTCCAAAAAAAGTCTAAAGCCATATCACAAATCTTCCAAAAAGAAAAATCCAGCCTAAGAAAATGCGGACTTCCAGAGTAAGAAAATATTACACATTTCAAAATCCATGATTTCTTTTTCATCATACCAAACAGAATGGGAAATCACTTTGTATCCATTTCATATACCACCCAAACCAATCTAAACACTATATTCATAGACGCCCAAATGAATCTAAAGTCTATATCGCCAACCAGCCAGCAAAGAGAAAATTTTCAAATCCAGAAAGTTTTTAACTAGAGTATCAGATTTGCACTTGTTCAGATGCCTACGCATTAATGTTTTAAATAGCGGGCTAAGGCATTTAGCGCCTAGCCTCTAGAAACAGCCAATAGCCTAGCCACTAAAACCGGCTAATAGCCTACGCATACAACCAGCCAGCAAAGTCAAATTGAGAAAATTTACATACATTACACAATTAGTTCATTCAGGATTAAGCCAAACTCACTTCGCAGCTAGGACCTACAAAGCGGATGCCGAGCACACCGGCCACCACTCTGGCCGTCTCAGTGGTCCGAGAGAAGGGCGAGTAACGGATCTTGACAGAATCCACCGGCACACCAATCTCTTCGAGCTCCTGCACCCGCATAACATCAGGACTGAGTCACTACCGCATATCCAATCCCAGAATCCACAGCACTGATGCGCCAATTCGGTACCTTCCGGAGCAGCTCGCCCGCAGCGCGCGCCTGCTCGAATCCCGGCGGGGCCAGTCCGTACTCCGGCTTCGCGCCGTTCTCCTGCCGGCAGCAGACCAAGATGGCATAACTTAAAAACTTTGGATAGGAATTGGTACTTTTGGAGCGGGAAATTAAAGGAGAAAGCACGGATGATGGGACGGAGGATTCGCACCAGAGATGAGACGATGAGGCCGCGCTCGTTGGGGACACTGCGGCCGTGGCGGAGGATCCAGTACCTGTTCCGTAGGATGGCCGGCGACGGCGAGCTGCCGCTCGAATCCTCCATGGCGAAATCTCACTCCTTATCGCCCGCTGCCCAACTCGAAGTAGGCTGGGAAGGGGAAAAACCGAAGCATCTAAGCCGCCCGATATCAGGATAACAGGATGGACGTCCAGGATCTATGACACTCCCTCTCGCCCGATATCAATTGTCAATTCGACTGTTCATACGGTTAGGTTTGAGTACAAGAACTATATAATTATGTGCAAATTGGTTCGAAAAGTTGTAATCTGATTAATTTGGTACGAGAACTTGTCACTTTGATGCGCTTATGGTTCAAATCATGCCCCATCACGTATTTTGTCCATGGTGGATTATGAGACTATGAGGTGGGGGCTGTTGAAAGGACCAATAGATGTTTCCAACGGGCTCAACCTAGCTCGATGGTTGGTGGTGTTTAGATTGGGTGGAAAACTTTTCATGAAAATGTCACGAAAATGTCACGTCAAAGAAAATGTACCATTTAAGAGTAGTAAACGTAGACTACTAATAAAACAAATTACAGATCTAGCCAGAAAATCGCGAGACGAATCTAATAACGGGTAATTAGAGGATAACTAAACCACGATCAGCGGGCGGTTACTGTAGCATCACTGTTACAAATCATGGATTAAGTAGGTTCATTAGTTTCGTCTCGCGAAATTCATTTTATCCATGTAATGGGTTTTTTTTCGTCTACATTTAGTACTCTATGCATATAAGATTTCTTTTGATGTGATGGGTGAAATTTTTTTGATGAGGGAATTAAACACGCCTACAACCACAGAAAAAACGGATCGCACCCAGCCACCCAGGGTTTGCAGGATGCACAAAATAGTGGCAAAAAAAAAAAGACGTGGCTGTAGGATGCCCGGAATTGCCGCAACCGCCGGCGATGGAGCCTCGTTATAGATAAACAAATATTGATTCTCTAGATACAGTTAGGGCGTGCTTGGTAGCACTCCACTCCATCAAAACACAGCTTCACTCCATTAACTTCACACACTTTATAAACAATGACAGTGGTGGGTAATTACCCACCAACTCCATGAGGATGTTTGAAACTGGAGTTTTTTTTAGAACACCTCTTGAAGTGCTCCAGAAAAAACATGGATCTGCCTCCGTGCTTCACCTTTTTTCTGGAGCTGAAGTCCGTGGAGCTGGACGCGTTTGGCTGAAAAATTTATGAAGTTAGTGGAGTGGTGCAGTTTTCTGTGGGGTGGAGTGCTGCCAAACACGTCCTTAGTTGTTCACTAATGGAGGCCATAACTTTTTGTTCTAGCTTTGTTCATGTGGCTCTAGTGCGTCTTCCATGGTGGAAGGGCTGCAGGACCTGTTCATCTATGCCGGCATAAAAAGCCTTGTCTCGTACATGATTCAAGAGGAGGATGTTTAGTTTGTAGTTTATCCATTTGATATGAATATGTTATTGTGGTAATTAAATTAAGTAAACAATTGTGTTATTTCATTTGAGCAAACTTTCTATTGCACATTTCACATTTACGAATGAAACTAGCTGCCGACGAATTTTGCTTCAAGAATTTCACTAGTGTCACATTTATCCTTTCAACCATCCAAAATGTTTTTGTTGTTTCATGCGTGATGCATCCTGCAAACATGCGATCCCTTTACTTGGTAGCACACGGCACCATCGAGCTGGGCCCATCTGCCAATGTTTCCGACGAGCTAGTTGGTCATGTCAACGGCCCCGTGGCACCTCATGTCCATCGTGTACAAAATACGTGACACGACAGAATTTGGACCGTATACGCATCAAAGTAACAAGTTTTTCCAATTAATCGGATTACAAGTTCTCGGACTAACTTGCACGCACTTTTGTAGTTCTTGTACTTTGAGCGCAATTTACTCGTTAGATTTTGATGATTTCGGCTAATGAATGAGGGAACGAGATGTAATCAAAGTCAGGGTGCCTAACCGACTTTAGTTACGGTTCCGTTGCACCGCGATCGCATCTCTATCTTCTATACTCCTAAGAAAAACCTTTCGTGTAGTCGCGACCATGCGACCGTGGTGTCACAGCCTCCGACGCCCTCTCGCTGCGATACCCGTTTTCCCCCTCCTGTCTATGTCGCCACGACCCACGATCAGTTTTTCCCTCCCCTAAAACCGCTGCCTTCCAAACGTGTTAAACCGCTGAATACCATGGCGGCGGCTGCACTACCTCGCGGACCCATCCCGATCTTGTCGTGGCCGCGCCTGCATCCCGCGCAATCCCGACGGGTAGGCGCCGACGACGCTGGCGCTTTAACACGTCGCGCTCCAAGCGCGGTAGCAGGCGCCACGGCCGTCTGCGTCGTGGTCTCCTCCGCCCAGGCTCCAGGTGCAGGCGTCGCCGCCGCCCACGCCCCAGCCTCCACCGCATCACCGCCTTATCCGCACCCTGGGCTCCGTTATCCTTGTGCTCAAGCCTCTACAGGCCGGCACCAACTCTGCGACCGCTTTGTTGGAGGTACGACCATGGGCCCACAGGGACGCATGGATTGTCTCCAGAAAGAGTCGTACTAGGCGTGAAGAACACGAGTAGAGTACTGCAAGGACTCTTCTCGTTATGGAAACTAGTCGTATGACTTGTAAACTACTCGGATTGCCTTGAAAAGCACTCTCCGAGTAGTAATTGGTTAGGATTTTACTCGAAACCAACCTTGTAACCATGCCCGCCGTGAATATAAGGCTGGGCAGGGACCCTCTCAACACAATCCCAAGTCTCCCAACAGAGAGACATACAATCAATACCAATCACCACACAGGACGTAGGGTATTACGCCTTCTAAGCGGCCCGAACCTGTCTAAATCCTGAGTCTCTTTGCCTTTGCGTTCCTGATCTCGGTGAAACCCACCTGAAACTCTACTACCTCGGGATACCTCTCGGTAGGATCGACGGTAGAACACCGAGCAGCTCTAAGCGAAGAAGTCGAGAGCAGCGGACGCCAACCTTCCCGCGACAAGAATCGCCCCCCAAACCCCAGCCGACTGGGAGAAGTCAACCGCGACGCGCGCTCCATCCTTTAATCCAAGAGGCGTGATGAAGCCCTGGGATACAAGGAAGAAGACGACGAGTACCCAATGTTCTCCAGGGACATCCGGATGGCGGTTTACCCACAACCATTCAAACCAGTCGGCTTCGAGAAGTACGACGGCAAGACCTCCCCTGAGTCGTGGTTGCGCATCTACTCTACGGCTATCGAGTGCGCGGGTGGCAACACTGCCATCAAGTGCAGATACTTCCCAATGGCACTTGAGCCTGCGCCACTCACATGGTTTGAAAACCTGCCACGACGCTCCATCGACTCCTGGGGACGCCTGAAGAAGATCTTCGTGTCAAATTTCCAAGGCACATACAGTCGCCCCAAGACTCGACACGACCTCGCCATGTGCAAGCAGCACAAAGGAGAAAGCGCGCGCGACTACATGCGCCGCTTCATGGAAATCAAGACTCTGGTGATGGACGTTTCTGACCGCGACTGCATCGACTTGTTTCAGAACGGCATCACCAACAGGTTCTTTGACAGGCAATTTGACCTGCATCGACCAAGGACTCTAGACGCCCTGCGCGACCAAGTCGAGACGTGGTCCGAGCAAGAAGACCGCGACCTCGAGAAATATGGCCAGCAGGGCTCCTAGCACAACAAGCGCAAGCCAGACGACACAGTCGCGACTCTGTAGACTGGCATGCGAAACCAAAAGAAGAATTATCCCAGCAAGAGTGACGTTGAGAAGATCCTGGACAGGCCGTGCCCAATGCACCCCAAGCATAAGCACACCATGGGCCAATGTTATGATCTCCAATGCATATACGCCGAGATGGATCAAGAAAACAAGGCCAAGAAGAAGACGGCAAGGGAACCACTCAATCCTGAAGCCAAGAACAAGGAAAGGACCGACGACGAAGATGACGAAGACGAGGAGGACCAGACGAACAAGTTCCAAAAGCCCAAGAATGTACTCATGGTCATCATGGGGAGCGACTATGGTTTCCCCACTCGGAGGAAGCATAAGCTCGCTCTACGGCACATAATGGCAATTGAGCAAGCCGTCCCCGGATACCTAAAGTACTCGGAGGTTCCAATCACCTTCTCCAGGGCAGACCAATGGAACAGCTACGACGAACCAGGGCAATTGCCACTCGTCCTGGACCCCACGGTGGCAGGATCACAACTCACCAAGGTGCTCATCGACGGCGGGGTAGGGCTGAACGTGCTATTCTCTGGCACCCTGAAGAGGATGGGACTCGACATTGAAAAAATGTTGACTCCCGCCAATTTCCCGTTCTACGGCATTGTCCCTGGTAATGGCAGTCTTCCCCTCGGTCAAGTCACATTACCAGTCACATTCGGCACGCAGGAGAACTACAGGACGGAGTACATCAAGTTCGAGGTAGCAGACTTCGAGACTTCGTATCAAGCGATCCTCGGACGTCCTGCTTTGGCCAAGTTCATGGCCATCCCGCACTATGTCTACCTCGTCCTCAAGATGCCAGGACCCAAAGGAGTCATCTCTATCCATGGCGACTTGCGACGATCATACAACTGCGACAGAGAGGCTGTGGAGTTTGCGGCTACCACTCAGGTACCCAACGCCATGGCCCAGATCTTCGTAGCGGCTCAGAAGCTGAAGCAAATAGAGTATGAGGTCCCCAGCAAGGAGCCTGGACCACACACGGCGGCTGTCCCTGAAGACGTGGCGACCAAGGATGTACCACTACTGGAAGGAGACCAGTCGAAGACTACCAAGATTGAGGCAGGCTTAACCCCGAAATAAGAAGGCGAGCTCGACAGGATTCTGCAAGCCAACCGCGACATCTTTGCGTGGAAACCTGCAGATATGCCAGGAGTGCTAAGGAACCTGATCGAGCACAACCTTAACGTCGATCCCAAAGCTACACCCAAGAAGGCGACAAGCGAGAGGTGATCAAGAAGAAGCTGACGAAACTACTCGCCGCAAGATTCATCAAGGAACTCTTCCACCCGACTGGTTGGCAAATCCAGTCTTGGTGAGAAAGAAGAACAACAACGAGTGGCGCACGTGCGTCGACTACACTCGTGCAGAAGTTCCGGAGTTCCCTTTGATACTTGTTGATTCAACAAAGTATACATCGGTCAAAATCCGAAGAGTAGATCACATGACTACTTTCCAGGATCCCTGAGTACTTAGATTTAACTAAGACCAGGCTGAACACCTGTAGAGGCCAGCTAGCCTTATAAAGCAATTACCCACGAGTGGTACTACAGAGTCTACTCGGCAAGAAGAGTAGTAATCTCAAATCTCTGAGTACTCATTTAAAAGTACTACAGAGTCTACTCGGCAAGAAGAGTAGTAACCTCAAATCTCTGAGTACTTATTTAAAAGTACTACAGAGTCTACTCGGCAAGAAGAGTAGTAACCTCAAATCTCTGAGTACTTATTTGAAAGTACTACAGAGTCTACTCGGCAAGAAGAGTAGTAATCTCAAATCTCTGAGTACTTATTTGAAAGTACTACAGAGTCTACTCCACAAGATAAGTAGTAATCTCAAATCTCTGAGTACTTATTTGAAAGTACTCCAGAGTCTACTCGGCAAGAAGAGTAGTGATTTCAAATCTCTGAGTACTTATTTGAAAGTACTCTAGAGTCTACTCCACAATATGAGTAGTGATCTTCAAGTACCAGTTATCAAGTGCTTTGAAGTATAACTCGCAAATGAGTACAACTTGCCGGGGGCTTCCTGAATACACTGCAAGAGTGGTTTGGATGACTCTTCGGGCACATCATGATCAATGGAATTCATCAACATGGTGGTCGCCTCAACCCGTTGCAAGTTATCAAGTCAAAGCTCGACTTCAGCTTGTGCCGCGGTACTGCCGCATCGCCAATATGCTTGCGATGAATTCAAACTAGTCGGAATCAACTCTGACTAAGTCCGCTTCATCGACAAACGGCAACAAACAAGCTAAGTTACTTATTTCAATTATTTTTTATCTTGTTCTAACAAGATTGGCCAAGCGCCGAGTACTTTGTTTGGATGACAACTCTCTAGGCCGCACAGCGTGCTATCATATCTTCGCCAGCTTCCAGGCTCGGGGGCTGACGCTAAACTCACAACTCGGTTAGCCATCAGGCTTACCTAGTTGTCTTTCTCCAGCATATTTGAGTCGCCAAGTACCAATGATGAGACATCGACTACATTGGCACCTGACTCCTGATTTGGGGGAGATCGCGGCGTGACAAGTCAACCACGACCTCCTCTGTTCTGCTACTCTATTGATGGTGGCTATTTCGACTACATACTACTCGACGCATCTCCGCTGGCTCCTATGCTCGGGGGCTGGGTGCAAGAAAAGCACTCGATTGAAAAGATTTGAAGGAGTATTTGCAACCTGAATTAAGAGGCCTTCGGTATTTTGGGAAAAGAATATCGGGTTAACCATTATTCTGGGAGACGTCCCAGGATAAGCGGGTTATTCTGATTTTTCTTAGAACAATATTCGAGGTGACCACTATTTCTGGGTGCAAATTACCACTCGGATGATGATCTCCAAGATGATTTGAAGAACTCTACAACTCGCTGGACCCTTGAATTGATCATTCTGAATCGTTTTAAGGCTCGAGGGCTGATAGGCGATATACATCGACTGCTGATTTTATTTTTTCTGAAGACTGAAGACTTAAATCAAGACCCTCGGCTTGATTCTCTGATTCAACCCAAGGCTCGGGGGCTACCTGATATCAAGTGCAATTTTTCCAAAATTGCACATTTCAAGAACAAGATGAAAATTCAAGATTCTGTGGACCCTCAACCTGACTCTTCGATTCAACTTAAGGCTCGGGGGCTACTCCATATGGAGCGCGATTCTTATCGCACACCATATAATATTTTGAAGACTACTGATTTAATCAGTATAAACGGGGCTTAAGCAACTCATGGCCTCGTGACAACCAAGACCTGTCCAAGACTGATCAAGCACTCGAAGAACTCGAAAAAGCACTCGATTGGCTTGGCAAACACTCGGTTGACGATACTCGACGATGAAGCGCTTGGGGGCTTGTTGGAGGTACGACCATGGGCCCACAGGGACGCATGGATTGTCTCCAGAAAGAGTCGTACCAGGCGTGAAGAACACGAGTAGAGTACTGTAAGGACTCTTCTCGTTATGGAAACTAGTCGTATGACTTGTAAACTACTCGGATTGCCTTGAAAAGCACTCTCCGAGTAGTAATTGGTTAGGATTCTACTCGAAACCAACCTTGTAACCCTGCCCGCCGTGAATATAAGGCTGGGCAGGGACCCTCTCAACACAATCCCAAGTCTCCCAACAGAGAGACATACAATCAATACCAATCACCACACAGGACGTAGGGTATTACGCCTTCTAAGCGGCCCGAACTTGTCTAAATCCTGAGTCTCTTTGCCTTTGCGTTCCTGATCTCGGCGAAACCCACCTGAAACTCTACTACCTCGAGATATCTCTCGATAAGATCGACGGTAGAACACCGACACGCTTCCACTGCTTCTCTCTTGGAGCGCCTCCAACACCAAGCCCGAGTTTTTCATCGAGCTGCCGTTGAGGTACACGAGCACGACGGCAAATTCTCCACTGCCGTCATCAGAACGCAAGGTACGTTCGTTCCCAACCCCAGTTCAAGTTCTAAAATTTCCTCACATGCCACTATATATTTTTGAACTAGGTAGATGTATGTGTTATGCGCGTACGTAGATTGATTTTTGATCTGGGTAGACGCTCGATCCGTTTCCTTGCCCGCCTTAGGCCGCGTTGATCCAACTACTACTGATGATCATAACCCTGGTATGAGTGCGTGTGTGTTATGCAGCAAAATCTCGAAAAACTTCAGTAGAAAACGTTCACTACGGGAAATCGCCTGTTCGCCGTGTGCCCACGGCTTTGCCGTGTGCCTCTTCACGGGCACACGGCAAACGGGCTTGTTTGCCGTGTGCCTGCCCACGTGGCACACGGCAAAGCCGTGGCACACGGTGGCCCCAGGCAGGCACACGGCAAACAGAAAGGCACACTGAAAAGTCACCTATTTGCCGTGTGCCTGCCACGTGGCGCACGGTAAACATGTGGCACACGGCAATCTGGCCTGTTTGCCGTGTACCATACGGCAGGCACATGGCAAACAGTCCACCCCAAACGGCCGTTGGCTCGGCCGTTAGCTTTGCCGTGCGCCCTGTTCAGGCACACGGCAAAGCCTTCCTGTTTGCCGTGTGCTCTTGCCACGTGGCACACGGCAAACAGATGGCGCACGGCAACGTGGCCTGTTTGCCGTGTGCTACACGCAAGCACACGGCAAACAGGCTTCAAAAAATTCGAATTTTGGCTCCAAAATTTTTTTGCTAACTTCTTTATCTATGTATTATTTCATGTTAGTTTTGTGCATGTTTTTCGGTCTGTTTGTTATATTTAATCATTTTATATCATTATTTTTAATTTTGCCGATACGGCAATTTTGAACTGTAAGTGTTTCGAATAATGTAATGTAATGTTCGGAAAAATGTTATTCGGATTCTTAAGACTAATATGATGCCATGTCCATTAGATGGAATTAAATTTTGAATATATTGCTCGCTTACCGTGTGCCCGCATTTGGGCTCGGTACGTTTAAAATTTTTATAAAATACAAAAAAGGTCAAAACATTATAAATTTTGGCGTGATGTCATGTTTTCATACGTAGAGGCTATGGTAAAAAATGTAGAAGGTTTCGAGCAAGTTGACGCATTGCCTCTTTACAAACCGGAGCTTCTCGGGAGAAGATCCTAAGAGTTTTGAATGAGACGTTTTGATTTGAAGCAACGTGACAATTCAAATTTTGTTTTACCACAAAAGTCATTTTTTATAGTCTTCATACACCTTAGACAGGTCCACACCCAAATTTGGTTATTTTTTGAATCCGTTTGATATTTTTTAATTTTTTTCTGTTTAGGCAGAAAATGTTTGCCGTGTGCTTTCCCTAGAGGCACACGGCATAGCTTGGTTGCCGTGTGCCTCACGGTCAGCACACGGCAAACAATTTTGAAATCCCAAAAAATAAAAAAAAATGTTCGTCGTGTGCCCTGGATCTGGGCACACGGCGAACATTTTTGAAATCCCAAAAAATAAAAAAAATGTTCGCCGTGTGCCGGCTTTGCCGTGTGCCCAGATCCAGGGCACACGGCGAAGCCCACGGCACTTAGCCGTTTCGGGCAGCCTCTCCCACACACACAGCGCGCACACACACACACACTCACACACGCACGCAGCGCCGCCGTCGCCGTCGTCGTCGCCGCCGCCGCGCCTCCCCAGCTCCGGCCGCGCCTCCCCCACCCCCGGCCGCCGCGCCGCCGGGCCGCCGTGCCGCCACGCCGCCGCGCCGCCGGGCCGCCGTGTCGCCACGCCGCCGCGCCGCCGGGCCGCCACGCCGCCGCGCCGCCGTGCCGCCGCGCGGCCGCCGCGCCGCTGCGCCGTGCCGGCTGCCGCTCGTCGGCCTCCCCCGCTCCGCCGCTCCTCGGCCTCCCCGGCCGCTCCTCGGCCTCCCCGGCCGCTCCTCGGCCTCACCGGCCAGGCGGTGAGTTTTTTTATTTAGTTGCTTAGTTATAATTAGTTGTTTGATTTAATTTAATTTAGTTATAATTAGTTGTTAATTTAGTTAGAAAAACTTAGATAGCATATACTTAGTTAAAATTAGTTACTATTTTAGTTAGAAAAACTTAGTTAGCATATATTTAGTGATAATTAGGTACTGCAGAAATATTTACATTGACATTTCTTTGGTTTTTGATGTGCAGAAGCCACCGTCCACGGGAGCCCATCTCCGCCTCGCCGCCGTTGAGCCTTTAGGTGATCCTTGTGGTTTTGGAGGTCAAAGCATTGTGTCCGGCCATCGAGCCGTGTGCTTAAACATCTGTGTGGCCCGACCTTCATGTCGTGGTTTTTGTTGCAGGTTTGGAAACCCTCACCGTATAGGGGAGGGGCTGGCGAAATTTTGAATTTCATATAATCATTTATTGAATATTGCAGGAATCCGCTTCCACTTATTCGACGGAGAGTCGGAGCTGTAGCGGGAGTCGGAGCTGGAGCGGTACCAGGAGCGGGAGCCGAAGCGGGAGCCGGAGCGGGAGCCGGAGCGGGAGCGGGAGCGGGACCGCGAGTCTACACCACGCCGGCCACGCCTACACCGCCGACCCACCGTAAGCACCGCAATCACGCTCGCGTTACATGCATGTTCGTAGATCACGTAACCCAGTTAGGTGTCTCCCGTTCGAAAGAGATACGGTTGTAAATATGCAGAACTTTGCATATCTACGACCGTATCTGTTTCGAATTGTCCACGTTATTTGGACAGCCCGAGGATGCGTAGCTAGAGTAGGTTTACATAGTCTACTCCGATCTGGTATAGGATTTCGGCAGCATCTCTCCGGTGTTCTCCGGATACACAATCTCCCTCTAGGACGTGTATTTGGAGAACAGCGGGTAGGTGCTGCCGAAATTCTGTCCCAGATCGGAGTAGACTATGTAAACCTACCCTAGCTACGCATCCTAGGGTGGGATTAGGACCTATCTTCACCTAGTAGAGAGTATAGACATCGTGTAGGACCTACACTATGTACATGTAAAAGAATTCCATTTTCATTTGCCGGTGTCATAGATGATGAATGATCGTAGCTAGATGCACACGGGTTGGAACCCTGGGGGTGATGTGAGTGTGGAATGGGTTCGGAGGATCGAGACTTTTATAGATGAATCATTTGCAAAGGTTAAAGGAAGCAACAAGACCACTTGGTGTCCTTGTGATAAATGTGGGAACACGCGTCGAAGAACAACGAAAGAAATGACAAGTCATCTTTTCAAACACGGATTTACGATAGACCAAACCCGGTGGACCTACTATGTTGAAGGCAATAATCGTAGAAGAGATGAGGCCGTGAGACAACGCATTGAGGAACTTGATTCAGATGCTGGGGTGGCGGACATGTTAGATGACTTTGAGGAAGCTCAGTTTAATGAAGGAGGAAGGGAAGATGAGCCAGAGCCAAGCGCGAAGGCGTACTACGACATGTTAGCTGCAGCTGGTCAACCCCTTCACGAGCATACAAAGGTTTCCCAATTGGATGCTATTGGGCGCCTAATGGCCGTGAAGTCCCAGTTTGCACTGAGTCGAGACGCCTACGATGTTATGTTGACGGTATTTGGCAGCCTGCTTCCGGAAGGTCACATTCTGCCAAAGAACATGTATGAGTCACAAAAGGTCCTTCGTGCACTTAAGATGTCTTACGAGAAGATTGACGCCTGTCCTAAGAACTGCATCTTATTTAGAAAAGAACACGAGAATGCAAAGTACTGTCCAAAGTGTGAATCCTCAAGGTTCTTGGAGGTAGACGCTGATGATGGTCAGAAGAGGCAGCTCGCGATCCCCGCGAAAGTCCTACGGTACCTTCCATTCATACCGAGGGTCCAACGGCTGTTCATGAGCGAGGACACCACAAAACAGATGACATGGCACAAAAATGGAACTCGATACAAACCAGACAAGCTTGTACATCCATCCGATGCTGAATCATGGACCCATTTTGACGGGATCCACCATGTTAAAGCTGCTGAAGCTCGTAATGTGCGTGTTGCGTTGGCGACAGATGGCTTCCAACCTTACGGAATGTCGGCAGCCCCATACACATGTTGGCCTGTGTTCGTTATCCCTCTCAATCTCCCTCCGGGCGTTATCTTTGAACGACAGAACATTTTCCTGTCGTTGATAATTCCTGAACACCCGGGGAATAATATGAGTGTGTTTATGGAGCCTCTGATTGATGATTTGCTCCGTGCTTGGGAGGAAGGGGTTTGGACATACGACCGAGCTACAAAGACAAACTTCAGAATGTATGTGTGGTACCACTACTCTCTGCATGACATGCCCGCGTATGGGATATTCTGTGGCTGGTGTGTGCACGGGAAGTTCCCTTGCCCAATATGCAAGGCGCGTCTGAGGTTCATTTGGTTGAAGAAGGGCGGCAAATATTGTTCGTTCGACAAACATCGACAATTCCTCCCTATTGACCACCCATTCAGACGAGATAAGAAGAACTTTAGGAAAGGCGTCGAAGTTAAAGACCCTATACCGCACATGATGACACCTGATGAGATTCGTGCCGAATTAGAAGCCCTCGTGATGAATGAAGATGGTCGGTTTGTGGGATATGGCGAGCAACATGCCTGGACAGATATGTGTGGCTTGTGGAGGCTCCCCTATATGCAAGATCTCCTTCTACCACACAACATCGACATGATGCACACTGAAAAGAATGTCGCTGAGGCGACCTTGGGTTCAATCATGGCCTGGCCTGATAAATCAATGGACAACGTTAAGGCTAGACTTGATCAAGCAGAGTTATGCAACAGACCAGAGTTGAATATTCCGGCTCCCCAAGAGGGGAAGAGGTGGAAGAAGCCAAAGGCCGATTTCTGTCTAACGCCGGACCAAAGGAGGGAAGTACTACGCTGGATTCAGAACTTAATGTTCCCTGATGGGTACGCAGCTAATCTGAGGCGAGGGGTGAACTTGACTACTATGCGAATCAACGGGCTCAAGAGTCATGACTATCACATATGGATCGAGCGGCTTCTTCCGGTGATGGTTCGAGGCTACGTTCCTGATCATGTCTGGCAAGTGCTTGCAGAGTTGAGTTTTTTCTTCCGCACGCTTTGTGCTAAGGAATTATCTGTGACAGTGATCAAGGAAATGGAAAAAATGGCGCACGTGTTGCTCTGTAAGTTGGAGAAGATCTTTCCACCCGGCTTTTTCAATCCGATGGAGCATATGATTTTGCACCTCCCGTACGAAGCACGAATGGGGGGCCTGTGCAAGCACGTTGGTGCTATTCTATTGAGAGATGCCAAAAAGTGCTTCGAACTAAATGTAAAAACAAATGCAAAATTGAAGCTTCTATTGCCGAGGCATACATTCTGGAGGAGGTCTCAAACTTCACATCAAAATACTATGCTGACAACCTTCCTAGCGTGCATAATCCACCCTCTCGTCACAATGTTGGCGAGCATGAATCGAATCTCAGTCTTTTCCGAGGGCAACTCGGAAGTGCAAGTAGTTCAGCCATCAAGACCTTGAACCATGAAGAGTGGAGCAAAATCATGCTATATGTATTGACCAACCTTGAAGAAGTCGTGCCGTACATAGAGTAAGTTTTCAACAATCGTTTAGTATTTCAATACTTTGTATTCTGCATCCAACCCCATTGTTCGTCTTTGGTATACAGGGAATTTCGTGCGGAATTCTGGCACGGTCCTAGGGCCCCTACCCTACAGGAAATGGATACCCTTCTTAGGCAGGGTGCGGGAAATGGAAGACCTAATTTCATTTCTTGGTTCTCACAAAAGGTAATGAACAATTTAGCTCGTTCGTAGTTCATAGTATGACATTACAAGTTGCTCCCCTATAATTTGACGAAATTGTTTCCTGTTTTGAACTTGTAGGCTCTAAAAGATACTTCTATGAGTGCTGAGTTGCAACAGGTTTCCAAAGGCTTTGCCTATAGGGTCAAGTCATTCGGCGCTTACGATGTGAATGGGTATCGTTTTCACACAACAAGCCACGAGCAGAGTCGTCCCAATCGAAGAACCACAAATACTGGAATTTTTACTCCAGGAGACGATGAACTCGAGTACTATGGAATAGTCGAACAAATATACGAACTGGACTTTCATGGCTCGAAAACCCTGAAACCTGTCATATTCAAATGCCATTAGTATGATCCTCAAGCTGTGAGACGTTCTCCGAAACTTAGGCTAGTCGAAATTCGACGGTCTTCCGTGTACAAAGGAGATGATGTTTATATTGTGGCCCAACAGGACACACAAGTCTATTATCTCTCATACCCATGCCAAACGGACCAACGTCTCCTGGGCTGGGATGTTGTGTACAAAGTATCGCCACGCGGCAAACTACCTGTCCCAAACAATGAAGATTACAACATTGACCCAAACACATATGCCGGAGAGTTTTATCAAGAAGATGGGCTAGAAGGGACATTTCAGATAGACTTGAGCGAAGCGATCGGAATGAAAGTAGATAATGAAAGAGTTGAGCAGGAGGATGCCGGAGATGTGATTCATAATGTGAAAGACTTAGAATTACTTGAGAAACTACGATTAGGCAACGACAACGATTCTGACAACGAACCTCCTTTGGAGCACGGTGTTGAAGATATGGACACGCGTGATAGCGATGATGAGTCATGTGATCCAGCTAATGTGGATCATGATGACTATTTCTAATTCGTGTAAGATATGTGTATTAATAATGTATTATAAATCTATATTTTCTGAATTTATTTTTTAGTACTACTTGTTCTTACCTTTTGTCATTGCAGGTGATTGATCAAATATTGTGGGGGGCGGCAGAGGTGTGATGAGGTCGCTCAACTCTCTCATTGGGAGGGGCAGTGGTTCGGCGTCGTCCTCCAAGGGGGCCAACAGGGGAAAAGGGAAGGGTTCAGCGAGTTCGTCGGCGGCTGAAGGTACTTACGCTTGGTCTTTTTAATTACAGTGGTCTTTCTAATACCTGTACTTACACGCAACTCTTTTTAATTACAGTGGAGAGACCGCGGAGGAGTACTCGCAGGAGGGCGCCCTCGCCTGTACCCTCTGAGCACAGCTCTAGTGCGGAGGACGACCGAGAGGAGGATGCGGAGCAGGAGGAGCCGGAGCAGGAGGGGGAGGGAGAGGAGGAGGAGCAGGAGGGGAGGAGGGGGCGGAGGGAGGCGACTCACCTAAAGTTTGGTTGCGAGGCTCCTCTTCCCTCCCGAGACGACCCATACCTATGGCTCAACGGCCGGTTATTGCACCCGACCCTCCCAGGTAATTAACTTGACATGTTCTTACTAATGTTTGTTCTAATGTTTTCGTGGATAATTAAAACTAATTAATTTGTTTTTTTAACTTTGGCAGGGGCTTTGAGATTGTGGAGCCAGGCGTTCACTCTCGCCTTCCCAACGGCATTCTGGGCCAGCTTTGCAGGTTGCACTACCCTGGCGTCATACAGAAAGGGGGGCCGAGAGCAGCCGGCGTGGTCGTGGGAGGACTACGCGACCACCCAGGACTTGAAACTAGCTGAGAATGGGCAGGAGTTTGGGAGCAAGGCGCGACGGGTTGTGCTCGAGCTGTTTGTAAGTATTCTTCGTGTTACATCGTATTCATCAATTATTTTTGAAATTACTAATACATCATGTGATTTGTGCAGGAATTCTACAAGCCGCTGGATGGAACGTTGAACCAGGCGATCGAGGTGGCTGACACGGCCTGCCGCAAGCTGGTGGCCGATATGTGGTATGAGACGAAGCTGTGTGCCATCATACAGTGGTGGGCTCACCATGCGCCTAAACGCGAGAGGCGACGCGTGCCGAAAGTGGAGGCGAGAAGAATGATGCTGACGAAGGAACAATTTCTAAAGGTAAATGTTCAACATTTAATTGCTTTGATCAATTATCGGTGCCTCCGTAGTGCCTTGATGGCGTACTTGATGGCGTGCAGGTGCCTCCGTGGTGGCTAGCTAACAATGATCGGTGCTGGGGTATGGTGGTCGACAAGTGGTTGACGGAGGGTTTCACGGAGAAGAGTGAGGGTGGTCGAGTGCGGCGAGGGATGATGGGAGGATCATCACACCACCAAGGCAGCAACAACCTCAAGGGATACAGAAAAAAATGGATACGTGTATTTACTTATTTATTCCAACGCTAAATTCTGCAGAATTTCTAATGAATCTGCCTTTTCCCGCAGTCGCAGGCACATGGCCAAGAAATCAGCATCCTCGGGGCTTATGCTTGCTCAAAAAAGGGGAAGGCGACCTCCGATGTCACGTACAACCCGGATGACCCCCCCTCGGCATACAGCAACTCCTCTGTCCACAGCCGCCTGAGTGACTACACCGAGATGGCAAAGGCGGTGAGGGGGCCGGATTTCGATCCACACACGGAGCCCATTGATGGAGAGACCGTCATGAGGATGGGAGGAGGCAAGAAGCATGGGCGGTACGTTATGGCTGGCAGCGTGATCGACACAGCTAGTACTCCCACTCTCTCGCAACTTCGTGCTCGGCAAACCGACTCCACACCGCCTATACGACCGAGGCGAAGCGCCGTACAGATAGACATGGAGCAATTCAAGGTTATTTCTGTTGCACTCGTCGTTCAAGCGCTTTACACACGTTAGCTTCGTATTTTAACACATGCATCATATTTTGTAGGCCCAGATGGAGGCGCAGGTACAGGCGACGGTCCAGGAGCAGTTGCGGGCCTAGACAGAAAGGATTGAGCAGGAAAATGCAAGGAGATGGGAGGCCTATGCTCAGTACATGCAGTCCTTGGGCTATCCGCAGCCACCGCTGTCACCGTTCGGTCCACCACCTGGAGCTCGTGGCGGTACTCCGACTCCTATGAGTGACTTCATAGCCGTTTACTTTCATTTGTTATAGTGACTTAGCACTTTCCAAACTCAGGACACAAAGTAGAAAGACTTAGTATAGAAACCAATGACTTAGTAAAATCACTTAGCTTAACACATTCAATATCTTCAACTTTGGACAGCCTCCATCGGCGGCATCCAATGAAGGGCCAATCAATCCAGATATGTCGCCTCCGTGGCCGTCTCCGCAGGGGATGCAGGCTCGCTCGTGGCACGGGCCGCCGACTCAGCCGTGGCAGGGGGCGTCGCCTCAGTGGGCGCCGCCTCCGTCGTTGCCGTGTCAGCTTCCGCCGTCGTCGTCGCAGGTGCCGCCGCCCTGGGCTTGGGGTATGCAGCCTCCGCCTCTGACTCAGCCGCCGGCGGACGAGTAAGCGGTATGTATCATGTGGTTTCTATGCCGTGTGCTTTGTATGAACTTGTTCTGGACTATGGACATTGTATGAACTTGTTTATGAACTTTGGAGTCATATCGACTCGTATGGACTGTATATGAACTTGTTTATGGACTTTGTATGAATTTCTGTGGCCGTGTTATGGCTTATGGTGTTTGTGAGCTGGTGAAGCAATATTTGATTGTCTGTGATGCATATAAACTGCCTGGGATGTTAATTGTAATGTATATGAACTGCATGTGATTGTTTTTGTTGTTTGGGGGACATTTAAAAGCAAAAACAGCAAAAATTTGGGCAGGGGAAGGATGTTTGCCGTGTGCAAAGGCTGGCACACGGCAAATAACAGGTGTTTGCCGTGTGCAAAGGTCAAGGCACACGGCAAATATCATGTGTTTGCCGTGTGCAAAGGTCAAGGCACACGGCAAACAACAGGTGTTTGCCGTGTGCCAGACACGTGGCACACGGCAAACAGCCTGGTGTTTGCCGTGTGCCAGACACGTGGCATACAGCAAACAGCCTGGTGTTTGCCGTGTGCCGGCCATGTGGCACACGGCAAACAGCCGTTTTCCAGGTGTCCACCGTCAGTTACTTTATTTTGCCGTGTGCCCCATCTGGCACACGGCAAATAGCTGTTTGCCGTCGTACGGTTTGCCGTGTGCCATTTTGCACACGGCAAAGCCTTTTGCACACGGCAAATAGCTTTGCCGTGTGCCTTTCAGGCTTCGCCGTGTGCCCTTGGCACACGGCAAACCGTGTGTTTCCCGTAGTGGTTGAAGGAAATTAATCAGGATAGAGTATCTGCCAAGGACAGAGGCCACTGCATCCCTCTCTGCCTTACCGCACGGTGATTGGCCTGCATGCATGGCTGCATGACTGCATCAAGGAGATTGCCATGCTGCATGTCCATGTGATCTGCTTGCATGTCTAGGCATGCAGAGGTCAGCCTCAAGCGCTTGTCCCTCCGTAAATGTTGTGGTGAGAACGCCGTGAGCTGCCCCCCTATTTCCGAGCGCCACCGACAGGTGGGCCCGGCGGCGCCGGCGGCTTGTTAGGGTTCCGGGTTTGGGGGGGATTGGTCATTCCGGATCAAGAAGGGGGTCTGGGGTGGCGGCGGCCCGGCGGAGGTGGCGGGTGGCCGGCGGGAGTGGGAGGCGTTGCGGGACGGCTCGTTAGCGTGGGCGGCGGCGGAGGCGGCCGAGGCCGCCGGAGCCGCGGGTGGTGCCAGCGGCGGGGGCGAGGGGCCCACCTGGCGGCGACGTCGGGGAAATTTGGGGGGGGGGGGGGGGGGGGGGAGGGGCAGTTCATGGCGCTCTGGGAAGATCCGCGTTCTTCTCCCTTTCTCTTGTACTCCAATCAGAGCTAGCCTGACGCTCATCATCCTTTCAGGATGCAATGGTAGATTTGTTTCCTTATTTCACGCTCGTCGTTTGCAAGATTGAAGCTTGGTTCCATACATGATTGAAGTTTGGAATCTGATTATCAATGATATTTGTTTTGTCTCAACAACGATTGATTGTTTCATGTAAATAACATCTACTTGCATTTCATGCATTCTGTTGTGTAGTCGTTGGCTGGTGAATTGATGTCTGTTGTGTAATCGTTGCCTGGTGCATTTGATACATTGGTCCTGTGTTTTGATGGATGGTTCTAGGTGCTTTGTGATTTGATGCAACTTGGTTGTGGTGGCCTTGTTATATTATTTTATGATTTGTGTGATTTTAATACAATTTTGTTGTCTCGTAGCAACGCACGCACGGGCATTTTACTATATACACCTAAGAAAAACCATTTGTGTAGTCGCGACCTTTCGACCTGGTGTCGCCAACTCGCGGCGTCACGCCTTGCGAACTAGCGCGCCCGCATGTGGCCCTCCTTTGCCTCTGCGAACAATAGCGCCGGCATGTGGGCCGCCTCCACCTCTGCGAACAACCTCCTCCGCCTCAATCAGATCGCACGACCTTGAACCGCCTTCTCCTCCGTCGCCCTGAACCGCTGTGCCGGCATCGCCTCCTGCACCAGCACCGCCGCCTCCCGTTGACCGGCTCGTGAACCGCCGCCACCTCCCGTTGACCAGCGCCGCCTACCCTCGACCAGCGCGTGAACCGCCGCCCCCTCGCTGTGCACTGCCACGGTGTGTGCCGCCTACTCTAGGTAATCGGCCCTTCACGATTTTGTGGTTCTTCAATTTGATCGTGATCCGATGATCCCATCCTGTTCTTGGTGATTTCACGCATGGGTCCTGTTGTCGTTCCCTCATGGTTTCATGCATGAGGAGTGTGCTTGCTCAATGGATGCAAAACCCCGCTGCCACCGCCGGACCAAACCCGCTGCCGATCATCCTGCGCGTCCTCCTCACATCACACCTGGTCTTGCACGGTCCTCACACAGATTGTCGTGAATCATCCGTGCCTCGACGCCGTCAAATTAGTCCGGCGCAAAGGTCTGTCCAGAGTTCATCGATTTCAGGAGGCCATCGCTGCCAAATTAGTCCGGCTCTTTGTTCAATCGAACTAGAAAATGAAGTTTTTGTAGTTGAACTGATATACCCAAATATATTTTCTGGACGTCCAAACCAACTGGCCATAATTTGTTTATTCCTTCAAATAGATGCATATTCATTCATGTTGTCGGATGTACTACAGTTCAAATTCATACAATAAAGCAATTAATTGGTTTCCTTTTCAGGAGTGCAACGCTTGTAAACTGAGTTTCTGTTGCAAAGCTGAAGAAAGAAGCCCATACGACAAGAACAGCTTGTCAACTACAATTGATTAATCCAGTAAGTTTTCTTTTGTATGTTGTTCATTATTCAGGACGCGAATATGTTGATTACTTGATTAATTCAGTGTTTCTTTTGTATTATTAGTGTTCCGTTGATTCATACCTTTATCCGGTTTGTAAAACTTTTTGTTCTATTCTTCAGTTTTGCTCTTGTACCTGTGTGCTTATTAATAAGTCATGATCTATTTGTGCTTTAATCCTCTGAAATTTCTGGTGCACATTTTTCATATGCGTTCTGCTTTATCTCCAATTCATTTGTTTCACTCGACCTCAATGTAAATCTAACATAGTAAACAAAAATACTTGATTTTGCATTGATCGCATCGTCGATTACAGCGTTATATTTTCCCTGATTGGGATTATTATTTATTTATAAAGTTGCATCGTCAATTATGAACAAAGCAAAATTTCAGCATGCTATGCTTAAGCCATGACATTTTTCTTTTCCCTGTTTTGAGAATAGAATTAGTGAAAGATTATGAAAAAGGTTTGGTCACTGATGGAGGGAAAAAAGCAAATCTCAAGGGACAATAACAATTTCGCCTCTTAAGGCATGCTTCCAACTTATTCTCATTCAACTTGTTATCTTCGCTAAAATCTGTTAACTGAAGCAGTCTCATGTCCAAGTTATTTCACTACAAGTAATCATCAGGGTGTTGACTGGATTTAACATTTTGAGCTAATCTTATCTGCAAAAAGAACTGAACCGGTGTAAATAACTGATAACCTGATATCCTGCTGTTTTAGTGCCATTCTAACAATATTCTTAATGATGTTATCATGCTGTAAATAATTGACGAAAACTGCTTTGCACCCCTTTTTCAACTCTATGTGCCTTTTGCCTGCATATTTTTTCACTACACTTTGATATTGATATATAAGTGTAAACGGACTTTCACTTAGCTAGGCATATTGTCACAGGAATGAAACGTTAGCCAATCTGTTGCTTGTTCTCCATGAGTCCTGTGATTGGATATTTTATAATATACTACTGAATTCACACTTCCAAGAAACTATATACTTGTGTCCTCTTATGTATGACTCTATATGTACGACTACCAACCTTCCAAAAAATTTCACAAAAATTGTTGGACTGTTGTCCCAACCTGTCCATATATTTAAATAATTGAGTCATGGCCAGCTGGTTGTTTGATCCATTTGCAGGGGTCTAGGGATTTTTAAACTGTCATCATTTTGCCTGGCAATAATAATAGAGCTTTATTACTGGTTTGTAATCACTTCAGTGAATCTCAGTTGACTAATGATTAAATAATGATGGGTTAAATAATGAAGTTTCTTTTTACACCCACCCTCAAAAAGGCTATGATATTGCCATTTTGGTTCTCTTTTTTTATTGCAGCATATTAGGTATGGATTCAGAAAATGAGGCTAGGCACCCGTTGGGTGACTTGACAAATACCACTGGTCGAGGCAACAAAAGCATGTTATGCCAAAGTGAAGACGAGAATACTGATTGGCTACACAGGGATGGTTTATATGTACCACGTGTAATGTCCACTGGTTTAACAGGTATCATAATCATTATTCTATTCCATTTTAATACGATCCATTGCTATAACATGTCAGTGTTTGTGTTTCTTCATAATAAATAGTCCGGAGCACATTGGAAACTTCAGACAAGACGGATGCCTCCAATGATCCCAGTCCAGGTACACATTTCTTCATAAAGTACCAGAATAGTTAATATATATGACTCATGGTGGGAAATGTAGATAAGACGGATGGCTCCAATGATCCCGGTCCATGTACATAAACAGCCGGAATAGTTAATATATAGGATTGATGTTGTCTCTCCTATCTTGACCACAGGATGCAACCCTAGCATTCATGTGGATGATCCTGACAGCCGTAAAAAGGAGAGTGCCAGAACCAGGCAAGCAGCAAGGCGTGCACAAATGTCTCAAGAACAGAAAGACGAGATTAATAGGAAGCGTCGAGAAACAAGGCTCAAGAATAAAATCCAGACATCATCAAACAATCAGTCATCAGGCAATGAAAACAACAGTCCTGGTTAAGTATTAGAATTATTATTATTCTATTCAGTTTAATATGATCTATAGCTATACATGTCAATGTTTATGTTTCTTCAACATAGGTCGTAGCACATTGGGAAATGTAGACAGTGGTATTGTGCTGACTATGACGGATGCATCCAATTCCCTAATATTTCTCGCCAATTCCCTACATATATCTATCATTTTGTGTGTGAATTAAAATTGAGTCCTTCATTGGAGTGTTTACTATTACAATGCATAGTCTTTCCAATAAATTGTCTATTGTCGATATCTACAAAAAATTGAATAGTGAACACCACCTAATTATACCTA
Source organism: Urochloa ruziziensis (assembly GCA_015476505.1). Lineage (NCBI taxonomy): Eukaryota > Viridiplantae > Streptophyta > Magnoliopsida > Poales > Poaceae > Urochloa > Urochloa ruziziensis. The sequence continues at coordinate 12,204,933 of CM027125.1, read as the reverse complement.
ACTATATCTAATTATGTCAAGTAAAATAACATCTTCAACAATAGAGTAAACCAATTCAGCAATTGATATTGCAGCAGTGATGGATCCTATTGAAGCGAAAAAGGCGAAAGAGAGAGCCCGAAGTGCTTCTCGTCGTGCAGTGATGTCGTGCAGTGATGTCAGAAGAGCAGAATGATTTGATGAATAAGAAGCGGCGTGAAATATATCACACCAAGACACCTGATGAAAAGGATGCAAGACGAGTGAGGAAAAGGATTTCTAATATGACACCAGCAATGAGTCGAAGAGATCAAGGTTGGCCCGTTGGAGTAGAGCGTGAATGGGCTTCAATCCTTTTATGCTTCCTTAGAGCTTCTGGACCTTGGATCAACATTGGTCTTGAGCTTCATCCAAATATGCTCCAAGATAGCCCAAAAACTTGCGTAAATAGAAATCCTCCAAAAATATGCGCACATGCGGAAACGGGGTTATTTCACGCGCCAAGTGGCGGGTTAGTACAAAGATTAGTCCAAAATTACCTCCTAGATGGCACTAAAAGTATGTCAATTAAGAGCGCCAACACCCCTCCTCTTCCACCCCATTCGCTAGTCCCCATCCCCACCCAAGACCCAAGTTCCACCACCGGCCATGATTGGCCACTTGAGCTTCACCACCGGCCTCTTCCCTCCCTCCCTCGCCCTATAAAAGCCACACCTGGGCCCTCCTCGTTCCTTTTTTTGAGGAAAGAGATTGAACTAAAACAAGAAATGTACAACCCCCCAATTACAAGACAGACCCCAAAGAAACTTACATTGTTGAACACCACTAGATCCTTCATCTTCTTGTTCTTAGACTTAGATGATTCCGCCATCTACAGCAACGACGAATTCCACATGGCAGAGACCGCAGAGGAGGGCTTACTACTAGGAGATGAAGCCGAAGTAACTGGCCTCCAAGCACATTGGCCATCTCCATCGCAAGTGAAGACCGGCAAGAAATCACCATAGTCAAAGACGAAGAAGAAAACTGACAGCTTAAGACCTAACCCAAACCTAAAATCAAACCTCACTGGATCAACCTCAAGAAATCTAGAAATTACAAGGAGGTCCCTACTATTCTTCATCCACCTCAGGATGAGGCAACGCCGCCACATGAACCATCGCCCTAGACCAATGCAAACGTCGTTTCTATTAAAGCCAACCGCGCCGTCGCTGTAGATATGGAAACAAGCTCCTGAATCGGCCAAACTGGCCGAAATTACCTTCACTGACCCCACGCTGGCACCAGAGCGAGCACCACCGAGATAGGGATGGAGTCGGAAGGACCTTTTCCCTGGTTGTGCCGTCACCACCGCTTCGCCGACGCCTCCTAGGACAAGAAACCTAACCCTAGAACCTAATCTGCAGAGCCATGGTGTCACACCCTGAAATTGTTGGATTTCAGGATGTGATTAGAAAGAATAATTAAACAATGGATTTCTCATAATCTTAAAAGTTTGCCAACATTGATTAGAAAGAATAATTAAACAATGGATTTCTCATAATCTTAAAAGTTTGCCAACATTTATTTATTTTATAGAGAATTTAGCATAGGAGAAACAGTTGGTTGTTTTTCTAAAATTAAATAAGTTTGTTCTGTGTGTTGCATTCATGCTGCTGCACCTTCGTGTTTCATTGAGTGCAAGGTTTGAAAAATACGTTTGTGCAACGTTTAGGTTCTTCTGAGAATTTTCTAGACTTTTCTGGAATTTATTCCCATTTTCCTAGAGAAGATTCTATTTATTAGAAGGCTCTAAAATTCTTTTCACGAGCTCCAGGTATTTTATTTGGACTCCTCGTGTCCCAATCTATCTCTGGGATTTTTCCTAAAATTTTTAGGGTTTTCAGAGTATTTGTCATGGCTTAAATAAGTTATCTGGACGTTTCTAAATTTAACTTCATATGGGAAATTATTTCTGGAAAAAAAAGAGAAAAGAAACCTTAACGGGTCGAGCCACCCGGCCTGACCCTCTAGGGCCCATCGTAGCCCAGCGCGCCGTCGTCGCCCGGCAGCGTCGCCAGGCCGCCGCCTTGGCGTGCGTGCTGCCCGGCCGTGCCCCTATAAAGGACGCCGCCCTAGGGTTCCGCGCCCCCTGCTGCCACCGCCGCCACCCAACCCTTCCCGTGCACAGCGCCGCCGCCTGCAGCAGCCGTCGCCGGAGTGCAGCACCGCCGCCGACCTTCGCCGCCTCGATTCATGGCGCCTGGTGCCCGCCGGACCAAGCCGCCACCGCCAAGAGCTTCGCGAGGCCGGGCCGCACCTCCGCCGCCGATCCTCATCACCAACCTGCCACCGGAGCGCCGCCATCCCGCGCCGCCCAAGGAACTCGAGCCGGCCGTCGTCCTTCGCTCGCCGCCGAGATTCCGGCCGTTTCCGTCGTCCTCCGCCGTCGGTGATCCCACCTTCGTGACCCCCTTGTCTTCCTCTCCGTTTTGCCTCGGTCCGCCGAGCCCCTGGCCACCCAAACCGCCGGCGATTTCGCCATCCCGAGCTGCCGGCCGGCTATGATCAGAGGAAGAAGAAGACCCCTTGAGTTTTTGCGTTCAGGCCCCTGGGTAAAACTGTAATAAATCTAGTTTTGCCTTGAGTCTTGGCGATCTTCCAGAAACCCCCTGATTAGATTAGGTTCCTTTAAAACCCGTCCAACCCGAGCCTTTTGCAGATCTAACCCCGGGGATTCGTCTATTCATAGTGACTATTCACTGAGTCTAGCGTTTCTTCTTTGCTAGCCCGGCTGGCTACGGTTAATTGCGACTAAGTCCCTGCAACTTTGTTTAGCCCATAGATTGTACGTTTTACCTCCGTTTAATCTCGTTCTTGTTGCGTTAGGTTCGTGTCGACATAAACTATATGCTAGTGGTGATGTTTACCCTAACTTGTGCTTTTATAATTTATTTCCAAATTAATTTGATTAATGTCTATTCAAATGCCTTTTCCTAATAAAAGCAAATTAGGTGTACGTATCGGTTTTTATAACTAATATTAAGTTAACTAATACTATTGAATTGTGTTTTCTAAACTAAAAGCCAATTAAAGCTATGCCTCCATGTTTTTAAATTAAATGTTAAATTTGATTAATATATACTTCACTTGGTTTTCTAAATAAAAGTTAAATGGGTTATACCTCGCTTTTATGAATAAAGCTAATATGATTAATACTACTATAATTGCTTTCTAATAATAATCTGATTAGCTGAACACGAATAATAAAATTATTCGATTAGATGTTTCATATACTTTTCTTTTACAAAGTTAACTGTTTAATTGATATAATATATACTTGAATATTTATAAATAAAATATGACTAGGTCTTATCACGCCTTTCTAACATAAATGTAATTTTGATTAATCCTAACATAGGGTATTTCTCTGAAATATCCTTTACATTATGTTTTCTTAATTAAAATAAATAAAGCACCTAGATCTTGTCTTGCTTGATCAAATCTTTCGATAGTTGTTTCTTCTCATCCGTAGTTCCGTCTAAGCGTTTCTTTGTGATCGCGTGACCTTCGATCGAGCCCTTTCCTTTAGCACGTTCTTTTAAAGCTTTTTCTTTGATTGGTGCAATGTTCTTAGTTGTGATTATTTGTTTGCTTGTATGTTGTGCTCGATGATTGCTACGAGTAGAAGAAGGAACGCCGTTCGAGGATCTTGAAGAACAAGAGTCTGAAGAGCAACAGCTGGAGACCCTGAGCAGATATACTGGAATTAAGGCAAGTATAGCATAGACAATCCTTGCTACCTACTCATCTCTAATTAAACCATACATATGCATGTGTCTTAATTTGATTACCTTAAGGTTGTTCCTAGTCTTTTACCAAATTTCTTGTTACCCGGGTTTTATGCATATGGGTAGATCTTTGCTATGCGCTGCTAATGTCACTTTGTTTAAATGTTAATCATGACTTAATGGTTCATTTCAACTAAAGTAAAACTTGCTTTTTAGCAACATGGTTCACGGAGCTAGAGCATGTGCTTCGTGCTATGTTCTAGTGTCTCTCCGTAAGGTCCGTGTGGCAGAACCGCTCAAATTAATCCGGCTTAAGTGCGCTAACCTTCCATTGGTCATCACGCAATTAAATCGGAGTAATCTGACAGTCTGTCGGCTCGAGCCCGATGCAACCACGAACAGTTACCTCGATCGAAACAAGTCATACAAATACCCATTCGAAGGTGGATCCCAGAGATTACAACAATCCACAAGTATCAAATAGGTCCCACTTGAGGTAATTTATTACAAACCAAGTTCAATACATAAGTAACTATTATTCAGAGTTTTAAAAGCAGCGGAAAACAACTAATTTTATTCGAATGGAATGACGTCACGTGAAGCCGTCGTGACATCACTCTGAAGCATCCTCGTCCCAAACAACAGTCCAACTAGGAGGAAGGGTGGTTGGCCAGGTAAGACCGGCAACCATCTCCTCAAGAGCGCTACCTGAAAACAATTCCACAAGCAAGGCTGAGTATACTAATACTCAGCAAGATTTAACCGTCGGGTGTTAGCTACAACACCAACTTCTAGACATGCAAGGCTTTTGGCTGGTGGGTTTGTTTTGCCAAATAGCGACTAATAGTGGATCCTTACTTTCAATATTTTAGCATCAAGTTCTAGTTAAGTTAACCATTCTAGGTAAGCAACCTGTACTAATCAAGCAAGTGGCGCAAGCAATTAAGCAAGCATCAAGTTTCTTTCCAACATCATGTTCCACTTCTTACTCAATGTAGCAGCGGGGTTAAGCAGTCTCATTAGCTGCGAGAAACAGACAGTTCGAACCGATTTTAACCTTGCAAGGGGGACCCAAACACTCGGATCGTCGCACTCAGCCAAAGGCTAGCGCTACCAGGTAGTTCTCATCAATCCCCCAGTCGCGTCCAGGACCAAACTCCCCCTGGCATACGAGGTTTAAGGCTGGCCGAACCAACACTTACGCCCCTCGTACCCACATGTTCGAGGCATGGGGAAAAACGTTCCCGGAAGGAGCAGGAAAAAGTCCGCACCCTGAAGTCATGTAGGAACTAAACTTACCGACCCCATAGAATCGACAAGCGCTTGGTACTTTCAAAAACTTAACCGTCGGTACCACACCATTCGGCCTTAACCAACATTAGCATACACGGACGGGGCATCTACATGACAAAAATCCCCGCCCGTCCTCCTTATGATTCCAACATAAGTAAAGCAGTTGATTCCTATATCTCGTGAGTGACAGGAAATCACTCGACTTTTACCGGGTCCTTATAGCGGGGCAGCTATCGACCTATCATACTAGTATTGCATAGCATAGGTACCTAGGATCATGCAACTAGGGTTTCAATTCAACTCCAGAACATAAATGCACAAGCAAACTTAACAAACATAGTTGCATATATTCAAAACATGGGTCATGCTCCGGGGCTTGCCTTCGGGCACAGTATTAGCTTGGGAGTCCTCGGCAGCAACGTTCGGGTCTTGCTCGACCTGGACGGCGTTCACCTCGCCTTCCGCTTGGCCTTCTCCTTCAGCAGGGACCAGCTCGTAGTCTCCGTCGGCGAGGGCAGGTTCTACATGAATGCATATGCAATAAGAATATGATCTTATGTCGAGTCATCACAGTTGCACAATGATGAACCCGGGTGTATTTAGTGACACATTCACCTGGATAAAATTTGTCTGATCTTCCCTTTCTTTTTAACAAAGGTTGTAATTACTCATTATAGTATTTGGGTTAGTGGATGGTGATTGTGTACACATATGTTATTTATCTTTGATTTCATCACAAAACAGTAAGGGTGTGTGTGTGTTTTTAGTTTATCTAACCATTTATTGTAAACAACTTATTCTTATTTAACCCCTTTTTAGCAATGAAACCTTCATAATTTATTCTGGCAGTTTGGTTTACTATTATAACGTGAAAAATTTACTGTGTGCTCTTTGTGGTTTACTTGATTTGCTGACCAAAACTTAGGCCAAGATCATGCATACATTTACCACAACAAAATAAACAAGAACAGCACATTATCATCAAGAATAAATCTTAAGAAATCACACTATCATCAAACGCTCCATAGAATTTTACCAGAGCCTAACCTAACCTAAACAAGCTCACATGCCAAAGGATAGCTCCAAAAGATCTAAAGATCCTGCTGTTAGAATTTACCAAATTTAAACTTGTATGAATTAAAAGTGCAAGCTAGCCAGCTCAAACTAAGCTCTAACTTTTACCAGACATGCATCGAGTTACCACAAGACTTCTGTAAAAGGATTGAATTCAGAAGCTTCATAGATTAATTATTAAAAAGGTTAAACCAAACGTGTACTGCCAGACTAAACAATTAATAACTCAAGATCTAGTATGTAACTTTGTGCCAACTTTCTACAGCAGCCTAGATACTTCACCAGCTACAACATACTCAAAAACTAGCACAAACAAGCCAATGGATTTCAAACTGTGCACAAATTAGTGTTTGAACAGATTTGAATCTAATCCAAAAACGAAGAATAAAACACCTATACATGCTTTCTAGGAAAGGTAGAACACAGCACCAGTAGCACAACAAAATTGGGTTTGCATTTTTCAGATTTTTCTACGATTTTTAATCGATTTTCAAAATTTCAGGATTTGAATCCTAGATCTGAACAATTCTATTTACAGATTAGCCCCTGGAAACTTGCGCTAAGGCCCCTGGAAAGATTTGTGGCTTTGCAATGTGGTCCCTGGGCCATGGCTGGCGGCGAGTTGGCCGGATTCCGATGAAGTGGGGCCACGGGGCTCAACAATAACCAGTCGAGGGTGCTCAGGGATGCTCACCACCTCACCTCGAGTGGTTTCCGAGTAGGTTGGGCGGCCGGAGGTGGCGTGGCGGCGGCGGACGGCGGAGCTGGGCGGCAGCGGCTCTGTTCGAGCTTTCTCTGGTGGCTAGAGTGGCAATGGCGCTCGACTGAGGGCTGGGGGAGCTCGAGTGGTGTGCTGCAGGTGCGCTCGAGTGGTTTGCTGCGCTCGAGTGGTTTGCTGCAGATGCGCTCGAGTGGTTTGCTGCACTCGAGTGGTTTGCTGGATGGCGGCGGAGCGGACCTGAGGAGGGGAATCGACGGCGGGGCAGAGAGTAGCAGCTGGGGCTCTGGGAAGCTGGAGCAAGGGTGTGGCGAGTGCTGGTGGTGAAGAATAGCGGCGGAGCAGCGCGCACGGCGGAGAGCGGCGGAGGGGCAGCCTGGCGGCGACAATGGCGAGCGGCGGAGGGGGCTCACGTGCAGGGGGGTGCGGGGCCTTTTATGGGCAGTCGAGGCAAGGCTCAGAATGTGGCTCGGAGCGGCGAAGCTGCCACGCAGAGCTCTGGGCGGCGCGTTGCTGGCTGCCGCGGCGGACATGGCTCGCCGGTCGGCGGCCTGTCGCGGTGGGGCGGCGCTGGGCGTGGCGGTCGGTGGCCGGTCGGGGCGAGCTCGTGCGCGGGTTGGCGAGGTGCTGGGACCTACGGCGACTGGTTTGCCAGCCTTGGTCGGGGCAGCGGCGCTGCAGCCCGCCGGCGGGTCGACGGCGACCACGTGGCGCGCGATGGGCGCCCGTCGCATCCGGTCGGAACGGCGCGGGGGACAGAGCGGCTCTGTCGGGCGGACCGTGGGGGACAGCGCGCGGTGCATTTATGGTGCGGGCGTAGGCTCGGCGTTCATGTCAGAGTCCGGCCGCCGCGTGGCGGCGCTGTCGGGCGCGTGAACGCGCGGCGCCGGAGAGCGCCGGCAATCCGTCGAACACATGCCGGGCGTCCATTCAAACCAAATATTCTCCGAAATTTTGAACTGAAGTTCAAAATCTCCAAAAAGCAAAGTTGTGTTCCAGGTTACCAGCTACAACTTTTGTAGAGGTTGACCTATGAAAAAGTGTATAGATCAACGGGAAAAATTGAAGAGAAAACAGCATGAACTCGGGTGCCAGCCTGCGGTGAACTTCTGTGTTTGACTGACTTTGACCGGGTTTTTGGGACTGAAGCACTCAAAAGTCTCATCGAGCTCCAATTGACAAAGTCGTGTCCCATGAAAATGTGAACAACTTTTGTATTGGCACATTTTTGAGTTCTTAAGTAAAAATTCGAATTTGAACCATGCCAACCGAGAAAGGTCGAAGTTCACCGAGTTGCCAGGAGTTCATTCGACTTAACCCTCCTCCCAAGCAAATTTAAAATGCTTAGGGTGTGAATACTTGATGGAGAACATGACCAAGGGCAAGTCCAAACATCAATGATTCAACTTAGAGAGAAGTTCATGAAAAGTTATATATGGAATTCCAAATGGCAAGCCTCAACTTTTGGGAAAAACTGCTGCTGTCCGGACTTAGAAAAAGTGTTGGCTGAAAAACAGGTTTGACTGCTGTTTGACCATGATTTAGAGCATCTTCCACTCAAAATTTTGAAAGCCACCAATTAACAAAGTTGTTCCTTATAAAATTTGGGACAACTCGATAGATTTTCAAGTTTTTAAGCGAAATTTTGAATTCAAATCAATTCAAGCTCTAAAGGTTCGGTACATGGAATTTTAATCCATTATTTCAAGCGTTGACTTTGGTCCTAACCACAAGTTTAATTGTCCATTAAGCCTTAACGAGGTGATTAGACATCAGAGATGTCACAACCTACCCCCCTTAAAAGAAATCTCGTCCCGAGATTCAGGTAGAGTAAGGCTAGAGAAAGGTATAAGCACCTTTCATGACTTGCATTTCCTTAGGCGTGCCAGTGCCAAGCACACTTCCTTCCGCGTAAGGTACAACTTTCTTCTTCTTGCGTTGGTTGTTAGGTACTTGTTGCATTCTTCGGCGTTGGGGGCAGTCACGAGCAATATGGCCTAGTTGTCCGCAGTTGAAACAGTCATCCCGCTTCTTGGGTCTCTGTTGACAGCACAAATGGTTCGAGCCCCGTTCAACCCTCTATTCTTGGAATGATGCGGTTGAAGGGCAGTTCGGAATGAAATGGCCATATCCCCCACACGTGAAACAGGGTTGGCAACACGGGCGAGGGCAGTTCTCATGGGTCTCTATATCCGGTCTCCTTTTGTGCGGACAGAACTCCTTGTATGTTATTTCCTATTCACTCAAGTCCATACTTGGTAACACTGTTTTGTGCTTCCTATGTCTTTCTCCATCTTTCTCGAGTCCTAGAGCTCGTCTTGAGGGCGGCAGAAGGGATGCAGAGTCAAGTAGAGAGGGATCCGAACATGGTTGATCCGAGAGTGGGGCAGTTGCCAAAAGGTTGAGTAGACGGGCTTGGTCGGCTATAGAATCGGTTATTGCTTGAGAGAGGCTGGTAATTAGGCTGGTTGAGGATATCTCCTGTTGATGATCTCAGATAACATTTTGCACCATTTGATTTAACGTCAAGCTTTGTTCTTCCATCAACTTGATATTCGTAGCCACTTGGTCAGCTGTTGTGGATGAGTGGGTTGGGTTCTGACTGTACGGCTCGGGAGTCTTCGAGTCTCCACCACTGGAAGTCATCGTCCTGTAGATATGTTCTGATTAGGCACATAGATATGATTCCAGCTTGCGAACGGTAGCGAGTCATAAAGAAGAAACGCAACAAGAGAGAGTTGCGACACCAGGGGATTCGGTCGCGGTTGTGATTCTTGGCTCCCCTTTAACTACCTAGTTAGGTACATTTGAGAGTGTCAATATCTTGTAGGGAACTTCCTCTAACTTGTGTATCTTCTCTTGGAATCGAAATTTGGCTTGTCCAACCTAAGGAACAAGTAAGGTTGTGGGGCTGAAAAGTTCCTCGAGATTACTTGCTTCGAGCGTAAGAAGTCTTTCGTCCTCTATTAAAAAGTCCTTATTCGATCCAACAATACCACTGTCCTGAAGGAAACACTAAAGCTAGTCTCCTGTACATGACTGACGGTGGAGAGCCTTCATTCTGCTACAGAGCGAATCGTTCTTGCTTGCGAGATCTGTTTAGGTTAGAACTTGATTGGAACCTTTCGCTATTCTTCATCGTTCTTGATCCTTCCGCTGTATTAAAACTAGTGCAACTCCTAAAATTTGCCGGCAAAAGGATACTGAGCAATCCATAGGTCAGTAGGATTTGCAGCGAGATTATACCAAGTCAGATATTTCCAAGATGAAGAAAGAGAGGTGGAACAAGGTAGATACGTAATGGTAGAACAAGGTGCCCAAAACGTTCCTAAGTGGAAGTTCGCATTGAGAAGAAGGCAAGGCGGGTGAGAAAAGCTCACGGGAGATCACAAGGCAATCTTGAATGTACAAGGTGATGATCATTGGGGAAGATAGGTCTAAGTGAGGTTTTCAGATCATCAAAGCTCAAGGTTTACCCCATTAAAGAAGTGTTGGTATGAGAAAACATGGCTAACGGCTTAATGCAAGGATCTCGTAGGCGAATGCTTGCACGACAAGAGAGCAAGGAGGCATGTCGCGACTCGAGGTGCACAGGTCAGGTTGGAAAAGTGGTAATGCACCAAGAAGGACTATCGCTGGCATGATGCAAGGTACTCGTGAATGATCCATGCATCAGTGAGTTGTATATGTCATGATGCATTACGATGCCGTTTCAATGGTGCACATGGTATGATGCAAGAATGATGGTGCATACGACATATGTCCATGATAAGGTGTGTGCTGCGTGAAGCACATGCATATGAGTGGATGGTGCACATGCACATGCTCGGATGCATGTTAGCATGCCTTAGCTACACCCTAAACGCGTTATTGGTCAAGAGAGGTCACCAAGATAGGGGCACATATTCGGGTTGCAGCATAGGGGTTCTGGTGAAGTCGCATTCATTTACCGAGATACCAGTGCGCTCCTAGTAGGAATTTATGTGGCCGTCGCACACACAAAAACCTTAGGCTCCGTCACGGCACCATAGGTTAGGGAATACTTCTTCACGAGAGAAGGAAGGGGACAACAACCCAAATATCAAAAGAGATGGAGGTGACAGGAGTCAGTGGTACGTCAGGTTGGGCACGGTGTCAGCATGTAACAGAACGAGGGGTGCAATCATACAATGCAATGAGATGCTCATGCATACTGAACCATGGGATGCAGATGATGAGTGTTGCAACAATGCTCATGTATGTCTAACTGGTGCTTGCGGAACAACAAAGGTGAGACAAGGTTTGTAAGTTGCAAGCAAGGGATCCATCCATGTGAAAAAGACGTCACATTGGAGGTAGGACCAGGATTTATTCAAGGCATAGTTGGATATGTCATGAATCAAAAGAATAGAGGCGTAATGGCAAGGGAGAATCCAATAGCCATTGCAAAAAGGAGCGAGTACATCTAGCTGATTGAAGAGTGTAGATGTACAAGACCTGCAGAACAAGAATTTACGTTGTTTATGGATATTGAGGAAGGAGCCATCCAATGAGCAAAAACTCGTCAGGAAAACTGCTAACGGTCACCTAGCTAGCTTGAGAGCGTACGGTGTAACAAAACGTCCATGGTAAACCATTCCAAGAGCTTCGGGCAGTCCTTCATGACATGTAACTCTTAAGTTAATGTCCACAAACAACTTAAATCCTGCCAGAAGAACTTGATCGAGCGGAACTCTCCATGTCGTAATATTTCCAACTCAATCCGAGAACATGGCCTTCGGAACTCAACTTCTCCTCATGGTTATCGCTCGGAACCAAATCGGAATTGGTGTGTTCTTCCATTCCTCGCAATATAATTCACTTAATTGCCACGCGACTAAACTCGTTTACAAGGTAAACAAGGAACTCAGGCGTGAAGGCAATAAGAATCAATTGCAGGAAGTTTTCCCTGCAGCAAGGTGGTTACACAAGAAAATTCCCAACTCCTGGTTCACATGTCCAATCTTTGTGAATTTTTGCCAGTAGCTAGGGAATTTAATGAGCTACAACTTTCGTTTATAACTCTGAGTCAGATTCGGACTCTAGCCAGGGCGAAAAATTCAAAATTTGCATCTCCGTCTTTGCTGTTTTCAGAATGGCTGAGGCTCACTAAAATATGCATAACTTCCTCAATTCTCAACCAATGGAGTTGAAATTTTGCGAGCATCACCATTATGAAACTCCTTACAACTCTGGTATTCAACTCAGGACCATATTCATACTCTAACTAGGTCAAAACATTCAATCTTTGCCTCTCTGTTTTTGCTGATTTCAGAATGGCTGAGGGTCACAAAAATCTCCGTATCTCGTGACTTACTAGCTCAAGGAAGCTGAAATTCTTGTGAGTGACTTCCTTATGAATTTACTTGGAACTTTGGGCATCCCTTGCTAAATCCAGAAACGAAAGATTCAAGTATTTAAAAACTTGAATTAGATTCCGCTGTCGAGGTTCAGTGATTACAACCACGTATAGCGGCAGACTTTTGGGTCAGCTCTTACCCTAAGTGATAATACCTTTGCATGATACTCCAAGGATTCATTCAACTTAATCTAAAACTAGCCTATTACATCTTTAACCATTACTAAGAGCAATGCAATGATTGATCTTTATTGTCGAAAATCCTCAGATAGAGACTGGTGCCGGGTTGCCATGTACTCTAGTCCAATACTTCCAGGATGTCTCTTGTATCCAAGGTATTGCAGTGTGTCGCACAAAAGAGAAGGTAACCCATCTTCTTGGAGGCACTCTGAGTGGGTCCAACCTTCAGCATCCACGTAAACAGGCATGGGTGCGGCCATTTGAAGGAAAACAACAAAAGAACTTGGTGAAAGACTGTGCGGAAGAACAAGGACAGATCGGGACAGCGGCGGAAAGACAGGTGTAACTCTCAAACTACCAAACTAAAAACCCCCAGATTTTTCAGCAAACAACCAACACTTGTTTTAAACACAACTCAAGTTTTACTTATCCAAAGATCTTGAAATTTTTACAGCAGCTTGTTTACAAAATTATGAACAACTTTCATTTAAGGTGCCTAGCCATCTGAGATGTTTTAATGACCCGAAAAATTCGGACTAGCAAGAAACACAGTTTTTGACAGAACTCTGGAAGTTTGTGGGATTTACGATTTTTATTTCCTTTTGCTTCTAGTTAATTTCACAATTTTTAAGGTGATTAGCATGATGCAAAAGAACTAAAAACGTCCTCACAAAATACCAAGAAGCCTTGGCGTACGTGGTTAGTTGCCGGTGGCGAGGCACAATATACGTCTCTCCCTATAATAGCTAGTCGTTACTCGGACCATCGCAACCCTATCGAACGGAGTCAGTGTACCTGCAAGAAAGCCATGAACCCTCCGTGCCAGCATGCCACGGAAGCGTCCTCATTCATTACCGTTCATTTATAAAAACGGTATCCATGCGTTCAACACTGCATGGACAGTGCATCTAGTCTAGGCCGTACGCTCATTTTGAATAGAGCACACAACCCTTCGCATAACTCGTGATGCGGCATCATGCACATGTCTCGAACATGGCGAACAACCAGGATGATAGGCTCATTTGAATTAGAACCATACCATCAAGACCTTGCTCACATATAAAACATGTGGTAACTCATACACAACCGAAATGATAGGTTCCTTGGAATGGAGATCCTATCACCCTTCGTGCACGCGGGGCACGGAAACCAGCGCACGTATAAAACACGTGGGCATGGTGTGCTGGGCAGGTTAGTCAAATACACCATAATTAGCAAGCCACCTGAAACAACCCGAAATTCCCATCAGGGCTTCACGGTCTAGTTAATCCTTAGCGATCCAACGAGTTTTCACAAAGTACTAGTTGGTCAGGTTTTATTCCGAAACAAGTGTGTTGGGACCGTGCGAACCTCTGGTGCACGACTTTTCGCTCTGATACCAGCTGTGGCAGAACCGCTCAAATTAATCCGGCTTAAGTGCGCTAACCTTCCATTGGTCATCACGTAATTAAATCGGAGTAATCTGACAGTCTGTCGGGTCGAGCCCGATGCAACCACGAACAGTTACCTCGATCGAAACAAGTCATACAAATACCCACTCGAAGGTGGATCCCAGAGATTACAACAATCCACAAGTATCAAATAGGTCCCACTTGAGGTAATTTATTACAAACCAAGTTCAATGCATAAGTAACTATTATTCAGAGTTTTGAAAGCAGCGGAAAACAACTAATTTTATTCGAATGGAATGACGTCACGTGAAGCCGTCGTGACATCACTCTGAAGCATCCTCGTCCCAAACAACAGTCCAACCAGGAGGAAGGGTGGTTGGCCAGGTAAGACCGGCAACCATCTCCTCAAGAGCGCTACCTGAAAACAGTTCCACACGCAAGGCTGAGTATACTAATACTCAGCAAGACTTAACCGTCGGGTGTTAGCTACAACACCAACTTCTAGACATGCAAGGCTTTTGGCTGGTGGGTTTGTTTTGCCAAATAGCGACTAATAGTGGATCCTTACTTTCAATATTTTAGCATCAAGTTCTAGTTAAGTTAACCATTCTAGGTAAGCAACCTGTACTAATCAAGCAAGTGGAGCAAGCAATTAAGCAAGCATCAAGTTTCTTTCCAACATCATGTTCCACTTCTTACTCAATGTAGCAGCGGGGTTAAGCAGTCTCATTAGCTGCGGGAAACAGACAGTTCGAACCGATTTTAACCTTGCAAGGGGGACCCAAACACTCGGATCATCGCACTCAGCCAAAGGCTAGCGCTACCAGGTAGTTCCCATCAATCCCCTAGTCGCGTCCAGGACCAAACTCCCCCTTACGCCCCTCGTACCCACATGTTCGAGGCATGGGGAAAAACGTTCCCGGAAGGAGCAGGAAAAAGTCCGCACCCTGAAGTCATGTAGGTACTAAACTTACCGACCCCATAGAATCGACAAGCGCTTGGTACTTTCAAAAACTTAACCGTCGGTACCACACCATTCGGCCTTAACCAACATTAGCATACACGGACGGGGCATCTACATGACAAAAATCTCCGCCCGTCCTCCTTATGATTTCAACATAAGTAAAGCAGTTGATTCCTATATCTCGCGAGTGACAGGAAATCACTCGACTTTTACCGGGTCCTTATAGCAGGGCAGCTATCGACCTATCATACTAGTATTGCATAGCATAGGTACCTAGGATCATGCAACTAGGGTTTCAATTCAACTCCTGAACGTAAATGCACAAGCAAACTTAACAAACATAGTTGCATATATTCAAAACATGGGTCATGCTCCGGGGCTTGCCTTCGGGCACAGTATTAGCTTGGGAGTCCTCGGCAGCAACGTTCGGGTCTTGCTCGACCTGGACGGCGTTCACCTCGCCTTCCGCTTGGCCTTCTCCTTCAGCAGGGACCAGCTCGTAGTCTCTGTCGGCGAGGGCAGGTTCTAAATAAATGCATATGCAATAAGAATATGATCTTATGTCGAGTCATCACAGTTGCACAATGATGAACCCGGGTGTATTTAGTGACACATTCACCTGGATAAAATTTGTCTGATCTTCCCTTTCTTTTTAACAAAGGTTGTAATTACTCATTATAGTATTTGGGTTAGTGGATGGTGATTGTGTACACATATATTATTTATCTTTGATTTCATCACAAAACAGTAAGGGTGTGTGTGTTTTTTTAGTTTATCTAACCATTTATTGTAAACAACTTATTCTTATTTAACCCCTTTTTAGCAATGAAACCTTCATAATTTATTCTGGCAGTTTGGTTTACTATTATAACGTGAAAAATTTACTGTGTGCTCTTTGTGGTTTACTTGATTTGCTGACCAAAACTTAGGCCAAGATCATGCATACATTTACCACAACAAAATAAACAAGAACAGCACACTATCATCAAGAATAAATCTTAAGAAATCACACTATCATCAAACGCTCCTTAGAATTTTACCAGAGCCTTACCTAACCTAAACAAGCTCACATGCCAAAGGATAGCTCCAAAAGATCTAAAGATCCTGCTGTTAGAATTTACCAAATTTAAACTTGTATGAATTAAAAGTGCAAGCTAGCCAGCTCAAACTAAGCTCTAACTTTTAGCAAACATGCATCGAGTTACCACAAGACTTCTGTAAAAGGATTGAACTCAGAAGCTTCATAGATTAATTATTAAACAGGTTAAAACAAACGTGTACTGCCAGACTAAACAATTAATAATTCAAGATCTAGTGTGTAACTTTGTGCCAACTTTCTACAGCAGCCTAGATACTTCACCAGCTACAACATAATCAAAAACTAGGACAAACAAGCCAACGGATTTCAAACTGTGCACAAATTAGTGTTTGAACAGATTTGAATCTAATCCAAAAACGAAGCAGAAAACACCTATACATGCTTTCTAGGAAAGGTAGAACACAGCACCAGTAGCACAACAAAATTGGGTTTGAATTTTTCTGATTTTTCTACAATTTTTAATCGATTTTTAAAGTTTCAGGATTTGGATCCTAGATCTGAACAATTCTATTTACAGATTAGGCCCTGGAAACTTGCGCTAAGGCCCCTGGAAAGATTTGTGGCTTTGCAATGTGGTCCCTAGGCCATGGCCTGGGCCTTTTATAGGCAGTCGAGGCGAGGCTCGGACTGCGGCTCGGAGCGGCGAAGCTGCCACGCGGAGCTCTGGGCGGCGCGTTGCTGGCTGCCGCGGCGGACATGGCTCGCCGGTCGGCGGCCTGTCGCGGCGGGGCAGCGCTGGGCGTGGCGGTCGGTGGCCGGTCGGGGCGAGCTCGTGCGCGGGTTGCGAGGTGCTGGGACCTAAGGCGACTGGTTTGCCGGCCTTGGTCGGGGCAGTGGCGCTGCAGCCAGCCGGCGGGTCGACGGCGACCACGTGGCGTGCGCCGGGCGCCCGTCGCATCCGGTCGGAACGGCGCGGGGGACAGAGCGGCTCTGTCGGGCGGACCGCGGGGGACAGCGCGCGGCGCATTTATGGCGCGGGCGCAGCCTCGGCGTCCGTGTCAGAGTCCGGCCGCCGCGTGGCGGCGCTGTCGGGCGCGTGAACGCGCGGCGCCGGAGAGCACCGGCAATCCGTCGAACACAAGCCGGGCGTCCATTCAAACCAAATTTTCTCCAAAATTTTGAACTGAAGTTCAAAATCTCCAAAAAGCAAAGTTGTGTTCCAGGTTACCAGCTACAACTTTTGTAAAGGTTGACCTATGAAAAAGTGTATAGATCAACGGGAAAAATTGAGGAGAAAACAGCATGAACTCGGGTGCCAGCCTGCGGTGAACTTCTGTGTTTGACTGACTTTGACCGGGTTTTTGGGACTGAAGCACTCAAAAGTCTCATCGAGCTCCAATTGACAAAGTCGTGTCCCACGAAAATGTGAACAACTTTTGTATTGGCGCATTTTTGAGTTCTTAAGTGAAAATTCGAATTTGAACCATGCCAACCGAGAAAGGTCGAAGTTCACCGAGTTGCCAGGAGTTCATTCGACTTAACCCTCCTCCCAAGCAAATTTAAAATGCTTAGGGTGTGAATACTTGATGGAGAACATGACCAAGGGCAAGTCCAAACATCAATAATTCAACTTAGAGAGAAGTTCATGAAAAGTTATATATGAAATTCCAAATGGCAAGCCTCAACTTTTGGGAAAAACTGCTGCTGTCCAGACTTAGAAAATTTTCTAAGTGTTGGCTGAAAAACAGGTTTGACTGCTGTTTGACCATGATTTAGAGCATCTTCCACTCAAAATTTTGAAAACCACCAATTAACAAAGTTGTTCCTTATAAAATTTGGGACAACTCGACAGATTTTCAAGTTTTTAAGCGAAATTTTGAATTCAAATCAATTCAAGCTCTAAAGGTTCGGTACATGGAATTTTAATCCATTATTTCAGGCGTTGACTTTGGTCATAACCGCAAGTTTAATTGTCCATTAAGCCTTAACGAGGTGATTAGACATCAGAGATGTCACTGTCCGGTTCTTAAAGCGGCAACCCAGGAATAGTTTGCCACCGCCGGAACTATTATGGCTCTGGTCTTGGTCAAGTAACATATACGTCTCTAGCTTGCTAGTGGTTACCGAAAGGCACTAAGTGGGGGGGGGGGTGTGGGTTTTAAGTGTGGACTTGATCTATCGAGGACAGTCTTATGTTGCGCCATGAGATCCGTAGGCTCTGCCCCGTTAGGCACTGTCCCGTGTTGGGAGCGTCTTACCTACGCTCTGGATGCTCCGTACGTTGCGCTTGTTGGGTTTTGCGCTCTGGATGCCATTGATATTGCTCGCGTTGCGCCGTGAGTATGGGTCAATCTCGATGCCTCAGGGTCATGCGCCTTGCCAAAACCATAGTGGCCACTATGCTTGTTAGGGTGTTTTGTGAAAAGCCTCGTAGCATCCCTATGCACTCATACCTCGAAAGTGTGAATTGTGCGTGATTGGGTTCAAGGTTCCTTCGAACTTTTACGCGACCGGTGGTTAAAGGGCGAAACCTCTGCAGAGTGTACATCTGTCATGGTAGCCGTGCTCACGGTCATGAGCAGCCTGGATCCTTTTTGATTAGTGGTTCTCTTAATGAAGATGATGTTTACTTTCTTAATTGTACTTATATCTTTAATGGGGTTTACAACCGGGAGTTGCTCACACTTGTAGCAATTTGGACAATGTTAAAATGAACCGATTAAAAATGCCAAATGCAGTTCAGCCCTGTCCAGCCTCTCTTAAGCCTTCATGCATTCCTGTTATACTTGCTAAGTAAAGTGGATTACTTACACTTGCAATCAATCAACAAAATCCCGGATGGGTAACAGATGGAGCAGCAGTGAATGAGGCAGCAATTGCAGACTTCCCTGAGGATCTTCCATACTTCTGAGCTGTGGTCAACCAGTCGGTGTCCCTGTGGACTTGAGGCTCTACTTAGTTGAGAAACGTTTAATAAATAGACTTCCGCTGTGTTATTTGTGTTAAAAACGTTTAATAAATAGACTTCCGCTGTGTTATTTGTGTTAAACTCTGATGTAAACTGTGTTATTCGAGCATTGCGTTCTCTGTGATCCATATTTGTAAGCTCTATGTGTTCTGTGGACGTCCTGGGCACACATATGGCAGCATTCGGGTTTTGTGTAAACCTGGGTGTGACACATGGCAAAGGGGACGCGTCCACCTCACTGGCCAGAGCAAAATTCAGCACGCCTGTCCCCTCCACTGGTGAGGATCCGCAGTCCACCTCACCTCCGACGGCCACCATGGCCACCAGAACCAGGGCGGACCCGTGGACTTGCCAGTGAGGGGCACTATAGCTCTCTCCCCGTTCTGCACCATTGCAGCGCTTACAACAAGCAAGCTCCCCAGACCGCCATGTTGATCTACTCCGTCTCGCCGTCTCTGCCCCCATGAAGTACCCCGGTGAGTTCGCGGCATCACCCTCTCTCCGTTTTGCTAGTTCCCGTCTATTTCCGTCGTTCCTGCCTCTTGGTCCGGTCCAGTAGAGCTCTGGTGAGTTTCTGTGTTGGAGCAGCCATGGCACATCCGTGCTTTGTATGTGACTTGTTGCCAGGGAAGGAGAAGGCTCCATGTCCCTCAGATCAAAAGCCAACGATCCAGATTAAATCATTTGCATACCCCTTCATGCGGACATGGTCCACTGTCGACCCACTATAAGTCCACCGGTCCATGAACCTCATAGACCGAGTCCATGGTTATTTTGCAATCCAACCCCCGTGGGTCTATGAATATGTTCCAAAAAATTATGAATCTTGGCAATCTTCTGATCTACCCCCTGCTACTTATAGTTATTTGCAGGAAGGTACATCCAAAAAATGATTTAATAAAAATGATTTTTTTGTTTTCATTTTTCAAAAATCTATGCTTCCATTATTAATACCTATGATGATGTCATTATTCATTTTTGTATTATTTTTATTTCTAAAATTGCATTTTTGCGTTAGTAACCTTTATAGTTTAATTTTATAATTTTTATTGTACTATTTTCTTATTATCTGTCTTTCCCTTGTATGATGTTTTGTGTTGTTAGAAGGCGATCAGTGCGCGAGCTTCCAGGACCGGGAGTTTGACATGGTTGATCAAGCTTAGGCTGAGGGCATCTACTTTATTTTTTATTAGAGTAATTAGACCATTACTTTGGATGCTGAGTCAAATCTGAATCCTACGCTAGGATTTACTAGAATTTCCACCATTTTCCTTAAAACCAGTCTTGGGTTGGTGTAACACCCTAGGTGTTAATCGCGTGCATTAAGAGCTAATCACCTGCATAAGCATGTCATTTAGCATTAATCATACATGCATCATGTTGGAGTAATTTAGGTGCATGTATTTTGGCTAAGTGCTTGTAGTGTTGAAAGTTGTCTTCTTTGGTTGAGTTGTAAAATTTATTTTGCCTAAACACTTAACTTTTGGCTAATACAAATTTGTGAGTCCTTTCTATCTAGTTTTTGGAAAGCATCTTGTTCAAGTATGAAAACTTGGTTAAGTTGCTCAAAAAGGTGGTCAAAGTCAGGTCAACTGTTGTTTCAGCCATGACTTGGAATTTTTGTAAGTCTGGAATGGCAGTGAGAGTTTTCAAAAAGTGGAGCTCTGGCATTTGAGTTTTCATGCATAACTTCTCATGAACTTTGGCCAAAATCAAATCCTTGAGGCCTGAACTTCCTAATGATCATCTTGTTCATCAAGTTCTCAAACTTTAAGCAATTTTAAATTGCTTCCAAACTGGGCCAGTTTGAATAAATTTCAAACTCTGCCAATTTCAGTTAAGGCCGAATTTTTGGCCGGTCTTTCGAGCTAAATATCTCTCAATCTGTCAAGTTTTGATAAGTTTGGAAATAACAAAAGTTGTTCATCTTGGATCCCTCTCCAACTTTTGTTTTGGCCATTTGCAAAGTTTCTACACAAAATCTTAAGAAAATGAGTCGCCAAGTCGCTGACTTTCTCGACGAGTTAACTGAACTTGGTCGGTTCAGTTCAATTTGTGTCATGGCGCGTTTGTTGCCTCTCATGCCTCTGCTTCACTACACCGTGACTTGAATGTGCTGAGCACGCGTGCGCGACCGCTGCCATGAGTCTGCACCGCATGCCGTCGCCTGCCTTGCCATCAAACCTTGCTGAGCGCATGCGCCTGTGCTCCTCTGCCGCCATCCTTCCGCCATTACTTGGCATCCAACCACCCATGTGCCTCAGCTCCAAGTCCTCACCTCCACCTCCAGCGTGGATTGTCTGACTTCCCAGAGAAAAGTCACGGCTGACTTCCCCCTCTTCCCGATGTTGTCCGTTCTCCACCCTATGGCTCAGGGGATCCTATACACCTAGTGGAAGGTGAATAAGCAAATCATATATAAAGCCCACTAAGGCCCATTTGGTGATGGACCTTTCAACATTTCGCTGAAAAAATGTTAAATACAAAATGGTGGTCAACATTTTTATATTTTCGGAAATATTGAGTCCCAACATTTTTTTCAAGAAATGTTGACCAACATTTTCGAGAAATGTTGAACATCAACTTTTCTGCGCCGACGTTTTTGAAAAATGTTGAACCACAACTTTTCTACGCCAACAACTTTTTTCGAAAATATTGAACCTGAAAAATGCTGACTAATATCTTTTTTTAGAAAAAGTTGAAGCAACATTTTTTGAAAAAAGTTGGCCAAACATTTTTTTGAAAAAAGTTGACAACATTTTTCATACAACATTTTTTTTTCCAAAAAAGTTCAACGTCTTTTCTCCAGGAAAAGTCGTCGGCCGGCCGACTTCTCCACGGGGCGAGGTGGCCCAGCACCCGCGGTGTCTGGGGACCAGCAACGCGCCCCGCCCGAGGCCAGGCCATGGCCGCGGCGACCCGCATAGGGCAGGGGTGGCGGGAGGCGGCATCCCGGCGGCGAGCACGGGCACGGCCGGCGGCGGGGACGAGGACGGGGACGGCGGCGGCGAGCACGCGCGCGGCGAGCTTCGACACGGCAGGCGCGGGCACGGCGAGCTCGAGGTCGGGGGCGGCGGCGCCGCCCGCGGAGGGCCGCGGCGCGCCACGGCTGGCGTCGGTGCGAGCCATGACGGCCGGGCGGCGGCAGCTGGGGTGGGTTGGGTGCTAGGGTTGGGGTGGTGAAGATCCAACGGCTGAGGAAGCGCCACGGATCTCAAACAGTAAATGGTGGGGAAGGAAAAATCTAGTGGAAGGTATATAGGATAGCCCCAATGGCTCAGCTATCCTGCGCGCATTTGATTTTCAGAGCACAACAGCCAATGCCTAGTGGAAGGTTTAGCCCAAATAAAGCCCACTTCAAAGGAAAATGAGCCCAGCTCGAGCAGGAGCAAGAAGCATAACAGGTAAAGTTCGGAAACTATCAGCTAGCATATTTCTCCACTTAATGACGGAAATATTCTCCACCAGAAACCTATGCTAACAAAGTTTTGCACTGAATAACAGAAATATTCTCCACCAAAAGTCCACATGGATTTGTACAGCTAACTATAGTTTTTTTACTACCACTAAATCTGAAAAGCCATCAGCTAGCGTAGTTTTGCACTGAATTTGCAACAGATGCTCCACATATTCATCCCAGAAGAAAAAATAGCCTCACATATGCCAACAACTACTAAATCAGGGACCTAAAGGAGATCTTGGACAGACATGCCATCAATTTCACTAGGACCCTGCAAAGCGAATGAAAAAAATTGAAACAAAGCAATACTGAAACTAATTCAAAAAAGTTACAGTAGAGCAATATGGACTTTACCGTCAGCAAATCTATGAAGCTAGTGAAGGCGTTAACCGGCGTCGGTACTAGAGTTTCAACACCACCACCATTCTCTTCTTGCTGCATAAAAGCTAGTGAAGGCGTTAACCGGCGTTGGTACTAGATCAGACACTTTATATTTTCCTTCTACTCAATCTAATGTAAGACCCATCCGAACTGGACAACCTGTTCTTGTTTCAGCTCGAGGATTCTTTGTGTTATGATCCCTTTTGTCTTGGCTTCGATGACCCTCCTTGGCACACACATATCTACATGAAGTTGACTTTCCATCACGCTTACTTTCATTTGTGTACCTCTTTCTGACCTCAAATCCTACATGACCTCCATAGTTTACCCAGAAAGACCAAGCATCATCCAAGTTTCTAAATTTCTGACCAACCTGAGGTAACCAACTAGGACTCAAGTTCTCCCTACATCAAGATAAATATATAGGCATCTGGACGCAAACAAAAGTAAAGAAATACTGCATGAGAAACTAACTTATTGGTTTGTGCCATTGAATCTGGAAGGCAAGGACTCAATGACTACTCCACAAAATATGAACAAATGAGTAGATTTTTCAGTTTTGTTCACCAGTACAGTGAAAAGAGGAAAGATTATTTTGGCCTACCTGTAGAGAAGAAGCATCACAGGAAGAATGGGCATATGCCAAACAATTGCTCAAATCGCCAACGGGAGAAAGACGGACGTCGGTGACGCGTTCTCCTGCCAAATCCCGCCCGATGGCTCTTCGTTCGCGCCCGATGACCTGCAGCTGTAGCAGGAGATCTCTGCTTTTTATTCCATATCCACGAACTAGGCCTTTACTTTGGGCCAAGATTGCATCTGGGTTGGCCGTGATAGCTGAGGGATCCAACATTCATAGGATGGAGAACGGACATCATCGAAGAGGGGGAAAGTCAGCCGTGACTTTTCTCTGGGAAGTCAGACAATCCACGCCACTCCACCTCGCCTTTAACTGAGCTCTGGCCTCACTCTTCCATCATCACCTCCTCCATCTTCCCCTGCACGAACACGAAACGAAGCCGAGTGAGTAGAGATCCACCGCCGGCCAAATCCATCGTCACCCCTCCACCATTTTCAAATAATCACCGCCCACAGCTCCTTCACCTCTCCGTGCTCGCCACCATGAGCCCGAGCGCCGGGGGTTGAGCTTCCTGTCGCCACCATTGCCGCCAACTGCCCGACATCCACCTCACTGTGGACAACCACATCGTCCCGGCCCTCTCTTCACCAACCAACAATGCAAAACAGTCCGTGGTGAGCCCCTGGTTGAGAGGCGCCCACTAACTCGTGGGGATAGGTTAGTTGCCATGCTCCCATGGCCACGGGCATGTCTAGGGTTAGGGTTTCGGGGAAAAAGGGGAGGGAGCTAGTGCGCCAGGTGATGGGAAGGGGTCTAGGTAGTCCAGCGCAGGAGGGGAGTAGCCGCCGCAGCCGGATAGGCGCACCCACGTGCGAGCCTGAGGAGGAAGAAGGGCGAGGGCCTAAGTGCGAAGAAAATAGAAGTTGAGGAGGGTTACACGAAAAAGTTCAGTGTTTATGTTTGAGACTGGGTTCTTTCCAGGGGTTATCCGTAAGGTGCAGGGGTTAGTTCATAAAGAAAGGATCTGTTCGTAATATAAGTTTTGTTTCTGAGGGCTTGTATGCAAAGTTGTTTTTCCTTTTTCGTTTTAAATGGATGTGTATATCGGCTGAAGCTTGGAAATGCATAGAAAAATGTAGACACATGCTAAAAATGCAAAACCAATTTCCATAGCTTTGTTTCTGTTAGATATATCAAGGAAAAAGGCTGAAATGACAGAAATACCTGGTTTTACCCCTGCTATAGTTTTGAGTGTGTTCATGCATGTTTATTCCAAATAAATGCTTGTGCTATTCCAAAAATCATGTCTTTTGTTCAGTGGCTTTTTTGTTGCATGTGTAGATCGCAGGGAAGTTGGCATGCACAGAAACTTTTCCCAGATTTAGTTGTGATTTATTTTGTGCGCTGTAATTTTTAATGCATTAAAAATCATTCATGCAGAGAAAAATCATGTGCTTTGGCTGAAAGATCACTTATATTCTAGGCATCAGTTCTGCAACTTAGTTTGACCAATAGATATTTATGTGTTTTTAATATGCATTTTACCTTGTCATGCATATTTGTTGCTTTTAATAGAAGTACCGTACAAAAGCTGATAAAATTTATCCAAAAATGTTGGCTCTGTCTTCTAAATAAAAACAACCTTTTAGGGCATTAGTCTCTGTTTTTTGGTGTTCACACAATTGCTTGCATAATTTTCATGCTTGATACCTTAATTTCATGTTTATATGTTTGAATAAGTAATTGTAAATAATTATTGTTTACTGCTTAAAATAAAATATGATGAGTAGTTAATTCAATTGAAATGTTTACTTGCTGGTGCTGCACTTTTGAAGTTATCATGCTTTATTTTAAGTTGCATTCATTCTCACTTGTACCGCATCATCTCATTTTCATGTAGACCTCGC
The DNA here is from genome assembly GCA_015476505.1 of Urochloa ruziziensis. Taxonomy (NCBI): domain Eukaryota; kingdom Viridiplantae; phylum Streptophyta; class Magnoliopsida; order Poales; family Poaceae; genus Urochloa; species Urochloa ruziziensis. The sequence goes on along the minus strand of CM027125.1, from coordinate 12,179,852 downwards.
TGCATTGAATGTGGTGTACCAGATCGTGAACAAGTAAGCACAGCAGTAACACCAAGAGCATGGCAAGGAGGAAGTGCAAGCTAATCAAGCCCAAGGCCTAGTTGGCACTAACCTAGCTCAGGAGCAAGGCAAGCCCCAGAGCATAACCCTTACTTTCAAAGCTATTAAATGTTCTTATTTAATTACTTGTGCATGTACGTTTCCAGGAGTTGAATGAAACCATAGATGCATGATCCATAGGTTCCCATAGTTATACTAGTATGTGTAGGTCTTTAGCACTACCTTGCTTAATTAGGATCCGATACAAGTCGAGTGATTTCCTATCACTCGCAAGATATAGTACCTTGATACTTATGGCAAAGTTACATGAGAATGAATGACTGAGGAAAGAAAAATGTAGATCAGGCTGAGATGAGTTTGGTTAAGGATATGAAATGGATGGAAAGTAAGTCTCCGCCTGTGTCATCCAAGGGCCGAACCGTTGTTGGCTGTGCTGATCGAGTTTGAACAGTACTAATCACATGCCGGGAGTAGGAGGTAGTCAAAACTGGTAAACCTACTACCTTAGCGCGCGAGAATAGCTTGAGCTTGATCCTGACTTTAGAATCGAGTTTTAGTCTATAACTCATGTCTGACCCATCGGGTATCGGTGGGGACTAGTACTTGAGGGTTGCAGAGCGGTTCAAATGTTGTCGTTCGCTAAGAGAACGGTTGCCATGCATTACTCGACGGGGTATGCATATGTCATGTGATTAGGTCTACCTTGAAAGGGATAAAAACTGGACCCAGCCGCTCTCGGATAAGAGAACCTCGATTACTCTGTCGCATCATAGTAAAGAAATGGAATGAGAATGATGATGACATGTTATGTTGATGATATCCTTTGTCAATTAATCTTGTATACCATGCTTGTTCTAGTTAGGATGCAAATCTAGCTGATACTTGCTATAAGTTAACTTGAGCTAAAATATTGAAAATAATTTTTCACTGGTAGTAAGCTGTTTCTGCAAAAGAAACCCAGCAAACCAAAAAGCTTTGCATGTCTAGGAGTCCATTTTATCGAGTAAGCCTTGCGAGTATTAGTATACTCAGGGTTGTTGTTGTGATCCTATTTCAGGTTGTTGTTCAGAGGTGTACTAACTTCAAGATGGTACATCAGTGGGCTCGATGTGACATCCTTTGTTCACGGCGATAGATATGTTGTCGTTTTGTTTTAAGTACTTGAAACTTGTTGTAAATTATTAAGTATTGTACATTGTAAATTTTTGGCATGTTGTATTATGTATGCTTGCCTTCGTGTGAGATTTCTGGTGTATGTTTCGATCATGTTATTCGGTGGTTCAATTGGGATTTACCCAACAGACTGTCAGATTACACCGTTTTAAGTGCGTGTTGACCAGGTTAACCATTAAGATGATGGTTAGCGCACTTAAGCCGATTTAACTTAGGTGGTTCTGCCACAATTGGGAAGGTGGTAATATTAATTTTGACTAATGATATATGCAACATTGTTGGGGTTGATAATCTTTTAGCAACATAGAGATAGGAAAATTCAGGCAGGATGGTTGGTTTGAGATGTGGGCCTTGTTTTTAAAGGGTGGTAATTCCTGCCTTGGATCCTAAGGACCGGTTAACAGACAAGTAACCTGGCTTAACAATGCTGTCCATGGAGCTAGAGCCCCGCCATGCCCACCCTGCCGCTGCTCCTCCGTTGCACATCGGCAAAAAAAAAAAATACCTGCTGCCATGCAGCAAGCCACCGCACCTCCGCCGCGCCTGGTTCCCCACCGCATGTGCTGTCGTCGTCCCTCACCCCGTCATTGCTCCTCACCTTTACTAGTAAGAGGCGAGCAGAAGAGACGGGGGAGGGGGGGGGGGGGGAGAGGCAGCCATGGGGAGTGGGGAAGAGAGAGGAGGGATCGGGGAGAGAGAGGTAGCGGAGAAAGGGGAGAAGATAGATAGAGAGGAGGGGATAAGCGAGTGGACGGGTGGTCATGCGTGACCAGTTATTAAATCGGGTGAAGTTAAAGATTTTAGGTCTGAGAACCTGACTTCACCGCCAGTGCCTAACACCATCCGGCTGTGATAGCTATCATCGCCCGTTTATAATTTGAACCGGTGGTGATAATATAATATCGCAGCAAGTTATTTGTTTTACCATCGGATCACGTACTAACCCGGCTGTAATAGCTTATCACCGCTGGTTTGAGAAAATCCAGCAGTGATATAGGTCGTGGTAATCTATATAACTTATATAATTGGTCCCCACTAAAGATTTCTCTCATCTCTCATGAAGCCACATCATCACCTCCCACTAAGATGCACTAAAACCCCACTAAGATATATTAATTGATATTTTTCTCTCATGTGCGCATCATCTTGAATTCTCAAACATGAATTTAAATCTGAAAATTAGATGATGGGAAATTTATAAAGTTTGAAATTGGCGGATGGGAAATTTATAAAGTTTGAAATTGGCAGATGGGAAACTAAATTGATTTTTGCCTCACTTGCATAGTTAGTTGATATTGTAATACAAATACAAGTACTCCATCGTGATATGATTTTTAGCAAGCACTAAGAGTGGGTTTGAAAGCAATAACATAGAAACTAGAAATAACATTTTTTAAATAATGAAAAAATCTGGCCTCTACCAACTTGGTGCACATTTTCTACTTATTAGATGTATGGTTTATCCATTCAAAAGTAGCATAACAATTTATGATTTTCATCAAGAGATAGCTCATATGTCTCTCAGGGTAATCTCTACAACTGCACTATTTTTGATGTATGGTTTATCCATTCAAAAGTAGCATAACAATTTATGATTTTCATCAAGAGATAGCTCATATGTCTCTCAGGGTAATCTCTACAACTGCACTATTTTTACGAGCAACTAAACAACCATAATGATTCATTGTTTATCGAAAACTCTTTCAAATCCCGCAGCAACGCGCAGGGAATCACCTAGTAACTAATTAAGTAGTAGTGTACAGCTGCATGACCATAGGCCATATGCATACATATATAAGATTCTTAGTAGGTTAACACAACATTAGCGTTACAAGATATATTCCTTGGGCCCTATTGAAAAAATGGCTCCAAACATATATTGATATCATGCATGTATGCCATCCTTTTCAACAAAGCAATAATGTGCAAACTATAGAGCTTTTTTGACAGTTTTGGGTTTAATTCTTTTTTATATAATCGGCACCGCTACTTTTTTTAAAGAAGGCAGCTGTACTGCCTAGTTTGCTAAAAAAATATATGCGACCTTGAATTTATTTTATTAGCTATATCGTTTTCAAGTAAGGTAAATGTCATGCATGTATGGCCTTAGCTATATGATTCATGTTCGTGAGGTTGTGCGCGTCATGGCCTTAGCTATAGCTTAGCTGTAGTTGCCACTGTGTTGCTAACTTGCTATACCAGCTTATATAGAATCCTTGGAACAATTTTTTTCAAGAAACTCTAAGATCAACTCATTAAAATACTCATCATCACAGTAGCTAGGCTAGATCGTGCTGGCCTGTTCGAAAAAGTTCATGAGTTCCCACTTCCCAGCTGGATGTTACTTGCAGTTCTAGCTAGACCCGGATCCGTTATGGAAACCCTACCGGCTTGCTTGCAAACTCTATAAAAGGCAGCCACCCCTGATCTCCCATACCATCCATCCATACACACTCATCTCCCTCCACGTGCATTCAGAACGGCTTGACAGAGCTTGAGAGCTCTAGAGAGAGAGAGAGGGAGAGAGAGCGAGCGAGCGAGAAGAGAGAGAGGGAGGGAGGGAGGGAGGGAGGGAGAGAGAGAGTTTCCTTCGATAATCGCGCACCAAGAACCAAGAACAAAAGGAAATGGACCGCGTGATGAAGTTGGCGTCGGAGCGGGCGGTGGTGGTGTTCACGCTGAGCTCCTGCTGCATGTGCCACACGGTGACACAGCTGATGGCGGACCTGGGCGTGAACGCACTGGTGCATGAGCTACACAGCGATCCAAGGGGCAAGGAGATGGAGCACGCGCTGCTCAAGATGCTCGGCAGCAGGGGGCCCGCCGTCCCCGCCGTCTTCATTGGTGGCAAGCTCATCGGCGGCACCAACAGGGTCATGTCGCTCCACCTCGGCGACCAGCTGGTGCCCATGCTCAAGAACGCAGGCGCGCTCTGGCTGTAGAGACCAGGGCAGCCGCTGAGTCGTACATGTCACGTACGTGGGTGCGTGGCCATACATTTGCATGCATGCATGGAAAAATAAAGTGGTTATCATCGAAGAGTACAAAGGATTAGTAGCGTGTGTCAAGGCCTCAAGGCCAGGTTTTTCTGGTCCTGTTCTTCCGAGTTCTGACAGGAATAACTAAGGCAATAATCTAGCTAGCTAGCTTCATGCTTTTAGGTAGGAGAGATAAAAAATATTACCCCATCCTATTCAAATGATAGATCGTTTTGGCCTTTTTAAGTTATAGCTTTTGTGCCGCACCTATATATACACGCTATATCAAGATTAATAGCAAAATCTATAAACTTAGAAAAATCAAAACGACATATAATTTGAAACGGAGAGAGTATCATGTTACATGAACCAAAGTTCCAAGAACAACCCCAGTATATATATTCAAATACATACAAAGAGATATACATACATACAAACATATGTGTATGTATATCTCTATATATATATATATACTTGACTTTCTATGCGTATATATTTACTCTGTTCATCCATGGTTTCGGTTTTAACCCACCCAAGCCGGACCATCTTATTTTAAATAGCGGATAAACAGTAACATGAACTTTTACTGTTCATATACAGTGTATACATCATGCTCGCATTTTTTTAACGCTTCTCATCTAAGTACCGCTGTAGCATGTTCAAGTACAAAAACACTCACACCGTATGCACACCTTTTACACACCACATATGTACACAAACAGACCTACATCTATAGTCGAACCAAACCACACCGCGTCCTTTTAAAGATCACCAAATTTCATTCGAGCTCTGTAGGCGACAGTTGCGTCACAGTCTCTTTGTGGCTCCATACGTGAATGGAAGTAGAGACATGGAGAACATTACTTCAATGTGAACCCATATCGAGCAGCGCACGTACGCCGGCGGCTAGCCCGACCATCGAGCAGCCAAACCAACGCACTGTCGCACTACACGTGCGTTCGCATCATGTTGCCGGTTTTGCCGGTTTGGGTTGCAAACCATTTGAACAACCCTACTGTCAATATACAGATGCTGATGCGCACGACGTGGTGCCTAATTAATTTAGGGGGGTTCAACGGCACTCAGATTCAGTAACATACTGAAAAGTAAGGCATCGAGCACTGTGCCGTGCCTTACCACCCTCTGCGGGCCGTCCATTACGAGATCGACGGCCAGATCAGCATGAATAGTAGCATTAAAACAGTAACCAGCAACAGTAGGGTGTGCACCAGTATTGGCGCACTCCCATGAACAGTGTCGTATGCAGTGTTATCGGCACAGTGTTTTTGCACAGTACCATCGCTACTGTTCACGCCGATCTTACTGTCGACCTCGGGATGGACGGCTCGTAGAGGGTGGTAAGGCACCAGCACAGTGCTCGGTGCCTTACCTTCAGTACGTTACTAAATCTGAGTCCGGTTCAACAACGGACCTGTTAATTTAATTAATGGATATAAAATTCGATAGCTTTTGTTTTTTTAGACAGGATCGCTTTTGCTTTGCGCAGGTTGATCTTAACCCGCCCATCTCGTCGTTTTTTTCCTGCGGTGGTGGCGGCGGCTTTGCTGCCCCCAGCTGGCAGCCGCCATATGCTATCACGGCGGTGGGCCCTACCTGCACACATTGCCCTTGTTTAGTTCCAAAACGAAATCTTTTCACCCATCACGCATCGAAGGAGAATCTTAGATGCATGGAGCATTAAATGTAGACGAAAAAGGTAAAAAGTTATATGTATAGGCTGTAAATCGCGAGACGAATCTAATGAGCCTACTTAATCCATGATTTGCAATAGTAATGCTACAGTAACCATCCGCTAATTATGGATTAATTACCCTCTAATTACCATCGTTAGATTGGTCTCGAGATTTCCAACCTATCCATATAACTTTCCACCTTTTTCGTCTACATTTACTAATCCTAAATTGATAAAATCAAAACCCTAAATCTTTTCACCGAAAAGTTTTCACGAACTAAACACGGGCATTATTGACGAGCGGTCGTCCCTTGCTACTGATTCGATGGACCGATGGAGGACGGCAGCCGTTGTTGGGCTATCATTTGAGATTTTGATGCTGCGCTTAGCATCCGTCGGTTTACCTAATCCTTCCTGTTGTGATCGATTTGTTAATCCCTAGCTGCAATCTCCTTGGGTGCAGATCAGGAGTTTTTAACCCCATTGGTTTTTTTTATGATATCTCACGACCTCTTCCATCTAATCATATCGTCACCTGGAGACGTCCCTCTCGTGTCTGGTGGCGGCGCCCACTACCTCTCGCATCGCATCTATATGTAATGCGTCTGTAGCAGCTCATGCGGCAGCACGCGTTATCCAGCGACTTTGTTTCCTCTCAGGTGATCTACCAAATTCAAAGACGCAATCACTTGATACCTTTTCTATACTATAATATTACTTGATGATCTTTTTAGAATGCAATTGATTTATCTAAGATTGCGTATCACTTGATCCAGATTATTGTATAAATTGATGCTTTTTTTTTCTTCGATTGCAGACGTATCACTGCTTCACTTCGGCAAATTTTTTTTTAAACGGCTCATCACCGGCGGGTCAAACACAACCGGCAGTGATAATCGACGACCCAATGGAGACAAAAAGTGCCATTTTCACCGCCAGGTCATGCAGTGGCTCAACCGGGGGTGATAATGTATTTTCACTAACGGATCTAGCCCGACAGTGAAATCCCACCCATATATAACTTTCTATATGATAAAAAATAAACTTTGTATAAATATTATAGATCTTGACGAGATCTAAAACTTTGCAGTTAATATTTTTTATTTTAGTTTGTTTAGATGCCTAAATATTCGTTGCAAATTCTCAAACCTGTCAAATGATCTTATATGGAAACAATATCAATATCAAACTTTTCATTCTAGACTCTTTTGACATCTAAATATCAAATTCAAAAAAGTTAATATAAAAGGGTGCATATGTTGTGGTATGAGGGGTTGCGCGACCCATTGCGCGACCTGAGATCACGGGTTTGAATCCCCAAGGATGCACTCTTCGCATATTAAATAGATGAAATCGTGAGCTTTGAATGAATGTTGCAATAACCTATCGTGGGGTGATAACTTGGGTACTGAATTTTATTTTGCCACCATTATAAATTTTTTATCCACTTTTTTAGAAGGTTATCACCACTAGTAGAGAAAGGGCTATCCGCCCCCCACATATGCACCGGCCATTTTTAGACCCGGTGCAAATGGGGCTTTAGCACCGGGTCCAACGGCTAGCAGCCGCGCGCAGGCGCGCGCGGCGCGCATCGGTGGGGGGGGGGGGGGGTCTTTAGCATCGGTTGTAGCACCGGTTGTAGCCATCAACCGGTGCTAAATATGCCGCGAGATTTAACACCGGTTGTAGTAGCACCGGTTGCTGGCTACAACCGGTGCTAAATGTCCGGAGTTAGCACCGGTTGCTGGATACAACCGGTGCTAATTAGCTACCTATTTAATCCATTCTTCCTCCCCATGCCCGAGCCAGCATGAACACTCCGAGCTGTGTTCATGGTGTGCTCGGGTTGAGGGAAGATTATGCCAAATTTTTTCCAAAAATTGTAAAGCTTTCACTCATTTGAAGGAGTCTACAAGGTACACAATTTCATCCTTTTATGTTCTTGATTAGCTTCTATTGTTAGTACATTTTACAAATAAAGAAATTTGTGAAGAAAAAGAGAAGAGAGAGAAAGAGCTATATATATGTGTGTGTTCATGGTGGTTTAGAATTTTTTTGTTAGGTATGCATTAGAGAAATGTTGGTTAAATGTTGCTTTAGTATGTTTTTTAATATTTTTTTATAAATGAAATATAATGATTTTTAGTTAGTTTGTTATGTAATTCTTTTTACATTAATTAGAGATATGTGGAATGGATTAGTTCATTTAAAGAGAAGGTTTACTATATAGTTTGTATGTCGAAATGAGTAATTTTTTTGAAGAAAATTTATATTTTTGTTGAGAAATAAAAGCCTTGTGGTCATATCAATATGGCTACTGCTGGAGAAAGTGGGACCGGTGATGGTGATCGTGGTTCGTCTCGCGGGAAGGATAAAACTCCAGTGGGACCTCATGAGAAGTCGAAAAAATAGGAGCTTGGGTGAAAGCACAACTTCATTTTTTGCAAAAAAAACATGAAGAATGTGTTGCAAGGGGTGATGAACCTGGTTTTGATCATCTTCTACGCCCCATCACCACCAAACCCAGCTCCACCATCTTCTACACCAGGAAAAAATATACCAGAGCATTCTACTTTCCCACCCAAGGATGGTTGAAGATCTAGGTCGTGTTGTGCACGTTGGATGTGGAGAAATTTATGTTGCTTTCAATAAATTATGTTGGATATTATTGTAATTTTATTATGTTGTATGGCATTTTGAATAAATTGTGAACCTTGGTCGTGTTGCATGTTTGAGTTTGAGAAATACATGTTTATTTTCAATAAACTGTGTTGGATATTATTTCAATATACTAATTTTTATTTTCTTAATTTTGTTATGTATGAATTAATTAGAAAACTTTGCTAAATGTAGATGAATAGACAATGGATGCACTTGGCGGACCGACGCAGTCAGGAGTGGGTTGATGGCATGCATGCTTTTCTCGACATGGCGGAGGACAACAAGTCGCCGTCAGGTGACATGTTTTGTCCGTGTGAGCTATGTCAAAACCAGAGGTCGTACAAATCTAGAGGAATTCTTCACTTCCATTTGATGACCCATGGTTTCATGCAAAACTATGCGGTTTGGTCGAAACACGGTGAAAGAGGAGTCATAATGGATGACAATGAAGAAGAGGAGGATGATAACGACATTCCGATATTGGCTGATCAATATGGTGCCTTTGCTGATTTTGCAATGTGTGATGCAGATCAGGAAGATGCTCATCATGAAGATGTTGCTCAAGAGAATGACCCTAATGATGGACTTGGTCAAATGTTACATGATGCCGAGAAAGATTGCGACAATGACAAGGAAAGAAAAAAGATAGAATGTATGTTACAGGACCACAAAACTGATTTGTACCCACATTGCAAAGAGGGGCTCAAAAGGTTGGGTATCACACTTGATTTTTTTCAGTGGAAGGCAGCTAATGGTGTCACTGACAAGGGTTTTGAGGAATTACTGAAACTCGTGAAGAAGATTCTTCCCGAGGGTGACGAATTGCCATCAACAACGTATGAAGCAAAACAGGTTGTTTGCCCTCTCGGTTTAGAGGTGCAGAAGATACATGCGTGTCCTAATGATGTATCATATATCGTGGTGCTGAATATGGCTGGAGTGTTGTCCGGTTTGCAGTTGTGCACGATACAAGATCAGGCGGGATGACCCTGGTGAGGTTGATGGGGAGACTATTAAGAAAAAGATTCTTGCGAAGCTGGTGTGGTATTTTCTTTAATACCACGTCTGAAGCGTTTGTTCAGAAACAAAGAGCATGCCAAGTTGATGCGATGGCACAAAGAAGAACGTAAGCAGGATGGTATGTTGAGACACCCCGCCGATGGATCCCAGTGGAGAAACATCGACAGAGCATGCCCAACGTTCGATGCTGATGCAAGAAATTTAAGGCTTGGTTTAAGTACTGATGGCATGAATCCTTTTGGTGAAATGAGCAGTAGTCATATCACTTGGCCTGTGACTGTATGTATCTACAACCTACCTCCTTAGCTATGCATGAAGCGAAAGTTCATTATGATGTCGGTGCTTATCCAGGGTCCAAAGCAACCTGGCAACGACATTGATGTTTATCTAAGACCATTGCTTGACGAACTTAAACAGCTGTGGAAGGAATAAGGTGTTACTATGTGGGATGAGGACAAACAGGAAAAATTTGACCTAAGGGCACTACTTTTCATAAACATCAATGATTGGCCTGCACTAAGTAACCTGTCCGGACAAACCAACAAAGGATATAAAGCATGCACCCACTGCTTAGAGAATATTGAAAGCATCTATTTGAAGCATTGTAGAAAGGTTGTTTACATGGGTCATCGTCGATTTCTTCCTTCGAAGCACGAACTACGGAAGAAATGTCCGCATTTTGGCAGGAATGCGGAGCACCGTACAAAGCCGATGCACCGTACTGGACAAGATGTATTTGATATGGTGAAGGATGTAGAAGTAATCTTTGGAAAGAGAGATGGAAGCCAACCTGTTAAGACAGGTGAGGATGGCCGTGCCGCAATGTGGAAGAAAAAGTCTCTCTTTTGGGAGCTACCTTATTGGCAATTGTTAGAGGTCTGCAATGCAATTGATGTAATGCATCTGACCAAGAATCTTTGCGTGAACTTGATCAGCTTTCTGGGTACTTATGGGATGCCAAAAGATACACTGAAAGCACGGCAGGAGCTGAAACGTTTGAATCTATGAAATGATCTACATCCAGAAAACAGAGACAAAGGACGCAAGTACCTGCGTCCCGCCAGCTTCACTCTCAGCAAAGAGGAGAATGCAAGCATGTTTGAATGCTTGAACAGTATCAAGGTCCCGTCAGGCTACTCCTCCAATATTAAGGGAATAATAAATATGAAAGATAAGAAGTTCACAAACCTCAAGTCTCACGACTGCCACGTGTTGATGACACAACTGTTTCCCGTCATACTGTGGGGTGTGCTAACAGTTAATGTGAGAAAAGCGATTGTGAAGCTATGTGAATTCCTTAATGCAATTTCTCAGAAGGTCATCAATCCTGTCGATTTAGATAGGCTACAGAACGACGTGGTCCAATATCTGGTTAGCTTTGAGATGATATTTCCACCATCTTTCTTCAATATTATATCTATTGGTTCATGTCGTCAAAGAGATTCGTATACTGGGTCCGGTATTTCTTCACAACATGTTCCCTTTTGAGAGGTACTTTGCTGTCCTGAAGAAATATGTATGTAATCGTGCTCGTCCTGAAGGATGCATTGCTAAGGGATATGAAACAGAGGAGGTCATTGAATTCTGTGTTGACTTTATCGAAGACCTTAAGCCGATTGGGGGTGCCTGAATCACATCATGAGGGGAGACTTGGTGCAAAGGGCACACTAGGAAGAAAGTTGATGGTAATCAGAGACATGCAGACATTTCGTAAATCACAACTCACAGTTCTACACCAATCAGCCTTAGTTGTTCCATATATCGAGGAGCACATGAAGATTCTCTACGAAGAAAATCCAGGAAAGTCTGCGGCCATTATTCAACGTCAGCACAATAGTACTTTCGCAGATTGGTTGCGACAACGTCTGATGGGTGTTGTGGGTATTGATGCGCAACTAGCCTTTCTAGCTAGGGGTCCATCGACCACGATCTTAAAATTTCAAGGCTACAATATAAATGGGTATACATTTTACACAAGAGCCCAAGACAAGAAGAGCACCAACCAAAATAGTGGAGTCTGGATCGATGCGATCGACACCAATGGCAATACGAACTCATACTGTGGTGTCATAGAGGAGATATGGGAACTGGAATATGGACCTTTGAAGATCCCACTATTTAAATGTCAATGGGTGCAACTGACTGTAGGAGGTGTTACAATTGATGAGTATGGGATGACTATAGTGGACCTAAACAAGATTGGGTCTTTGGACGAACCGTTCGTCCTAGCCAAAGATGTGATACAAGTTTTTTATGTAAAAGACATGGCTAGCAAACCAAAGAAAGGGACGAGCAAGCAATCGGACCCGAAAAAACAATCGGACCCATCAAAAGATGAGCCAAAGCGTCGTATAGTTTTTCCTGGAAAAAGAAAAATCGTAGGAGTTGAGGATAAGACGGATGAAGATTATGATATGCTCGACGGGCGGCCTCCATTCTCAGTGACTGCTGACCCAAGCATCCTGTTAGCAGCAGAGGACACACCCTATCTACGTCGCGATCACAATCATGGGACATTCGTCAGGAGAAAGTTTGTTAGTGTCCAAGTAAACAATGATGCTGTATAATTTAATTGCACTATGATGTAATTTGTAATATTATCTTCAATGGGCTACAAACATTTATAATTTCTTTTTGCATTTTTTAAGCTTTATTTGACACATTACAAAAATGACTTAATATTTTAATTATAACGTAAATGGAAATGGCTGAATATTTTAATTATAACCTAAATAGAAAAGACTTATAATATTTTGTTATAACCTACACAGAAGTGCCCCCAATATTTTAAGGATTTTTTGTTTCATTACATATATAACAAATATATTGAATTTAGCACCGGGTATTTGCAAAACCCGGTGCTAAATGCAAAATTGCGCTAAAAAACTGGCGCCAAACGAAACAGGGGCACCTTTAGCACCGGGTGGATCAAAGACCCGGTGCTAAAGGTGTCCCTGTTTCGTTTGGCGCCGCTAGGGCACCTTTAGCACCGGGCGTAACCAACACCCGGTGCTAAACCTAGACTTTTAGCACCGGGTCCTGGCTACACCCGGTGCTAAAGGTCCTTTAGCACCGGGTGTAGCAAAGACCCGGTGCTAAAGGCCAATCCTATATATATGGACACTTAGAAAATTTTTCCCAACGCCGCCTTCTTCGTCTTCCTCCCCCCGCTGCGCGCATCGTCGTTCCCCGCCCCGCCGCCACCGCCGCCGCCGCCGGCCGTCTACGCCCGCGACACCATCCCCTGCAGCGGCGCCTCCGTCCTCGACCGCGGCGCCACCGACTCCGGCCTCCTGCGCCACGATCCACCACCGCTGTCGCCGCCGTCGTGCCCCCGGCCGGCCGTCTGCGGCGGCCGCGACCCTCGTCGAACCCGGCGCGGTCGTCCCCGACCCGCGGCGCCCCTTTCCCGACCCGCGCGAGGCCTCCCTGCCGGACACTCGCCGCGCCGTGCCGGCCGGACACCACTGCCGGCGCGCCCGCTCCACCACCGCCACGCCCTCTCCACCACTGCAGCGCCGCCCTCCACCCGCGGCGTTCATCTCTGCGCCAGTCGCCGCCGTGTCGTGCCGCCGGCAGTTGTGTTGCCCGGTGCCCGTGCAGTGCGCCCTCCTCGTCTCAAGCCGGCCGTGCAGTGCGAACGCAACCTCGTCTCAAGCCGGCCATGCGCGAACGCGACCTCATCTCAAGCCGGCCGCGCGCGAACGTGATTGAACGTAAGCTGTAGTATGTACGTGCATGCATAAAGTTAGGTTAATTTCATAGTTAGGTTAATTTCATGGTTAGGTTAATTTCACCTATAATATTTGACTTAGTATATTTATTAGACTTAGAATATTTTAGTTAGATATTTTATTTAGATAGAAATGATTTAGAATAAATGACTTAGAATATTTGACGTGGTATATTTATTAGACTTGGATATATATTTGACCTATAATATTTGACTTAGTATATTTATTAGACTTAGAATATTTTAGTTAGATATTTTATTTAGATAGAAATGATTTAGAATAAATGACTTAGAATATTTGACTTGATATATTTATTAGACTTGGATATATATTTGACCTATAATATTTGACTTTGTATATTTATTAGACTTAGAATATTTTACTTAGATATTTTATTTAGATAGAAATGATTTATAATAAATGACTTAGAATATTTGACTTAGTATATTTATTAGACTTGGTTATATATTTGACCTATAATATTTGACTTAGTATATTTATTAGACTTAGAATATTTTACTTAGATATTTTATTTAGATAGAAATGATTTAGAATAAATGACTTAGAATATTTGACTTAGTATATTTATAAGACTTGGATATATATTTGACCTATAATATTTGACTTAGTATATTTATTAGACTTAGAATATTTTACTTAGATATTTTATTTAGATAGAAATGATTTAGAATAAATGACTTAGAATATTTGACCTACATATTAAATATTCCTATAATTATTTTTGAAGATGACGATCCATGAAGAGGATAATGATGAATTCTTAGCTGCTCAATTTGGTTTGGATGAAAACAATGAGGCGCAACCCAGCATGGAAGAAATGTTTGGTATTTCTCATGGCGAGAATGTGGACCAAGTGTAGGGTACCAATGTGGACCAGGTCCAGGGTACCAATGTGGACCAGGTTCAGGGTGCTAATGTGGATCGATGCAGTAACGATGAGCCCACGTCTAGTCAGGTGTTAATATTTTTCATAAACATTATATACATTATCTTAATGTTGTGACTAATATATATCATCTAATTATTGTAGCCATTTACGGCGTCAACTGCCGCTAAGAAAGGTGGAAAAAGTAGTACCACTAGGAGGCTGAAGGAAGTGAAATTGCACCTCACCAGAGTGGAGGATGATGGAGAGCCAACTGAGCCCAAAGAAATTGCCAGGAAATTTGTCTCTCAGTGCGGGGTTATTGTTCACGAACGCGTTCCCATTAGCATCAGGAAATGGAGATCTACGGACCCCACTGAACCCTATGTTCTGCCTGATACGGAGAAAAATATGCTCTGGTCTGATGTAAAGGAAATATTCGGATTTCTTTCAGATCATGAAGAGAAATTGAAGGATTGGGCGCTGAAAAAGATGGCAAATCAATTTCAAAATTACAAGTAAAAGTTGTGGAAGAATTATATCCAGAACAAAGAAACTCCAGATTTTGAGAATCACCCTACCATAAGACATCATGATTGGGATGCGTTCGTGGAGTACAAATGCTCTACAGAAGGATCAGAGATATCCGCAAGGAACACGTGCAATGCCGAAAAAAAGAAATACAGCCATCGAATGGGTTCAGGCGGTTATAAAGGCAGCGTCGACAAATGGGACAAGATGGAAGAAGATTTGTATAGTAGAGGCATTCATCCAGTGACGCATGACTGGCCCTTACGATCCAAGCATTGGTATTATGGTCATGGATGCACTCTGAGTCCAGTAGACGGATCTTTGATTTTTGGCGATGACTTGCGAGAACTAGCTCACTGTCTCCTTGACATCATAAAGAAATCTGAGGCCGGAGAATTAATTCCCGATAGAGACAGAGATGAGCTAACAAAGAGCATCATGGACGAACGCGTGGAGTAGGAGCTTCTGTTTCATGAAAGTATGCTTTCAAAGAGGACAACTCCTCCTATAGGAGCCGTAAGCGGAAGAAGACCGAACATGAGAACAGGATGAGGGAGCTAGAGGAATTGGTAGCCGCCCAGGGCGCACGGTTACAGGAAATGGAGGGAGAGATGGAGCAGCGAGTGAAGCTAGCACTTATTCAGATGACACAAGCTACAGGAACAGAAGATCCTAATGCTTTGGTTAGCCCTCCACAACAACGGAGCAGTCACGCTTCCACAGAGCTTCCCGCAGCTCACTCAGAACCAGCCCGTTACCCTGTGGATGAAATAACTCAGCGCACCGCTTGCGAACTTCAAGCAACAATGAAGAACATATCAGTGGTGGTACGTATAACAATGACTTAAAGTTAGTACGTATTATATTTTATCGTACATATTATTGTTTTATTAACTTTCTACCCCTTCAATATATTAGGTCACATACGGTATGGCTAGACCATTGGAAGAAGGACAAACATTGCACTGCAAGGAGATTCCATATGGCTATGCACCAGTTGAGGTGGAACAAGTTGTTTCGGAATACAACAGCTTGGAGCTCGACATCCCCGGAGGTGATAGGGAAACACTACTTGGAGAGTGTTGTCACGGCATCATTCTATGGAGCAAGCGTGACATCATCATACCTGGTATGCAAGCAACATGCTCGACAGCTCCACCGCCTCCGCCAAGTCCACCGTCTCCGCCGGCTGATGATTCGCCGGCTAATGATCCTCCGGCAGATGATCCTCCGGCAGAAGAAGATTGGTCTCCGTCCAAAAAGAAGTCTGCGCCCAGAAGGCCTCCGCCCAAAAAGAAGTCTGTGCCAATAAGTCCTCCACCACAGAAGACGTGCGCAACTAAGCAAAAGAAAGTGCCGGCAAGGAAGAAATTAGCTTACGAGAAGATGGAAGAGGAACTTGACGCGACAGCCGCCGAAGAATTACACGCGCATTTTCACAAGAAGAAAGAGCCTGAGAAGAAGATTGATGTTGACCCGGACAAGGCAGTTGCTTTTTTAAAGAATTTGGGCAGGGCAGAACTGAAAAAAGCTGCAATATCTGACTACGACCGCTTATTAATAAAATCTTATCAGAAAAGGAAGAAAGCTGAGCGGGCTGAGCAGTTGGCGAAGTCCAAACCTTCTACTGGTACTCAGCTCAGCAAACAACCTCAGTCGGCATTGCCTAAGTCCAAACGTTCTACTATTCCTCAGCTCGGCAAACGACCTCAGCCGTCATTGCCTATGTTGCCAGATGACTACGAACTGAACGTGCAACGACAAATGAGAGAGACCGGCCTCACTAGAGAGGAAATCACTGGGGAAGCACCACTCCCCTTAGCTGAAGTTACTAAGTGGCATTTTGAGCTTGGCAAGTCTTTTCGTCAAGCCAGATGAAGTGAAAATGCTACAAACAAAGATGTATTTATTCCATGAATGGTACATGGTTCAAGTGCCAAAAGGACGGAAGATGTTCGGGGTTCGCGTAAAAGATGAAGATTTTTTCAATGGCAAACAGACGGTTTGGTTGGAGTTCAAAGATATCTATGAACTGTACCAACGAGACGCCACGGACATGTCTTTGATTCAAACCTGGGTTTTGTAAGTGATTTGTTCTAATCATTTCTTTATTTTCTTGTAAAAAAAATCTATGAGTGACGGGTCCTTTATTGCTTATCGTGCAGAATGGAGATTCAAAGATGTCGGAGGGAGTGCGTTTTTGATGTTGGTTTCATGGATCCCTCAAAGATAAACCGTGACATGATTCGATCAAATCCAGAGGGGACATATCAGAACTTATTCAAGTTTGTGGATAAACAAAATTATATGGACTTCATACTATTGCCATACCACTACGGGTGAGTGCCAACACTATGTACTCCATTTTATTTTCTTAATTTCTCATTATTATCTCATTATATTATGACACTTATATATATGCATGTAGTTACCACTGGGTCCTCATAGTACTGAATCCTGATAGAGGTGTGGTGAACGTCTTTGATTCGTTGAGGAAACCACAAGAAGAGTACCAGGAAATCATTGACATGTTTACAAGGTCGTATATATACTTTTCACGGATTCAAATTGCCTTTAGACTCACATTATTGACTTATTTAAATTCAAATTTGATACTAATAGCATGATTATTCAATCGCAGGATGTGGGACGAACTTTGTGTAAAGCGCCCCGGATTTGAATATGAAAAGCTCGTATGGCATACTGAATTCCCGGTATGCATGCAATTTGTACGTATATGTCTTTGCTAATCAATTAAACGAATTATCTTTAACTTTATTTTCGCCAATAGTGTCACCAACAGGGGCCAGGAAATAATTTATGCGGATACTATGTTTGCGAGTACATGCACGGCTGGATTAAGAAAATATATACTAACCATGATATTATGGTACGCAATAATTATTTACACATTTCTAATTCAAGTGCACCATTATTATCTTGAAAATTTTGCTGATTTAATTTTCAATTGTTTGCAAATTGTAGATGGTGAGCATCTTCGAAAAAAATCTCGAGCGGCATAAGATCGACGCAATTGCAGAACAGCTCGTGGGATTTATTTGGGACGAGATCGTCAATGTCAGAGGAGAATTCCATTATAAAGATTCATGGGATCATCCGAACAACTCAAGTCTACCTTCCTCGTCCGCTCCTCCTAGTCGTTCCTCTGTCGGTCCTAGTGGTAGATCGTAATGCATGGATGATATTAAGTTGTAGTATAAACTTAACTCTTTTGGCACAAAGATGTAACTCTTTTGGCACTAAGATGTAATATATATGTCCTTTTGTATGCTTATACGACCCTTTATACGAATACTAGTGTAGTACGACATCCGTATTAGAACAAATACGTAGACAAAATACGTATACAAACAAATATATATATATATATATATATATATATATATATATATATATATATATATATATATATGGCTAGCTGAAAAAAGAGAAAAATAACTGGTGCTATTTAGCACCGGTTGGTGGGGCTCGCGCAGGTGCTACGGGCGCGGCCCCTTTAGCACCGGTCGGTGGCTAGAACCGGTGCTAAAGGGGGCCGGTGCTAAAGGGGCACCCCTTTAGCACCGAAAGATTAGCACCGGTGCGAAAGGGGGTTTCCCAACCGGTGCAGATAGGCCCTTCTCCAGTAGTGCACTGCCAGTTTGTGGCTCAAACGGGCGGTGATAATATATTTTCACTGCCGGTTCAAATCCTGTGGTGGTAATTAACATTATCATTGCCAACACAAATCCAACGACCCCAACCAACGGAGAAGCGGGTTTGGACTCGGCACTGATAATATTTATGTAGTAGCGATAGCTTAATTAAGCAAGGTATTGGAGTTACTAGACGTTAACCCGTGCATTCGCACGGGCTAGTAGGCAGAACTTTGTAATTCTAGTTTATATTATATTTCACCTAATATATTGTATTTAATATCATTATCATTTGTTAAACACAATTTCACTATTCCCTTGCTAATTAACAACGCATTATATCCCTTGTTGGGCAGATTTGTGTTCCTGAACTTACGCACAAAACAAAGTGACATTAGCAACAACCAATACTGGCCTCGGCAACACTAAGTGAGAGTAAAGACCAAAGAAAGGACAGTATGTATATGACACTGCTTTAATCTTATAATGAGCAAACATACATGCATTGCTTGTATATTTACCAACATGAAAAATATTACTTGACATGGCATACCTTTCATAACCTTTCATCTTATTG
Source organism: Urochloa ruziziensis (assembly GCA_015476505.1). Classification (NCBI taxonomy): domain Eukaryota; kingdom Viridiplantae; phylum Streptophyta; class Magnoliopsida; order Poales; family Poaceae; genus Urochloa; species Urochloa ruziziensis. The sequence goes on along the minus strand of CM027125.1, from coordinate 12,160,883 downwards.
TTTTTCCCTATCGTATCCGTTGAAATAATTAATACGGTGTGAATCTATCAATATGAAATATCAATCACCCTTCCTTGCTAGATATGGTTTACAGTGAAAGCCGATGCTGGAAAGTATTAAACAAAATGAATGACTGAACCTGACATTTATTTTTTAAAGAAATTCCTGCAGATTTATGGACAAAATATTAAAAAATTTTGGTCCATAATTTAAATGCTGATGGAAAGTAGCCTAGATGCCTCTTGTCTCAGAAATTATATGTAGGTTTTTTTTTTGCGGGCACAAATTATATGTAGGTTAATTAATCACTATTCACTATATGGCAGGACCGTACTCAAAGCAACATATAAGATTAAAAAATTGAGACCAGGCATGTAAATGAACACCCTTCATCATTTGAACACACAGTGGGAGCAGACTCTGCTGCTGCCCTCAAAATCGCACATCCTATGAGAAAACACAGGTGTTTTGTTCAGTTGCTAATCATTACATGTAATTGAGTAGCACCAAATTTCAATATAAACACCAGCGATGGTCCAATAGATATTTCAATAAAATAAAGAATTTTCTTGGAACATTTATATTATATAATTGAAACATTATGTATGGCAGTTGGCATACATTTTTTTTTATTTGTTCAACAGAAAGGAGACAACCACACCTGCGAGACCAGAAGCTTGGCTGAAAAAGGAATCACAGTAATATGTTGTAACAACCTGGCTTAGGATAACGGTTAAGATATACTCTACATGTTGAGTGGATCATACCTACTAATAACTCTCTTGCGCTTTCGTTCTCACGTCACGCAAAAGGTTCGAAACGAAATTACTGGCTTCCTACAGCCAGCTGTTTAAGTTGGTTCAGCTCTCGGTCGAAAACCATTACGGGACTGTTTTTGGAGATACAATAGACACGTGTTACAGTAACCTGGGATTCGGCCCGTCCCGTCTGGATGGGCTTTTACATGTGTCCACAGGAAGACTGGGCTTATCGGCTTATCTATCCTAATGCTTTTGTTTCGGTTGAATGGATTATTATTGATTATAATTTGGAAGAAATTTTAGAATGCTTGAAAATAATGAGAGTCGTCCATTCCAAGAAATCGGACGGTGAAAACAAAGGAAGTACCTAAAGGTACCTAAAGAGAGGTACCAAGAAGTACCAAATCCATACCAAAATAGGAAAGGTACCTCCCGGTACCTCTCGGTACTTCCTGATGCCTCGACCAAAATAGGAAAGGTACCTTCTGGTACCTCCTGATACTTTTCAAGCATTGTAAAATAGCTCACGTACGCACTTCACTGAGGATTTTGTGAGTCCCATTGGATCCACGTTGCTGATGAGCACTTAGGGCACCCGATAACTAATTTAATCTCATTGTACAAAACGCCTGCAAAATCAATGGTGTCATCTACACTGTACACAAAGTTTCTGGGGCCACTTGTGCAGATGAACCAAAGAGACAACATATGGCACGTGACAGTGATTATTGGACTACTGCCGGAAGATACAATGCAGAAAACAAAGATATAATGCATAAAACAACGAAAACAGATGTTAGCTATCCAGTAAAATTCGAGGAATAGATGGGAATTCTAGTGCACGTATCATGGTAGCACGGGTTACTTACCAGCATCAAGGTTTCCAGGGTTAGCTGTGTTGGTCATCGGCATCTAGCCTTTCCGTGCAGGAAGCGTAGGCCATCAGCCCATCAGCGTCGAAGTATGCAGGGGGCTGTTTAGATGTTTCGCGAAATTTTTTTCGAGTATGTTCCCTCACATGCATGGCATATTAAATGTAGTCGAAAAAAATAACTCATTATATGGATGGAGTGTACTTCGCGAGACGAATCTAATGAGCCTAGTCAGGTTGTGATTAGACAATAAATTGCTACAGTAAACATGTGCTAATGACGGATTAATTAGACTCATTAGGTTCGTCTTGCGATGAACTGACATAATCTGTAATTAGTTTTGTAATTAGTCTATATTTAATACTTCAAATGTGTGCCCGACATACTATAAATTTTTTTCGCGAAACATCTAAACGCGGCCAGGGTTCACGGCTTCACGTCGTTAGCTGTCAGACTCGAGACCTCGAGGTTCGGGTGCCTTGAGGGGCTGTTAACAGGGGCAGAGCTAGGCCGGCCCAGCGCCTAGGGACTAATTATATTGTAGATCACTATAGCAAAGAGGCCCAACATAGCTAGCATTTTTAGGGACTCTTTGCAATCTTGATTCCCTATACCGCGAGTGCCCCCTTTGACTTATTTGGTATGAACTAACTAACGGCAGGGTGGGTAATTTTTAGCAAATTGTTCTCTCTTAATCTCATCCATTGAAGTTCAGCTCTATAAATATTGACGGTTAGAATTTTTCTTTTTTCGATTAACGTGAGATTTTTTATAGAGTCTGTAATTAAGTATAGGTATAGATTTTTTTTGTTGCACTCTACCATATCATCACAAGTGAGAGGACCCATCGATGACATTTAAATAGGAAGCCAAGGCTGGGGAGGATGGCACTGTCAAGAAGAAATGAATTGCATATATATATCCATCGTTCTGATTTAGTATCAAACAATGAGACATTTATCCCTCAAGAAACCTAATTAATGCAGTGCTTAACAACATTTGTTTTTTGCAAATAAAAATTCTTGTACATAACTTCTATTGGGTGAATAAACTCTTTATTTCCTACTTGTCTTCTTCACCAAGAACAAAGATTGTTGTTGATGATCAAGATTGCCATGGCTGGACGAACCAACCTAACAGGTTACCAAAACCGGTCTAATAGGTTTGGGTAACTTTCTCAAAATGCAAGTTGGACTTTATCATTGCGTAGCTCTTGTTGAGATGATTAATATGCATATGTAGAACATTTGATTCAGATTTTGGATGAGAGAGTCATGACTTTAAGAAAATATGCACATAAGAAAACATACCAGCTTGCTAAACCGGCCACCAGTTTGGTCTGTGTAAATCGAGTTAGGAGTTAGATTTTGACATGAGATTTATAAGGGTTTTGACTCCTAATAGGCCAAGATCTTCCTTCCTATAATATAAAGGGTCACAGCAGATTGAGATTATCCAATCAAATAAAAACACAATTATCTTAAATTTTATGTTTTTTGCCTCTCAAACACTAAATCTCTTGTGATCCCATGCTATTCTTCCTTGATCTTGATGGCACATGAAGGTGTTCTAGGTGGCTTACCGACCTTAGAACAACTCTAGGTACACCACCCTCGAGAGTGTCCCTCCCAACTAGGTGTTTGTAGGCTTTTGCAGCAAAGTAGAGAAAACATGCCCGACCAGTTTTGAAAATAGGTCAGAGTAGTTTTGAGTGCCGGCATCATGAGTTGGTCTGTTGCGAAGCGTGTGCTCTAGCACTTTCAGTGTGTTGACCTAATTTCACATGAAAATGCTTTTTGGCAACTCCGCTAGAGAAGAAGGAGAAATCGGTTGCCATGACCATGACTAGTTCAAACTCTAAAACTGGCAAGATTGATCAACCCAACATCATCAGGCCTAATCTTTATCAGGTGAACAATGAACAGAAGATCCTTGGTGAGCTATACAAGAATATTGAAGAAGAATTTGCAAGAGAAGTAAAGTAGCACAAGGAAGAAGTAACGCAAAAATTCTTGTCACACTTCTCAAAAGATCAGCAAGGGAAAGTAACAAAAGATTAAGGACATCACCTTCGATACACCACCTTAGATAGTAGACAATGTGACTACTGCATCACCACATGTTATTCTCACAAACAAGTTAGTGAGTTAATCCTTGAAAATCAGAAATAGATGCAGGATAGTTTTTGGATTATGATTGATAGGTCATTAGAAAGTTCGAAAAAACGGCCCAAGGTTAGTGATAGCAATGCTTTGAATTCTAATAATGATAGTACTTCACAATATGGAACTGTAACTTATGATTCATCAACTACGGTACCACATAAGGAATCACTATATGGAGACACAACATGAAAAAGTCGGTTGAACCGGTTTCAAAAACTGGTCAGGCCGGTTTAGGCCCCATGGTTGCATATCAATCATCCCTCGAGCCATTAGCTTGTATACCTTTAGGCTGATCTTAGCCAACCTAATGGTGTTTCAGGTTATGTTCCTCCTTATGATCCCGTGACATGCAATAAAAATTCGATTCCTTTCTAAGGTTTAGGTTTTCCATACAGTTCAATGTCAAATAGTACTTTTAATCATTATTTATAGCAATCATTGTATATACAATCGAACCATAAACCACATCAGACGCTGAATGCTAGTACCTCTAATACACAAAAGCCAAATAATCATCATTATGATCGTGTTCTTGAAAAGCATAAGTGGGAAATGTCTGACATGTTTAATAAAACTTTAGCATAGAAGTTAAGGATAAACCTTTAATATGTCACAAATATTATCCTGAGAGTTTTGATATGATCATATCCTCAGGGTTTTAAAGAGCCAAAGTTTAGTAAGTTCACCAAAGAGCATATTAGCCAATTTAATGCATAATTGGTTATGTATGGTATATTGATCATTTAAAAATTAGAATATTCACTTTGTCATAATATGTTACTGCTTTCTCATGTTTTTAACATTATCCTCTAATTTTATTCATACATGGTCTTAATTAGAGCATAAATTCCAAGAACACTTTTATTGTGGTAATGAATTGAGACTATCTCATTTGACATCACTTAGGAAAACACGATGAATCTATTGCTGAATATATTAGAAGATTTAGAGATAAAAAACTATATATTATAGATTGACTATTTTTGAAAAGATTTTGCTGAATTAGCTTTTAATAGTTAACATCTCATTTTTTCTACTAGTAGGCTATAAGTTTTTAGCCATTAATCAAGTGTTACAAGGAGCTTTGGCTCAAGAAAGTTGAAAAAAGATACCTGGTTCAAATATGATCGTCCAAATATGCATATGGTAAATTGTGATTCCTCGGATAGTGAGAGTAAAGAGATTTATGTTGCTAAATTTGTATGGTCACCTAACGATAAACCAGGTGCTTGTGCTTCTCTCAAGATGATTCATAAAATTGGCAAGAAGTAGTTAAATTTAATTTAATATATCCAAGTGTGATCCAATCTTTGAATTGCTAAAAAATGGAAAAAAAAATAGCATGCCACATTGTTGGTGGTAATTATCGCGCCGGTTTGTGAACTACAAGCACACATATCATCATAGCATTTTCATTAGAGTATTCGTCCAGGATTTATAAATCCATAGATTGAAAGTGAACTGACCAGGGCTTTCCATCTAATCTAAAGGATCAATCCTAATCATGAAGCATTGGTTGCATATAAGGGTAAACATGATGTAAAGATTGATACAATGAACATAGAGTGTTCACATCCACAAATACATATGTGGTAGTAAAACCAAAGGTAACAAGAGCCTATCACCTTCAAGTTGCAGTTCTAGCCAATAAGCAAGTACATTATGTATCTCATCCAAAGCAATTTTTAAACTACTACCTCTAGTCAGACTCCCGAACCCCCCAACCCCCACCTTACATGAAAGTAGACCCTGTCACGATCCCCACTATCAGCACAGATAGTTTAAGGGCATGAACATAAAGATCATGTCATAGTCATCGGGAGATCAGGTATATACTTCTAGACACAATGACTACAAAACACCCCGGACAATCTATCATCGATTATAGATTGAAAACAAACAAACCTGAATAAGCATGAAATCATAGGAGGAGGCCATGAGTCACTAATAGATAGGAAGACACGAAGATTATTACTTAGACAAAAGTATGCATTATACCATCACCTCCAAGGTCATACCTATGAAGATGAATGCTTGTATCCTGAACTACGCCATGGCACAGCTAAACAGGGAGGCCATGGTGGCTAGGTTTTAGCCTAAGCCACCTCCTAGACAACTCCGAAGACTTTGCGGCGGCCCTCACTAACTTTTGCTGAATGGATGCACATACTGATAGAGAATAGGGGTATTCATAGTTTGGAGGTGCCGTGGAATGAAAGGCACCTCGAATGGAGCTAGAAAAGAGCAAGGCCGATCGCCCTAGCCCTCTAGGGCCAATCGGCCCACATCATAAAGGCTTTAAACGTTCAGGCATTCCATACGAATATTGTATATCTTTTCAAGCCATGCAGTTTTGATACCAAATTTGCCTTAATCGGACTTCAGATGACGAAGATATGGCCCATGCAATTCTAGCTACTTCTACACATCTGCAGTCCAATGTTCATGATTGTGTCTTCTAATATCCAAAGTCCGAACCCAAAAATAACTTGTACAAAAACCCTCTATTTATGTCATATTTTCTATGATTTTGCAATATATTCCAAAACACAATACATATGCGAATATGGGTTATTTAGGTGCCAAGTGCATGTTAATATAAGAATTAATCCAAAAATACTATTTAAATAGAACTCAAAGGTGGCAATAACAAGTACCAATAACCCCCCCCCCCCCCCACCATGCTTAAATCTTGCTCAGTCTCGAGTAAGTCCAGGATACTTGCTTAATCAGAAAATTAGT